>JAZDUH010000033.1:16717500-17070000 GCA_036419115.1 Scarus forsteni | reverse complement strand
CACAAAAATGAATTGCTTTGTGCTGAATTCTTACCAGCTCTGCCTGATTAGGGCTCCGTAACCACAGGTTAGCTATAGAGGTGTTATGTTACAAAAATAAAAAGCTGGATCCCAGAGGACAAACTCTGCCCCTATTTTGACAACCAATAGATGGAGACAGAGCTCCACTTCCTCACATTGTGCTCTAAATATCAGAGAGGAACACTCTCTCCAAATAAAAGATTTTCACTCAAATTTAAAGAAAAAGAAAATCTAATAGTTACTAGAACAAGAGCAAAGCTGTTGGGTTATTTTATCAAAATATATCTAAGTGTGTGAGGACAACCAACCACAGCAAAATTTTCATTTTTAAGTCTAATTTGCATAAACATTTTTACTTTCAATTTCTGTACCTATACAATCAAACTACTTAAATTTCATCTTTATTATTGGCTATCTCTCTTTTATATGTTGCCACTGTCATGCACAAACCTCCTTATTTTCTTTTGAGTTAAGTATTGTGCTTTCCTGAATGAAACATTTTTTACTTGTATTCAGGGCTAAGTTGATTAAATTCTTTTTTTTTTTTCCCTGTCACTATGTTTGATATTGTGAACTTAACTCCAAGCTAACTTGATTCAACTTAATCTAATGTAATTGTTTTAAATAAAATTCTTCATTTGAAATTTCATTTGACCATTTGTGACCTGAATTCACCTTTTTTAAAACAAAGGATAAATTCAATTCATCTTTTTTTAAACGTTTACTAATTTTCCTTGATTTTTTATTTTTTTTTATTGGGTACATTAATTATCAGTGCCTTGTAAAAAAAAAATTAAAAAAAGGGGAGGGGGAAATCATTTTAAGAATCTTCTTTCTGCTCATTTTATTTATGATTTGGCTTTTTTCGGATTTTTTGTTGTGTACTGAATTGCTTTCTCTATTTTAAAAATGAAATAAACATTGAAAAAAGTATATTTCTTAAATTAGCCCCTAGTTTTAAGTGATTCCCACCAATGTGTACTCCCTAGAAGTAAATATTTTTTAAGAAAATATCTCCCTAAGATGGGCTGCTGGTTGATTTGGACTGGTAAGCAATCAGGTGCGTCCCATTTAAGCTTCAACGGGCCTGGGTTCAGGTCCTGCTTGAGGCCCATTTCCCAAATGACCTCCCCTGCTCTCTCCACACTTTCACAAGTCTCTACTTACTTACTATACTGTTACTGTCTCCCTCCACTGTCAACATAAGACAAAAAATGCCCAAAATTATAATTTGAAAAGACATCCCAGGTTAATTCTTTGATAGATGTGAATTTAAGTGTAAAAAAAAAAATTTAAAATGAATTAACAACCCAAAATTGTTACATATAGCAAAAAGTCTCAAATCAATCCTTAGCTACATGTGAATCCTAATTTCTGACCTGTGGAATTTTGGGGACCTGTGACTCTTCGGCGTGATTCATCCTCAGCCTGGTTCGTTCGCTGCTCTGGTGTGTTTTTATGGCCACATCCCAAAACCAGTGGTTTATGGGCCTTTTGGTGAGCGGCTTCGCCGTCCCATGCACTTCTGCAACCAAAAAAACACAAACACACACTTAAAAATACTGTTAATGTGCAGCATCTGGGTTTTACATCTTCAAAACAGACATGGTGATCAAAGAAACCCCATCCAAAGATCGTTCAACCTTTTGGTTTGCTCCCTGGTTTTAATCACATGTGTAACATCCAATACTGTGGAGTTTCTCTGAAGTGCTCGAGTCAGTTCTTTGAGGTTGAAAGTAATCTGCGTCCTGTCTTTAAGGTATGTGGTTAATGGACAGATGTTACACACACAAGTGCTAACATCTCTGCTGCTTTCTAATATAATCACACACACGTTCACATACATTCATCTATTCTTTAATCACAAAGCTGCTATTAAAAGCCCACGTTTTTTCTAATAACAGGCTCTTTAACAAGTCATCTTAATCCCAGAATTAGAAGACAAAGTCATGCCATGTCCCCAGGGCATCCTGTGTCCCTCCTACCTCATGTCACTAATTCTATGCTGGACAGTCAGCCGTTTCAATGGCTGTAATTACAACGGCGACAGCTCGAAGAGGGCTGCTAAGATCTCTCTCTGTGAAACAGCGAAGTGCTGCATCCAGGCGTCACACTGTGCTCAGGACACAGCTCTCCTCTGAGCACTGGGGTCACTGGGAGTGGGCTTCCTGCTGCTTGTTACACCAAAGTGCAGTCATCATTTGTGCCAGACTGGGGACACGAAACACTAAATGCTGTGGGGGCTAATTTAGAGCAGACCCCGACAACTATAAGGACAAATGAGAACAGAGCATTAGCCTTGAAATGAGGATAAGGACTGTAAAACATGACTACATGGCCTTACAGGACGCAAGAGGTTAATGGATGGATTTGCAAAGACACAACAAGATCATGAAAGTTTTGAAAGAGCAGGGTGAGCTAAGGCGACCTCAGTCCCCTCGTGTAATGGACGGATTAGACTATATGACTGTTTGTTTGTTTGTTTTTATCTCTCATGACAGCATGTCTGGTAACGGTGGGAAAATCTTCATTTGCCAAAAGACTAGCAACACATCAAGCAAAACCACAAGCATTTACTGTAAGATGGGCCAGTCACAACAAGGTACAATTAAGAAGGATAGTGCATTTGTGGATTGAGAAACAAATGTGAGGGTAGCGCCCCCTAAACACATGCAACCCTGCAACTGGAAGCTGGTGGTCTTGTAAGCAGAGTGGCAGCATTGGTGTCAGCCCTGGAACCATCTCCAAACTTGAGTCAATCCCAGTTGTACCCTTTTAGCCATTGGTTTTGATCATTTACATCTAGTGAAGGGGTGTCCCGTAAGGTTAAAGGGAAGGGCTACATAGCTCCTTACGGAAAGACAAAGTGGGACCTTGATTGAAAAGAAGAGGTATGAGAAATCTCCCATCATACACCATAACTGATAAGATGGCAGAACAGAGACCAGAGGAAGCACATAAACAATAAGAAATTACTCAATTATTAAGTAAATATTAATCATTTTTTTGATTGTTTGTTGTATTTTAAAGCTGCTCATTATAATAAGCTAGCTTTAGCAGCTTAAGCTTTAAGCTAGCAGCTTAAGCTAGCAGTAGCTACAGCTATTGTTGCCTCTGCCTACGTCACAGCCAGCGAGCGGCTATGGGTGATGACAGAGTAACGTCTCGTTTCTTAGTGCTGTGTTTTCACCCCTTCACCTTGGTTCTCTGTTTTGATAGCAGGAAGTGGTAGAATAGGGGTACAATTGGGATTGACCGGAAGTCCACAAGACTAACAAAGTCAAAGACCACAAAGTGGGCCACTTCAGAAGACAACTCTCAAAGAAGACCAGTTCCTCACCATTTACATCACCGAGGAACTGTTGGCCTCCATCAAAGGAATGGTTGTGAGCAGGTTGATCTTAAGTTCGTTTAGGAAAATGTTTGATTTAATTTAGATGTTTCTTTCACTTATTAATAAAGAAAGCACTTCAATACAAACAAGTCAAGGCAAGCACAATGAATGAAAAGGATCAGAAAGAGGGATAATCTTTTAACAATGTATACACTGTAAAATCCAATTAGTTATCATTACTTTAAAAAAGCATGCAAACCGGTTGCACTTAAAAAAAACAAGTGCAGAGAACTAGTAAATTTTAGTTACACTAACTAGCACTTCATTTGTAGAGTACACTTACAAATGAGTTTAAGAAACTAAAATAATCCAGTAGAGTGTACTTGATGACTTACTTTAGAATACTCTTGACTTAGTAGAGACTACTCAGAATTACTATTTAAAGCTACTAAATGATTGCATGCTAAATTTACTCTGTTCAGTTCATATAACATACTTATCATAGTTTGACTAACTTAGCATTTCTAAGGTAATATATTTACTTGAAAAGCAATCTGAATTGTTAAAACCATGCAAACTCATTAATTCTTTCATTTTATATACCCCTTTATCCCTTTTGGGGTCGGGGTAGGGTCTGGAGCCTATCCCAGCTGTCATTGGGCGAGAGGCGAGGTACACCCTGAACCAGTTATCAGTCAATCACAGGGCCACATAGAGAGACAGACAGCCATTCACGCTCACACTCATACCTAAGGGCAATTTAGTCACCAATTAACCTAATGAGCATGTTTTTGGTCTGCGGGAGGAAGCCAGAGTGCCCGGAGGGAACCCACTAATGCATGTGAAGAGCATGCAAATTTCACACAGAAAGGCCCCTGTCCAACCCGGGAATCGAAGCGGGTACCTTTTTTTTGCTGTGAGGCACATGCACTACCTGCTGCGCCACCGTGCCACCATGCAAACTCAACTCCAACAATCTGAGTGGTTCAAAAATATCTATACAGGAATGAAAATCAGGTTCCAATTTACTAAAACAATCAGAATTACAATTAAATATAATAAATCAAGGTGAAGAATGACCTTTGACAGAAGCAAAATTCAAGACTGCAGGCTGTCCTCAGTTCTCTGGCCTGTGTGCTGCACTGGTGCATTGGTAGCTGCGCTGAGCAGGAGACTGGATATTCTTCTTTTTTGTACAGTTTAAAGGCGGGTGGCCACCTTTTACAATGGGCATTATTGACACCTTACTGGCCCGGGTGTGGAATGGATCAGGCATGAATGAGACTGTGTTTGCTACTTATTGTTGCGAGTGAGCTTAACCATAAAAAAAAAAAATCTTCACTCAAAAAAATAAGTATTAAGAGATAGCTGTAGGGCCATAGAACCCTAAATTCCCTCTATACGATATATAACCTTTATCTAAAAAAGAAGGCAAAAAGAAAATCAATGAGCACAAAACTTTTACACAGACAGAATAAAAGCCACCATGTTAAGAAGAATTGGTGAGATCTAGAAGCAAAGTTTTTATTTTAAATATGAATTTTGAATGAATGCACAATCCTTACAAGCTACACCAAAGTATAAAGGTGATCAGGCTTTCCTGCGATATGCATTTTATAGTATCAAGTGGTATTATTAAAGGAGGAAATAATCAATCAAGCAGATAAACATTTGAGGACTATTTAATAAACTTACAAAAATGAGTGACAGCAGCAGTTCTATTCAAAATTTCATGAACAAAGGTCCCAAGCAGAAACTTTCAAAGCTGTGTCTTTAAGGGGAAAAAATAAATAAAGATTCTTAAATCCATTTAAGTCTTTGCAACTGTTTTTTTTTTTTAATTCAAAACATGTTGGAAATCAGCTGAAATCCGCTCCATGACCCACTTTTTAGGTTCCAGCCCACCATTTGAGAACCTCAGCTTTGGTGTCTTCAGGGAATAACACTGCATGAGAGCTGGGACAAAGCAGTGCCTGGATTAAAGGCCCTGTGATGACTGGCCAGTCATCACTGCCGGGTCCAGACTGGTGAGGAAGCGCTGCTGATGAAGCCTTTTTCTGCTGACTCAGGACTTTTTCTTTGAGCCTGACCAACCTGCCTGAAGCTAAGATTGTGTGTGTGTGTGTGTGTGTGTGTGTGTGTGTGTGTGTGTGTATGTGAGAGAGTGTGTGTCTGTAATTAGCACTGTAAAAACAGCAGCCCTACTCCCAGGCTGTAAATCACACCTGAGAGGGAAAGGCCCCCCTGCGAATCCAGGGAGCTCCTCGCCTATACTTCAGCAAATGTTTCTGTGTGTTAATGTGCATTTCTGCACTCACTCTGCCAAGAAACATTTTTGACAGTTTTTGAAATTTTCAAAAAAATTTCAAACTCAATAGGATTACCAGCACTTCAAAGTAGTAACACTAAAACTGGTTATTTACATCACTGGATCTATACAACTAGGACTGTTGCCTTATACTCAATATGCGAAAAGCCAATCAAGCATGGGGATTAATATCCATACTCCAAGAACAATTGAATATTCAGATTTAAAATACAATAAGTCTAGCAGCACATCAGGGCACCTGGAGCAGTGGCTCATTTAATCCAACAGAGGTCTCTTGATCATCGGCCACATAAAGTGCTTTCTTGACCTCAGTTAACAACATGTGCCCCTCCAGAGGACAATAACAACATCTGAGGAATGCTGTATGGAAGTATTTTAGGTTCTACACCATTGATGACAAAATTAAAACAAAGACTGGGCTGTATGTTGGTAATGTGCAAGGCAGATTACATACTTGTCCTCCACAACAAATTTGCGGGCTCACCTGTCTGCTTTTCAACCAAGTAAGGCAGTTGAGTGCATTGGTGCTTCATAAATTGTTCAACCCCGTGTTCCGTGTTTCAGCAAGGTCCATATTGAAGGCACAGATAAGAGTCTCTGTCCCTTACTACTGTTGGTGGGAGGTAAAAACTGACAGCCTTATGCCCCAGTCACACATTCCCATTTCTCATGGCAATTGTACACAACTGTACAAGAGTGAAGAGGCTGGTGTGATCGCTATGATACGGGATGAAATGACTGTCTCACCCCTGGACACACACCCCGTAAATACACCGTCAGTAGCGCTTCTACAGCGCTTCGGGGGCGTTTGTCCCGCTCCAGTTAGGTTAATACAGCGATATGACGAGGATTCCTTGAATTTTCATCCCGCTGACACGACATCACCACTGATGCTCAGTTCGCATCACGTAAGCCCTGACTGAGTCCTGTTGCTTGCGCCGTCTTGAACGGGACACAGTCGGGGCACAAACTGATACATCCTTGTCAGTCGTCCTCAGAAAGCTTTCAGGATTGAGCCACAATCAGCCCGACTGAGCTCTGTACATGCCACGCTAATACCGTTTGCATTAGGACTGCATTAGGCTTCCATCCCACTATACTGAGAGCGGCGATTCTCCGCGACAGTTTTGATCAGTTCAAAAATGTCGGGACCCTTCCACGTTCCCCGCCGTTCATCCGCGACTATACAGCCCTGATCCAGTCCAAGTAGCGAATGCGCCACGACCAAAGCACGTTTCATCAGGATTATGACAACCGTGCACATTCGCCATGAGAAACGGGGATGTGTGACTGGGGCTTTACATATAACAAATATTTGGGGGTGTATGACGATGATTCAAAAGCTAAAAAATGTAGCATAATTCAGAATGTTACAGATTTATCTTGGTGTTATTACCTTAAACTATCTGTGTACATTAGCAGAATGCTAAAATTATAACCATAATTACGATGCTCTGCAATGGGCCTTCCTGTCAATTAATGCAAAATGCTTATGAAGCTCTGGTATGATGTCATACTGGTAGGTCTGCTCTGAGGTTCAGGAGAATGAGCTGTTTCTGGCGGGTACTTAAGCTGTAAAGAAGGGGAAAGGGAGAAGTCCTGATGCTGTTTGGACTTTTTTCTTGTTCATAGGAGTATTCTTACGCCAGAGATACACACACAGTGGCATTTTGAACTTGATATAGCATGCCAAGGGCTAGCATGGCTAAGCAATGTTAGCTGTACTATGACAGCCAGTTGTTCAACATGTTGATAGTAAATTAAGGGCTCCGAAAGTACATGTCAATAGCCAATGAATGATTTCATCACAATCACAAATATTATACAACCTATCAAAATCACTGTGAACCTGCAGCTGTGGTGCTGTCATAAGTATAATATATGTAGTAAGAGATAAAGAGCTATCTGTTCTTTGAGTGGATATAGACGTACTGAATGGGCTTGTTCCTGAATGTAACCTTAAACACAGCAGGAATGTAAACTGAGGTAAAACTATATGCATGTCATAAGGGTATAAATAAGCCCTTATTTATGTACCAACGTATTTCTATGACTCTGTTAAAGACCTGTTTCTATAGACACTTATAGGAACTCATGACGGCATGTTCCAGAGAGAAAAATCAACATGTCTTCAGCCAACAGCTGTCATCTAAACACTGTGTTGTTGATTCTGTCTTCAGCACCATAGAAACTACCTGTCTCGAGCTGTTGGGAGTGTTGGCTCAGAGTTTTGCCTTTGAGCAATGCTTTCACAACTCTCTCATGGCACAGAATGAGTAATGTCTTTCCAGAGTGGCTCCCAGTTAATATGTTTGCTCCGTTATCATATACAGTGAAGGCTGTGTGTGTGTTTGCCTCCTCGGGGCCGAAGAGTGGCCTTACAGTACTTCAAACCATTGTCACTGTAAATGGTTCCTCTCATGGCTGGGCCACTTCAAACGCCTCACAGCTGGCAAACGGACAAAAAGGGAATTGAATAATGAAGAAGGTTTTGCGTAGCCAGAGGTCGTTCTTCAAACCTTTTACGGTTAGCTCTCTTGGTGCTGCTCTTCTTCATGTGGCCGAGTGTGTCATCCCGAACCGAATGACGCTGCCTTTGTACTTGAAAGAGAAAACTGTTTCCAATTGGTGCTCGGAGAGTGTTCGTCAGACTTTAAAGACAATAGTGCACCCTGAGGTCAGGAGGAATGTTCTCATACAATACTATAACCATGACGCTCCTGACGTGGACTGATGAACCCTCAGGAGTGGAAGTCCAGTATCGTAGTGTAGAAAATGAATGACCTCTTTAATGTATTTGGAGGGGGTCAGACTATTACTCCCTTTTTCTTGTAAGCTATATGGTTCCCAAATAAATCCATGTAAAATGACAACAATAAACATGGAGTAGAAAGATATAAAGGGCATAAAAGTCACAACCTGTGACAATCCCACACAACAAGTGGTGGGGAACAACCACTTGTAGTTGATATTTGTGCAAAGAACCAGTGAAACATATTTCATGTAAAATCTGCTGTATTTTTTGTGATTTTTGGAAGCTCTGATTTTCATTACAGAAACTGTAGATTATAACTACTAAACTATATGTTTAGAAATGACTAAAGTTTGAAAGTAATACAGTCAAGTTTAAATTGCAGCTTTATTAGCCTGAGCTATTGGGAGAAGTCCTGTTGTAAACCTCAGGGTGTTTGTCAGACCATAGTTTGCATTTTTCTTATTTTGTATGCATTTGGTCCTGCTGGTTTTTATTTCACATTACAATTTTTCAGGCAGACCAACAGACTTCCAGGACAGACCTAGTCTTAATGTATTGTTATCAACTACACAGATTGCATATCTCCATAATTTGATTGGTTTGTTTGCAGGCAAAAGTGCGACATCAGCCAGTGTTGCCAGACTTTTTGACTGAAGTAAGCAGCCAGGTTGAAAAAAAAACAGCCTAAAACAAGCAACCAGCAACCGTCAACCAGTCCTTTATGTAGTTATTTATATATATGTGTATATATATATATATATATATATATATGTGTGTATATATATATATATATATATATATATATATATATATATATATATATATATATATATATATATATATATATATATATATATATATATATATATATATATATATATATATATATATATATATATATATATATATATATATATATATATATATATATATATATACATATATATATAATTTTAGATTCTTAAAGAGAATTGCCATTCCTTCCTTTTTTTTTTTTTTACTGTTTGGCTCTTTTATTTTACATATTCAACATCTTTGTTTGGAGGGGGAACATAATTTTCTACGAGGTGAAAGGAGGGCTTCTGTTATTTACAACTCTTATCACTAAACAGTCTGTCTACCCTTGATTTTTGTAACCAACGGACATAGTCTGGCTTTTATTGAAGTTATATGTTGATCCTCTGAAGGTTAATTATGGTGAAATCAGTAACACCTTCACCAGAAATACATTGCTGTACATTGACTTTACATGGAGAGTGATCGCCGAGGTAGTACAACTAGCGTCCGGTGTGAACGCAGTATACCGGTGCTTCAAGCAATTAACTACCACTGTGTTACGGCCCTGGCCGTATTTTTACTAAGAATTTTGTAATTGTTATTTGTGGAGCTGCTCTCCCTGTTGTGAGTGTGTGTGTTTGTATGCCGGTGTGAGTGAGTGCTCTTGTTGCAGAGAGGATCTGTGGTGCAGCAGCGCTCAGGTGCCCCGGCGTGATTGTCGGAGGGAGCCGAATCGGATGAGGGAGAAGGAGCACCTCCCATTGGCCACAAAGCAACGGCTCCCCATTCAAAAAGCTGCAGGGAGCAGATGGCGTTGGCGTTCTCTGACAGCAGTTGTGAATCCCTGTCGGCCTCCAAACTCTGTATTGCAAACTTTGTAACTTTGTGAACTTTGTAATTTGCTAGTTTTTGGTAGTTGATTTTTGTATTAGATAGCGTGTTAGTTGTTTTGGGTTAATCCTTAGTTTGCGTGCCAGCCTTTGCTGCCTTTTGTTTTTGTACCCGTTTTTCTTCTTGTATATCTCGGCTTTTTAGTTTGTTTGTTGTAAAATACATTTCTGCCTTTGGCTTGAATTTTGGTTATTGTGAATAAATTGTTAAAATTTTGATTATTGTACTGTTTGAATTTTTGGAGACCGAGAGTGATTTTTCCCTTTTACCCTTGTAAATCTGTTACGTACCTTACCCCTAGACGGGTGCGTAACACACTGCAACAGAGAGCACTCCCTGCTTTTGACCTCATAACCAGGAAGTACATTTGAAGAAAATGGAGAACAGGCAACTTCACCCTGTGGAAGCACTGTGGGCTCCACATCACAGATGGAAAAGAAACAAAGATCTGTGTGTTGATCATATCCAAGCAGCTGGCTTACTTCTCATCCATGGACCAAATTTTCGGCCTTCTGTGCAACTGCAGGCCCACACTGGAGGCACAAAAAAGGCTATCAGCAACTGGATAGCAAGATTTTTATGAAAGGACATGCAGCATGACCTCTGAAGGGGTACTGTAATTTCTTGAGTACAATACGCACTCAATTATAACATGCACCCCAGTTTTCATGCTTCTTTCCAAAAGAAAAAACGTGCTCAAATATAATGCACACCCAAATTTTGCCTAAACCTTACCCTCTCAAACACCCTAAAGCTTTTGATGTTGGTCTGTTCTTTATAATTTCCACTGTCTTTTTCCTCCAACCACGATTGTTAGCTTCAGTCATGCCAAATTTCAAACCAGTTTCTCTGTTGCCCACAGCTTCGATCACTTCAGTCACCTTTCTTTTGAATGCTGCTGGGTAATTTACTTTTCGCTAACATTTTCAGTGGCATTTTACTGTTGTAGTTATTCCCTTCAGACAACATCTTCTGTCAGTTTTACAGTACTTGAAGCAATATTTCACACATCCCAGCATGCTCAGTCGTAGTGTGCTGACCAATCAGAGCATAGCTATCAACATGGCAATGTCTTGGACCAATCAGAGCGCAGCTATTTTGGTCCCCTCTCTTACGATGTCAGGGCCCAGCATGTTTACACGTAAGTATTACACGATTATTACACAAGGTTAACTAATTAAGACCCAAAATACTGGATTAGAACAGTTTAACAGTCGATTATATAAGAATTACAAAAGTTTGGCAGTAATGTTTTCGCAGAGTAAGAGAATATTTAGACTTTTTGTATGAAGAGTGTAGTTACCGCAATGTTGGCAAAATATGCTCATTTACAAGCACCCAAAATAATTTTTTGAATGTATTTTTTGGACGTTTTGTGCCTTTATTGATAGGAGAGAGACAGTGGATAGGCTTGTGAAAGGGGGTGAGAAAGTAGGCGAAGACACGCTGCAAACTGGTCACAGGCTGGATTCAAACCTGGACTGGCAGAAATATGTTTATGGGACGTGCCTGTTTGCCAACCACTCCGGCAAACCAGCACCCCCCCATAAAAAGAATTAGACCTTATTTAACAGCAAAAAAATGCACGTTATAATTATGAGAAATTACGGTAAATCAGTGAATGATCTAATATAAATGCTTCCTGATTGACAACTACTGGCACCATGAACACTTGAAGAAGTAGGAAGCTGGATGCTGCAAACTTTTTTTCTTGTTTATAGAAGTGATCTATCAGATGCAAGAGCCACTGTGAAGTCACTTAAGGGCATATAACCCATAAAAAGCAGGAATATGGGCCCCTTAAAGTAAGAATCACATAATACATAAGCTAACTCTCCAACCAACACTGTAGGGTTTTAAATCAAGGGAACATTTCTTGTTAACACCTCAGGTGGAGCTTTCTTAGAACTGCAGGCACCAACAGGCAGCTCCCACCCAAAGTGATCTCTTATAGCTTCACCTTTTTCTGCACACAAATCAAGACGGAGAGAAATTAAAGACCAGAGAGAGGGAGTGAAGGAGCAGGAGCAAGTCTCGGCAGAGGATCACCTGCAGGCCAGTCTTGGACCACTGGCAACACAATAAAAGAGAGAGAGACAGATAACATGAAGAGAACATCCAGTAATATGCAGAGAGTGACTTCTGCTTGGTGTCCACATTTACAGTTTGATACTGCATCAAGCCTTTGTGGTTGCAAGAACATACCAGCATGTCTTTATTGAAAATTTGATTTGATTCCAAAAATTGTTCAAAGTTTCTGCAGTTTGTCAAAATGGGAACTAATCTGCCTGGAAACAGGGGTCTCGGCTTGTTGCGGGTGTGAAAGTGATGGTAAACATTCAAATAACACAAAGTAGAAAAAAGCATTACCCATCCCTAAAGTACATGTGCACTCAAATGTGGAATTTTAACCCTCAGTAACTCAAATCACCAAGGCCTTTTCCAGAGAATAGAACAACTTTCCGGTTTGCTCAGCCTTTTTAGTCAATCTGCTGCTCTAAGAAGATATAAAAGGTCTGGTTTAAGCTCTTCAGGCATGTCAAACAATCAGAGAAAAGCTGCACAGAGCGCACATTGCTCAACAGATCCTCATGGTTACAGTTCATGCTCAAATGTTACGCAACAATATTTGTATTAGCCAGAAAGACTATCTATGTTATTGACAGGAGCTGTGCTGATTCTGGGCTCTGACAGTAAAGCCAGAGAATAATCTGCTCTGTCAGGGTTATCCTGAGGCAGAAGTTCATTCGCACACTTATAAAACATCTTTGGGCTGTGGTTTTAAAAAGTCTGAGTCAGCACATATAGGAAATAAAGGTAAAGTTTGGAGTTTAATTGCAACTGCCTGCAGCCCTTTCATCTATGTTTGGGTTTTCTTGTCATGAAAAAGAAAATGCATCAATGATCAGAGAGCTAAAGTGAAGCACAAGTGTGTTATATACGTATATAGCCTATAATAAAACCCCTTTTTGGCCAATAAAATTCTGGTTAGTGTGCCCCCAAGAAGAAAATATGATGGCTGAAATCTCACTTGAAATGCTCCTCGCAACACTGTATGCAGCAGTCAATGGTCAAGCTGAGGAAAATGGTCAATGGTCAAAAAAAGGAAATTAGGGAACCAAATATAAATAAATACGAAGTCATAATTATGAGATAAAAAGTCGACATTATGAGATACCATTTGTGCATGTACCCCACGTCCATGGACAATCCTATAGCCACACACCTTTCTCATAATTATGACTTTGTTATCTCATAAGTGACTTTTTATCCCTTCATTTTGACTTTTTTCTCGTTATTATGACTGTTTATCTCAAAATTATGACTTTGTAATCTCATAAATTTGACCCTTTTACTCATAGTTATTTATGACTTTGTTATCTCAAAATTTTGATTTTTATCTCACAATTTTGACTTTTTTCTCAAAATTATGACACTCTCTCTTTATGATGACTTTTTTTTGGCAACAATTGTTGCCAGTAATAAAAATGCTATTTGGTTTAAAACCAAGTACAACATGGAAAAAAGAAATACATAACATGATTCAGAGGGACTCAACTGATAAAATTATATGCTTTACAACTCAGAAAAAAAATTGGGCATGAATGGGTTAACTATTGGAAGATTTGGAAGACCCACAAGTGCCCCTGATTCAGTGAATAACTACAGGGGAGACCTGCAGAAAGAAAGCATTCTGAGGCCTCATCCACACAAAGACAAAACGCAGAACAGTTTCCAAAACGATAGTCATAAAGACGAAGGCGTCTCAGAAAATGTGTGCGTCTATATGAATGCACTCGATACGTATTAAAATGCTGTAAAACACTTGCCAGACCTCTTGGGGCGCTGTAACGAAATGACGGAAACAAGCAGAAACACAGTGGGCATGCGCACTTGCAGCAAAAGTTGTAAACAGAGATTGTGATAAAGTGATTATAAAGTGCCGTAATGTGTCCTCGATAATTGTTTGTTTAACTCGGTGGTGATTAAGAAGAAGGAGATTTTGCTGGAACAGGGATAGTAGGGTCACTAGCTTCATCAGCACATATACAGCATTTCAGAATCCTTCCACTCTGGGACCTGGTTTCAAAAATGTTGGTTTACAGACCCCCAAAACGCTGTCTTCGTATGGATGATACGCAGATTCGGCAAAAAATGTATGCGTTTAGACCTCAGTTTGTCTTCGTGGAGATGGGGCCTGAAAAACAAGGGAACTTTCTCCACGGAGAAGGCAAACTGAAGCTTTAACTCTGGGCGGCTCAAAAATGTAGTTTAACATTTTCTGTGACATATTATCCTGCTGTGGACATGCATAACAGTTGGATTTTGGTAAATACGACTCTCTATTTAATTTTGATGTCTGTTTTGGCTAAACATCTTGCTTGTCTTGGGGAAAAAAAGCAGAAAACTGTACTTGGTGCCGCTCAAGTTAGCTAAGAGCAGGAAAAGAGGCTAATATTTACACAGGCTCACCAAAATCAGGCAATATAGATTGATTGCATTCTCTGATAAGTTATGCAACAAAATTCAGATGGTAGGGTCAGAATTTAGTGTAAACAACATGGAAGCATAGATCCATCCTGCATGTATCAATGGTCCAGGCTGGTGGTGATGCAGTGGTGTGTAAGGCCCCTTTTATACCTATGAAGCCTCATTTAAACGCCTCAGTATACCCATCTTCTGATGGATACTTCCAGCAGGATAACTCACCATTTCAATGCTCAGATTATCTCAGACTGGTTTATTGTAAAGGACATTGAGTTCACTGTGCTCCAGTGGCCTCCACACACACCAGATTTTAATCCAATGGAACACCTTTACCACATGAATGTGCAGCTGTGTGATACTGTCACGTCAATACAGACCAACATCTCCAAGAAATTTTCCCAGAAACTCAAGCAGCTCAGAATACAAAAGTGAATCCAGCCTTATTCCATCAATATGAACCTTTTATAAAGGTTTTAGTTTGCTCATTCATTTGTAGCATTCAGTAACAGAGGGAAGCACCATCAAATAAGCGTGTTACTGGTGGAGTTTAAGTACTCCTGTTGGCTGGTAATTGCCTGAAACTTGGCAGGTCTTCACCTGAAAAGGGAAAACAGAAGCAGCTGTATCTGTATGCTTATGGGCAGCACGTTGATGCAGCAAGTAGTACATGTGCCTTAGGGCGTTTTAACATTAGGTCCACTTGTTTTGAACCGTGCTGCGGTGCGGTTCGCCATGGGTTTGTCCCCCTCCCCCGCGGGCTTGCATTCACACTGGCAATATTGAACCATACCCGGACCCACTTGTGTATTTACTCAGTTTGAAACAGCAGGGGGCGATATGCACGTAACTGGTTACCAAACCTGCTACGGAGGAGAACGAAGAAGAGGCTACCATGGTAACCATTTCCTACACCAGACAACCAATGTTTACGTTTCGCTCTCTTCTACATTTTCCTTCAAGTGTGTTTTTTGTATCGTGTTTGAGATGGCATCAGCGACCTTCTGGACCCTCGTAAATCATCGTAATCCTCAACCAGAATAAACAAATCGACAAATTGAGTAAGCAAAAGATTCAACCGCGGGATTAACAGGAAGTAATGCATCAAAAGTAGATCGGTTTGGACCACTTTGTTTCACACCAGTGAAACCGCACCAAATGTAGGGAGATGGAGCAGATCGAGACCACCCCTTCATGGAGGTCTCGGACTGGCTGATTTGGTGCGCACCAAAGTGCGGTGGTTGCACTGACACTAACGTACCAAACCCTGGGCCAAAACTACTTTGGTGCGCACAAAATGTGGTTGGTGTGAAAACGCCCTTACAGAACGAAACTCATTGTTTGATCATGTCAGTGAGGGCCTCCCTTTGTGGAGTTTGCATGTTCTCCAAGTGCACACATATGTGCTCTCCAGGCACTCAGGCTTTCTCACACAGACCAAAAAATATGCTTTTTATTTTAACTGGATACTCCAACTTGCTCTGAGGTATGGGTGTGAGCCTAAATGGCTGGTCTCTATGTGGCCCTGCAATAGGCTGGCTAGAGTATAACCTGCCTCTCACCCAATGTCGGCTGGGATAGGCTCCAGGCCCAAAAGGGAAAAGTGGTAAAGATAATGGATTGATGGATGCCCAAACAAAACAGAGCTGAAACGTATAAGCCAAATCCTGCATCGTGTAAAGTTTGATTCTCCAAGCAGGAATATGGCATTTGAACTCAGAATCACACCACGATAACCAGAACAAATTGTCCTTAAGTGCAACTCTCTGTCTCCTTTCATGTGTTCTGCAGTGTGGTAATTTAGGAGTGAAATCATAATCTGTAGCAGCTACAGGAAGCAACCCCAGAATGTGAATGTCATCATAACCAAAGTAACTGGAGTTGGGTTTTGTGTTTACCAGTGTCTAAACTTCCAAGCTACAAGGAGAGCTTTTGATCTGATGCTCATTTTCAGATTTTCCTTCAAACACAAGGGTCGGTAAATCATGGCAGAGAGAGCAGAAAAGTTCATCATGTTAAACCAAAGTAACTGGAGTTGGGTTTTGTGTTTACCAGTGTCTACCAACAAAAACTTCCAAGCTACAAGGAGAGCTTGATTGAAAACTGCGGGTGTCCCAGCTTCAATGGGAATTGGCAACAACATGCTGACCGATGTATTAAAAGTGGATGTTTAATTTTTACAGCTTGTTGAGTTCTTAAGTTCATCTGCTTTTAAGTTTTTTCTCTCTTATAAACATGCACCAAATCACTTTCCTGTAACACCATAAACCACCCTTTCAAAATAAGGCGAGCTCTGCGAACACGCAGGTTACAGACATGTTACGGGTTCATCGAGGGGATTCTGCTTGTTTGCACTCACAGATGTGGGACTGCCACTGCCTGCCAAACACATTGCATCTGTCAACATCCATTTCGAGAAATCAATAGTGACCGTTTGTCCCTAATCAGCATAATGTTTGAGAGTAGCGGCTGACGTTTGGATGTCCCTGCTGGATTTCTGGGTTATGTCTTCTCGAGAGTTATTTTGACAGGGAGCGTTTGATGTTGAAATGGTTTTAAAGACATTAAAGGAGTCTAGCAGTGAAAGTATTGTTTTGACAAAGTGTGGAGCTTCTGCTTGAACTTTTAAAGGTATTTTATTTGAGTGTTGTGTCCTGATATGAGCAGGTCAAAACTAGCAGGCTGGGTGATGCTGGCGTTCTTGCAGAATATTCATGGATATGTGACAGTTCTCCATAGAACAGTTGATAAATGGAGCAGCAGTATGTATTTTGGCAGGAGATGAGTCGAAGGGTTTAGTAAAAGTGATTATGCATAAAACATGCAACATGAGAGAGCACATGTTTGCTCTGCACAACTCAGTAAATCTATAAATATAGCTCAATAAGAAGATTCTCTGGATTCTCTCTGTCCTTGTGTAAGAGCACTGGGATAGGATCAAAATCCTGCCTTGCTGCTGCTACAGTGGGTGGCGAAATGCCTTCTTCTAGAAAACCATCATGAACTTTCTATCTACTGACCTTTGAAAAGACCAAACTACTTGTAGGGACCTTGTAGCCACTTCAGTTTTACCCTCCCAGCCAAAAGCCTGTGAGTTCCAGCTAACTTTCAGCCAACTTTCAGCCACTCTGAGTTTGCAGATTGTCCCTGTGAGACTTCACTATCCTCAAAAGGCTGCATACAAAAGGCTTTAAGCTTGGGGCTTATCAAAGTAGGTATGCAGGGGAACTCATTCCAGCCTTGAGGGTGGGCAGGTCCCATCACAGACCTGCCACAGTTCAGCCAAGCCTCCAGCTAAGAATTTAAGTGGCTCCATCTGTAACTCTCACTGAAACACTACATTTTGAGGTTGTGTAGGGTAACTTCCTGGTCCAAACTGCACGTGGAAACAGATAAGTGTAAACCCACAATCAATTCAAAGGTAAGATCTAATGAAGACCTTCAATTATCAATAAAAACATTACATCAGCTCAGACCAATGACGCTCTGTTAGCATCACTTGCATGCTAATTTCACAACATTTTACTCCTCACTCGGCAGTTGTAGCATTTTGAACAGTTATCATGTTAGGCAGTGACTTTCAGCCAAGTTCAATTCTAAATACCAATATTCAGCAGCTGATAAAAACAGAGTGAGTCCTCATGAACAATGAAACAAACCCACAGCTCTGTAAGATTTTTAGTTTTTTGTTAATCCTTCCTTGCTTCTGTGGGAATGCTGGTTTTTGATTATTTTGTATTACATAAAACTGGACCATGGTAAAAAGATTTAGTGAAAAGTGATCACGGACCACTTCCTTACTGCGTTGAGCTAAACAATATTATAACTCAAGGCAATTCAATTCTGTATTCCCTGGTCATCATGCCACATTTGACTGGATGGCAGGAATACAGTGCCGACTGGTGGTGGGAGGCTAGATTACACAACATTGGCAACCTTGGTTCCGATCAAAGCCTGTCCACACATAAGCAATCTAAAATTTCTTCAAGAAGTCTAGACTTTTGTAGGCTTTCTCTAAGACTAATGGGAAATATTTGGCACTTAGGTCCAAAACAGTCAGGCTTATCAAGCTGGTGCCAACAGTTAATCAGGACGAAGACAAAAGAGTTATCTTAATATGTGAAAATAGTGAAAACAATGTGAAAGAGACTGATAACAATAGTCCATAAGACCTCCAGGAATCAAAAAGAAGAAATTTAGAGAACCATCAACACTCAGTATGTCTGCTGCTGAAAGTCATTTGGTTAAGGGTATCCCACCTGATGATGATTTCATTTATCATGTAAAAATGTCACTGGTGAAGCCTAAAGCCTTAATACATTTTACTCTAAAGAACTCACCATTAGTAGTTTCCGGAACAACCACAACATCCAGGTCCACTTTTTGTCCACATCGTCCCATACCCTGAATGAGCTGCTGCAAAGGAAAGTCATTATCCACACTGGGGTAGCACCTCAGACCGCTGGAGCACCGCGGGGAGTAAACCCCGCAGAGCTCACCCTCCTGCCTGGCACAAACTGGGCAGCAGCCACAGCCCGGCTCCCTCACTATCTCTGCGCATACTCCTGAGACTTTGGGACATGAAGCAAGGTCCTCTGCTGTACAGCTGGGACATCTGAAGACCAGTTCTCCGAGTAAAAATACAGGTAAAGCGATGTATGCAAGCAGAAGCCCGTAGTTTAAATGTATGACCATCTTTGTTGTGCGCTACTGACGGCAAGAGTGACCCTTGGAAGATTGAGCAGTTTGAACCTCAGATCCTGACAGTCAACTGTGTTTGGGTAAACATGGTGATGCAACTGACAGTGTCCTATCTGCTCTCCTGATTCATTGACAACAAAAGTGACAGCACTCAGGCTTTTATAAGTTGTCCTGTTCATATATTTGAAAAATCACAAAAACACTCTTAAATTACAACAATGTTTATGAAATAAGCAACAAAGATATTTCAGCAACTATCTTTGTTTTGTTGTCTCAGTGTATTAATTACAATTCAGGCTTGAGCCTAATAGGTTCTTATGTATGGGTGGATATTTGGTGTAAACTTAACAGAGACTAGCTTGAAATTTTGTAATTGAATTTTAGGTGAAAATTTTTTTTGGCTCATGCATGAACAGAGATTTCTTGTGATTTAATCCTCGTAACTCTAGGCCATTTTCTGATGTTTGTAGTCTGGCAGTATTTTTTTGAATTTATTATTATTATTAGTATTATTATTATTATTATCATTATTATTATATTTATTGCAACAGTACACGTAGAACTTCAACCCTTTCAAGCAAGATCAAGCTAAAGATGTCTTTGTTTCTGGAACAACCCATTGGCTTCCAGAACATGGTGTTGTATTATCCAGATAAAAGTTTTTCAATAACACAGACAAAACAAAAAATAAAAATGGAATTTAATCTATGAGAATTTTACACAAATCCCACAGATCAGTGATGACTAAGCCATTTTACATCTGACTATATTTTCTTTTAATTCTCAAATATAAAAATATAAGATATCCTTATAAGCTTAAAGCAAAAGTTTAAGATACTGACTTTTTTTGTATTTTTTGTCAGTATAATTCTTTTTCCACTCTTAGCAGTTTCTGTCCCAAATGTGTGTTACAAGTGTTACAAAGTGGTACATCATATTTTTTGTTTTCAGACACTCATACTAGCTCATAATTGTGTAAACAAACAAGCAGTATAATTTTACAATTATTATAAAGACTTTAAACTGATGTAATGTTATCTTTGACTAATTATTGATCATTTGTCTACTCTCTTATGTCCTTGATTATTCATGATTGCTATTTATTTTAATTACTGCGCAGCCCTTTAATGACCCAGTTCTCTTTAAGCTGTGTTCACACCAAATGCTGAAAAAAGTTTTCATTGTACATTTTCCCTAAGCTAACTGTTAATATTTATTGAGGCATATTTTGTTCCTTCGGACCCAAAAGCAACAGGAGCCTCCCTTCTGGTCATAAACACAGATTACTGCTTTCTTGATCCATAATCAACTGTGGTGGATGTTTCTATAATTGCTGTCTTCCTCCTGTTCTTAACAAGAAGCTAAATGTCCGAGTAAAGTCCAAAAGAACCATTTGATGATCCATAGGATCCTTTAGAGCCCAACATGGATTGTTTAACCCGCTACTGCCAAATCTGCTCAGCTTTGCTCGTCTTGTTTCCTGGTATGTCTCTACCTGTCTACTTTCTCTCGTGGTGCTCCAATAGTTCTTCCGTGAGGCTTGGCATATTTTTCAGGAGAAAACACATCAAGTCACCGCTAGAAGGATCATAAAACACACCACTAGCCAGCTAGCAGCTATGCTAACTGTCATTGTGCTGGCTGACTTCGTGAAATATACAGACAATGAAAAGACTTGGACAGATACATATTAGCTTTAGGCAAACTTGTCGCTGAAGTTTTTGACTTTGGGAGCTTAAGAGATGAAATATGCATCCCTCCCATTCACAATGTACTTCCATGCTACAACAAACTGAAATTAGCATCAGCTTTAGCATCTGGCTCACTGTGGTTCAAGTATGTTTTTCATTTGTGCTTAGGAATTTCCAAATGCCTAAATGTTTTCGGTCTTTCTCATGAACTTGTTGAGTTCAGATACCTTTTGCAGACCAAGTGTCAATGGATGAAAATAAAGTTAAAGTTCAGAATTAGAAATACCTTATTAATCCCCTAGGAGAAATTCAGCTTCGTCAGTTGCTCTTTGACATAGTATAGCAGTAGGAATATCAACTTAAAATGTTAGAATAGATAAGAACATAAAAATAAGGAAAAAAATAATAAATCATGTTGTAATATGCAAAATCTTTAAACTATATCACCTTCCTTTTGAAGGAAAAATAAAATGGGTAAAGTGAGACTATGAAGAAGCTCAAGGAATTTACACTATTAACATTACAACTACAATATGATTATAAACTGACAGCACTGTTTTAAAGTAGATCCCATTTGACTGGATATTGCACTGAATATTAAATTTTCTTATCAATAAATATTAAGAAAGTTAATTAATTTGGGAAGTCAAGAAGTATACAAGGCATCCAAAAGACAGGATATATTTGCGACTATTAAAGGAAGCTAAGAGTGCATGCTTACTGGCATACTGGTCTTATATTTTTAAATGTACTTTTCAGCTGCCAGGGTAGCAGTGTAACAGCTGTTCTTGAGATATTAGTTTATATTGGAAACACTTTTTTTCAGTGCTGTGGCTTAAAAAGTAGAGTCCTAAAAGTCAAACATGAGTTGAAACCTTTTTATCCAAATAAGTCAGACTTTTGCAACCTTTCTGAACCTCATCGCACATACTTGTACTTTATTTAATTTATTGCATCACCAGTCAGATCTGACAAACATGGATTCCACTGACTCTGCAGCAGGCACACTCACTGAAGTTGGTTAAGGTAAAAAGAAAACAACAGGTCTTACTTAGCGTATATTAAAACTTGTGCTGAGTGTTTGTGATGTGAACCTCTCATTTGTTGCATGTCAGCTGGCACTCGCTTTGAGGTGAGTGTGCCGAGGGGGACAGTGTTACTCCACATGAAGCCCAATTATTTGGCTTTGTCCTGGTATTCGACATAATGTGCTGTGTTGCTATTTGCAGTTGACATACTGAAGTGATCCCAGCCTTGGCTTTTGGATAAGTGACTGTTGACTGGTCCCTGATCAGGGCTTGGACTGTTGTGACATGGACTTGACCTCATTACAGGCTTTCCTTTAACTGCTTCATACTTAAACTTTGTGACCTGTGAGCAAGGCATCCACTCTTCTGAAAGATCAAAACTCCATCATATCACAGAACATATTGTGACAGTCTCTGCCTTAGCTCCCCAGCCTAATATCTTCTCTCTCTCTGTTACCTGAGTGACCAGCAGTGGTTGGATCGCCTGGTGCCTGCTGGGTATAAAAGCCCAAGCCGTTTGCTGCTCTCGCTCTCTCATTCTACCTGGACTCATCTCAGCCATCAGATGCACCTTTTTGACTTAGTTTATTCTCCTTATCAATACCACACACTTAATGATTTATATTTGCAGTTTAATAACCTTGGATGTTTTCTATTGTTTGTCAATAAATCCCATTATTTACTGCCAAAACAACATGCTTCTCCCGTATTTGTCATGGCCCTGAGCCAGGTTCTGACAAATTGGGGGCTCGTCCGGGATTTGAACCCAGGACCTCTCGCACCCCAAGCGAGAATCGTACCCCTAGACCCACAAGCTGCTTTCTTGTGAAACAGGGTCATGACAACCACGAAGAGTGTGAAGAACATCCAGCCATGAGTCTTTGTCAGAGAAACATGAGTCTACACCAGAGGCTGGTGGTCGAAATGCTTCAATGAAAGGTACAGTCCTTGGACAGTGAAGTGCAGTGGAGGGACTGGGGTGTTTTGGTGGTCATGTGATTGGTAAAATTTGTGTTTCCTGATTTGTTTGGTTATATCAAGAATTAAGGTCACATTTTAGTTGACCAAATGTACTATAAATTCAGTTGACTAAAATATGAAGTGTAAAGCATTTTTTATGTTTCCTTGAATTTCTGAAGTCATGTTTTACATTTGATGAAATTAAACATCTAATAACCCTTTATTGCTAGTAAAGTTAAAATGTATAAACTGACAAAGAAAATGAACTTTTGTGTGACATGCCATCACCTTTATTTAGGCTAACTGGCGGAGCATCTCAGTTACAATACCAGAATTAACCACAAACAGTGAACCTGCTCTACATGAATATATCAATTTTGAGGGAGAGTAGCCCTGATTCGATTGATCCACAACTTACTCCGCCACAAAGAAGCTAAGGCAGCTGTGATCGGATGTCCCTCTTAACTCAGCCAACCTTTCCACATAACCAGAGGAGCTATGATTGGATGTATTCCTAACTTGTCCCTACTTTCTACATAACCAAATTAGGTCTGATTGGATTCAGTCGCTGTCAAACAGGTTTGTCTTGTTAGTTAGTTTTTATCCATGTGCACTTGTTTTTCATTAGTTACTGTCCAGTTTTTGCCAGGGAAAAAGGGTTGTTCAAGAAACACTCCAACATTTTTGTTGTTTTTGCATCTTACGTTACTCCTTAACCCCTGACAATCAGGAAGAAACCATACTTTTGACTGTGCATCCAGTAACAAGAACAAATGGACAAAGATCGCCAACCACTAGTTAGCTTAGCTCAAACGCTGGGAGTGTACGAGTAAAGCTTTAGCCTGCCCCTGCCCACAGTCATCCAATAAGTTTAGATGGATCTATGTGCCTGTTGTTTTACCCCTTTGTTTTACCTTGACTTCATATTATCATCTTCACTTCATTCCACACAATGCATTAAAATAGGCATTGCCAGCACAGAACCATTTTGATTGGGTAACCTGGAAGCGACTGCTTAAAGAAAGAGGTTCTGTGATTCTGACTGGTTTGTCAGTGAACCAATCGGAGAGCTAACAAAGATGCAGCAGTGACGCCTATTTTAGGCCCCATCCACACAAAGACAAACCGAGGTCTGAACTCACAAGTTTTTTGCAGAATCTGCATATCATCCATACGAAAACGGCGTTTTGGGTGTCTGCAAACGATCATTTTTTAAACCAGGTTCCAGAGTGGAAAGATTTTGAAATGCTGTATACCCAGCTCCATCATTACTGGCTCTCCGCAAGTTTTCAGATACGCTTACGTCATAGTTTCATATCATCATTGACACACATGCGCCACACGCGGCAACAACAACAACAATAGTGGCGTACGTGGAGCATATGTGCTGATGAAGCTAGTGACCCTACTATCCCTGTTGCAGCAAAATCTCCTTCTTCTCAATCACCACTGAGTTGAACAAACAATTATCAAGGACACATTACGGCACTTTATGATCACTTTATAACAATCTCTGTTTACAACTTTTGCAGCAAGTGCGCATGCCCACTGTTTTTTCGTTTGTTTCCGTCATATCGTTGCATGGCCCCTAGAGGTCTTGCATGTGTTTTACAGCGTTTTCATGCATATCGAGTGCATTCACATAGACACACACATTTTCTGAGACGCCTTCATCTTTATGACGATCGTTTTTGAAACTGTTAAGCATTTTGTCTTCGTGTGGATGGGGCCTCAGTTTCTACCGCCGCTCTGATCTCACAGGCCAGTCTCTTTATAAATATTCAGTTATATATACAGTAAAGTCTGTAAGAATTTACATTAAAATAAAGTTTAATTAGATGTGAAATGATATTTAGATTATGAGTACGCCCCCATTTACTGAAACAGAAAAGTTTGTATTATACAGTTATTCCTGTCAGCCCAAATCAGGAGCTGTGGAGCGTGAGTGCAGATGACGCTGTGACATGATGTAATGATGGATTAAGTCTCAGTCAGATGATGAAGTACACCTCTTGGAGATGGAGCAACAGGAAGCTTCTCATTCGCATTACACGGAGAGGCAGATATTTCCCCATGTTTGACTGACCCCGGGATGCACATCGGGGTTTCCAGCCTTGCAGAGTTTCTCCAGTGTGATGTCAGTGTAGCTCCCCGTATAACATGCTTCAGTTGAGCGGGTTGGAGTATGAAGTCATGTCTGTCAGGTCTGTCTATCCTCACTTTGCCCTGTTCTGACACTTGCATAAGGTTTCAGGACAGAGAAAAAAGATCACTGTAGCTCTTGTGGGGAAAATGAAAGCCTCTTAGGGAGCTCTATAACTTCTATTTGGTGACTAAAAAGAACAACATTTACATGTTCAGATGAATAAATTAAATCTCTGTCTGATATAAAGCTGGCTTGAAAGATAAATGGTTATTAGTCGACTGGTTGATTTAGACCAGGGGTGGGCAACTCTAGCATCGAGAATTAAATTAATTCTGCTCTCTCGGGAACTAAAGTGATGTGATGGTCAGATGATGGCACTGTGGTTAAACTTTTTTTTTTTTTTTTTTTAACTCACATTCAAATACGACACAAGACAGTGTCTTAATGGGTCCATACCACACAGAGTTGACTTGATTCTTTTTGTAGAGTCGTACCTTAACACCGATGAAATACAAATACTGACTCTTTGGGAGTTTAAAGGTAAAATTAAAAACTATGCAACACCTAGGAGTGGGACATAAAGCTAGGGTTGGTTATCTGATTTAGATACACTTTTTGTAATACTGGTTAAAATTATCTTTATGACCCGATGGCAATCAATTCATAATGTGTTCTTAAAAAAAAGCGAAAAATATCCGCTATCTACAGCAGGAATAAACCTGAGAAAACACCAACCAATCACATCTTTGTGGCACACATTTTAAACCAATCAAATCTCGTCGCTGTTCTGTACCAACTGTTGACAACTAAGTAACTTTCCATGTTTGTTTATTTGTTTTTTTTAACTTTACTATGATAATGTTTTGGTGTTTTCTTTTCGCTGACTGAAGCCTTGACTTGGTGTAGTGTAAAACATAAACGTTGTGCTGGGGGCCGGTTTGGAGTTGAATCAGTGGCGCTCGTGCACGTGAGAGGGGGGCGTCAATTCGGAGGAGGGGTGGGAGGGGCTAGACGGAGCCCTGAGGAGATGCTACATTCAAATTCATGCTAGTTTTCCAAAATTACCACCCTAGCTATAAGGTTGACACTTCTATGCAGGGTTAGAAATATAATCTCATGGAGTATCTTTTAAACTAGTAAAGTTTAACTTCCAAATTACCTCACACTAACCTGTCAAATCAGGCTAAATGATGCTGCAGTGATGCCTTTTAATGGGATTTATTAGCAATCTTTATATAACCTCAACATTTAGTCTATAAAAAGAGTTTTAAGGAATTTAACTCCATCCAGAGTATAAGTAACTGCACTACAGAAATTTTGTCAGCAACAAAACATTGATACAATTTAATGAGCAAAAAGCAGAATTGAAGCCACTTGTTCTATTCTTTCAATTCAAGTTAAAAAAAATACAGTTATTAATGTGTATTATACCCAAGTTTTTATTTATATTTTCAAAAATGTCTTTTAAATGTATAAAAATGTTTTCTGGAAAAAAATAATAATTACTGTTTTGTATTACTGGACAAGCGGCTTTTTCTGATGTCTTCAAGGCTGACAGTCTCTCCGTTTTCTTCTTTTTATATATTTTAAATTGGCTTGAGTGTCTCAGTGAGGAAGTTGGACACCTGATTCCTATTCTGAACTGCTGTCCATTAGCCAAGTGTGGCCTACTGTCCATTTTAAATAGGCTCTCAATGAACAAAGGCAGTTAGATTATAACAGTGAGTAGCTCTATCTCTATTTCTGCACTTTTTGCTTGGTCTAAAGGTCAGATTTACAAAGCAGGTATCACTACTCATCTTCATGACATAACTTCACACACCAGATGGACCAGTGAGTTATACTGAGGGCACAACCTCTCAGAAGCATATCTGACTGGTGATTGGATGATCAATCCTTCAATCACATTGTTTATGGGCCAGGCAGATGTTGCAGTAGATGGGCCAACCAGAACATGTTGGAAGTGAAGCAAATGTATCCTTCCTTTTCAGAAATGCTGTCCAGACCTGATTAAACTGCTACTGAAGCTGTTAGCATCTATGCTAATCTCTGTATGAGCAGTTGCATCCTGCTGTTCTCTCTCGTCTCGCTCGTAGCTCCCGCCGATTGCTGCTGTAGTCCAAACACAGCCATTGTAGATTGGAGCTTGGCGAGATGGATCTGCCTGATTTTGGACATTGCATCAGGTGGATTCAGCTACACTGCAAAGTGACTATTATATGTGACTATTTAAAGTGAGAAAAGGAACCACTGTTATCACTACCACTCCTTTCATACCTTTGTTGATATCTTCTATGCGTGACTGTTACAACTAGACGTCGTGATGGAAGCCAAAGTGCAATTAACTCCAGTTTCAGTGTTAACTCTGTGGTGGGGACGGATGTGTGTATCTTACTGTAAAGTTTTGCAATTTGAGGCTAATTTAGAGCTTCAGTTTTTATTGAAATAATTTTGTATTTAACATCTTGTTCAAAAAAAAAGAAAACTGAGAAGTCAGGAGTGCAGTTTGTTGTATTGAGACTCCAAACTATGTGGTCCAAACCTCAATTTGCACAAAAATTCCAACCCACTGACATTTGAAGGCACGTGCAACTTCCTCCCCACCCTCGCAGCTGCATGGTGATGGAAGATCCATGTTCTGTTTGACTGCTGGCACACTGCAAGAAATTTCATCCTCAAGCCTCCAAAGGCTAGTTAGGCATTCTTTTCAATAGATACACTTCTTAAATCACTGCTTAACCGAGCCGTCTCACTTTTTGTCTCAAGACCACAGAACTGCAGATCCTGAACATTGTTAACACACAATAAAAGGCCCTCAGTGCTGTCCGACTGATTTTTGGGGCTTTGCTGCTGAACTGCAGAATAAAATCTTGGCACAATCACATAGCTGTAATGTTTGTCTGATTTTATGCTACTCCTTTAAAGTTATGAAAATGTCCTAATGCTGATCACAAGGTTTCCAAATCAGAAAATACAACTTACAAAAAACTGATCCGTTTGTGCTTTTATGCTGGCAGAGCTAACAGTCAGCTCCTTTGTGGCACTTACTTTTGATTAGCAACTTAATGGACTTTAGGTGGCCACAATCACCTTAACTCTATACCATCGTTTTGTGGACAGAAGCAAAAGATGTAGCTGTCCACTTTCCTTTGGCCCAATATTCAGCTCTAATTCTTTACACCAAGGTGGGTAACTGGTGCCACATGTACCCTTCCTCTGCATTCAGTGTGGTCTGTCAGTAAATTTTAACTGTCCATAAATCCAGTCTGATTTGTAACTGCAAAACCATGTACTCTCGGGCTATAACCCTGTTCATTTCATTCGTCAGATTTAGATTTAATTGGCTGATATGCAGGTTTTATGATCTCTCTTAAGGTACTTTTTGGAATATTATAAAGATATTTAGGACAAAGTAGTTCTAAAAAAGTTAAATAACCATTAAGAGCCAGTATATTTACGATTGCTGGCTTGGCTGTGGTTACTTTTGTACCAGACATTTCCTTAATTAAAAAGTAAATCAACAACAGGAAAAAATGGTATATATTATATTATATCAAATTGTTTTCCAGTCTGATTTGCCTCTACAGAACCATGTACACTAGTGCTATAAACTTTTTACTGAATATTTAACTATCCGCACTGAAGTGTAAATAAACATTTGAATATAAAATGATCAGTTGAGCAGCAGAGGGGGTTCCCCACCTGCCGGTGACAACCACAGTTGCAATTTAGTCCGCTGGAAACCAACACACAAATATAACACCCTGGAGTAAAGGAAGACTGTCAAAGCCTCTCTGAGTGGAAAATAACAACACTGAAATGTTTAAGAAGCACCATGTGGAAGCACTTTTGGCTCCTCTGTGTGTTGATTATGTGCAACTGGCTCACACTGATAAATCCCTGGGCCAATTTGTTAGCCTTTTACTCACTGCAGTCTAGCAGTGCCTTGTCAAGTGCTCAGCCCAGTGCAGGAAACTCCAACCAAGGCACAAAAGAAGACCATCACAGACAAGATGTCAAGCTTCTTATGCAAGGACATGTGACCCTGGGAGATGTAAATATTGAAATGGTCCAGTGAAAATGCTTTGTATGTTACAACCTGGTGGGGTCATGCAGGTCGGTAATGAAATAAAACCGTATAAGTTTGATTTTTTTTGGAAAAGTGTCAGCCTATTGCAGACAGCCAATGTGAACTCCCACCATGCAAATGTGGATTTTTTTTAAAGTCTTCAAAAACTGTTTTTATTTTATTCTTTAAAGGAAATTGGCAGATTTAATTGGCTGATTTGCAGATTTCATGATCTCTGAAGATATTTTATGAAATAGTGTGAAGACAGTGAGTCTAAAACTTCAATAACCACTAGTAGCCAAAATATCTATGATTGCTGCATTGGCCTGGTTATTTGTTGTAGCAGACATTACCTTAATTCAAATCAAGAAAAGGAAAAAAAGGTATATATTAGTGTATTGCTCTTAAAAAAATACCATATTTTAGCTTGAATTGTATGTTTATATCATTAAATGAAGCATTACTTTTAGACGAGCTTGAAAATGTGAACAGTCTGAATGCGAAGCTTCATGATATTTCTTCAGTCTGTTAAATTACAAGTATATTATTTCTTCTACTTGTAAATATCTGGCCTTCTGAAACTGAGAATGCTGTCACTGTGGCCCACGTGGTAACCAAAATTGCCCATTCCTGCTCCACTCCTCTTCACTCTCTTGTTCCTACCTGAGAAATATTTTCCATTACTGAAAACACACTGTCCAAACAGCACGTGAGCTGCCCCTCAGTGTTTACCGAGCCGTGTCTATCTGCTCTTTGCTTTTGTTTGCTCCGTCACTTGCGCTGTTGTACCTCCGATCAAAGAAGATGGAAATGTTTTCTTACCACCAATCATCTGCTCACAAACCCATTAGAATTATATTATGTGTACGCGCTGCCATAGCGACTCCAAATGAACGGGCAATAGCTGAACAATGTTGGAACGTTTAATTTTAAGTCCAAAGCGGAACGACCTGATAGTGCGGCGCTGAGAGATATTTTAACCAGGCTCCTGAAAGATCCGTCTTTCAGAGAGTCATTTAGTCGAGACAAATGGAATACCACAGAAAGGTGGTCACATTTTCCACACTCACTCATTTTCCTCAGTCATGGGTATAATTCGCAGGAGAGGAGTGAAAAGGAGGCCTATATTTGGAGGATTTATGATATCCAACAGAGAACAAGAGACTAATGAGGCTGTGGGATTAGGACGAGGAAAAGGGCGTAATGATTTTGGTTAAAATAGAAGGAAAAGTACACAGATGAATTTATTTATACATTTACTAAGATTAGATTTAGATTAATTCACTAACAATTTAACCCTTTTAGCTCCAAACCATTTTCTACTACTTTAAGTACTCCTTATTTTGATGGATGCATGTAAAGCTTCAACGCTTTCAGCGACAAATGAAACAAAGACATAGTTTTTCAGGACAGCTTGGGCTAAAAGAGAATCAAAAGCCTGTCAAAAAAAAAAACAAGCAAAAGTATTTGTATATTTTCACTTCTTCCTCTGTACGTCTTTTAGGCCTATTTAGCTCTTTAGTGCCACTTTTTGGATCAGTTTCTGTCTCTAAAGTTAGAAAAAGTCAAATTATATTTCTTCTGCTTCCTCTTTATTTTTTGGGAACTTTGTTGACCTTTGCGCTGCGCTTTAATCAATGCCACAGGTAAGAAAGCAAGATTATAACAAAAAGGGTGCATCTGATTGGTCTACAGACTAATATGGAATTGTTACTTTATATAAAGGTCGAAACTGAGCTCTAAAAACAACACTGTGTTATGACTGTTAGTCATATACATTGTTTTTCTATTGTTTAGCCGTCTTTCAACTGTTCTGCGGGTGTGGTGCATTCTGACTGGAAAAGGCGAAAGGTGCACCGGACTCTGTGTGGAGGAGTTCTGTCTAGTGGTGGCATACGATTGGCTGGGAGCTGATGGCCTGCTTTTCAAATACGGCTGCAGGAGCAGAGGCGCGACCCTCCTCCTTCCTCACTCTCAACGTTCACCACAACGCAGCTTTTTAATCTGTGTAGTAAAAATTATAGATTGTATGCAGCTCTGATTATTTTGTTAAAAAGTTGTGGAGTGTATAGCTTATTGTTTTCTCCTGTTTATCTCCAAATCAACCGTTGAAAGTTTTGTTCTGTTTGGAAGAAGGCACAAGTTCAGATTAGATAGGTTAGCCAACCATTTTTTGACAATATGTGAGACGGCCCAATCAGGGAAGAGAGGCAGAAGCAGCGCTTGCTGTGGGCGTGACAACAGGAAGTGACTTAACAGGAAGTGAAGTCACTTCATGTTGTACAAATAATGGAGGCTAATGTCAGTTAGCCTCATGATTACTCAGTTATACTTGCTCTCCTCAGAAGTTTACTACTACTTAGTAGGGATAGTCTTTGACAAGGTTCATGTCCCATATAAGTGTTAAATGATACATCTGTGTGGTATAATTTAATGTGAAACGAGTCTCAAGGTAGTTAAGCTAGCGGCTAGCGGCCATTAGCCGCTACGGCTAGCAGCTTACAAGGGCAAACAACAGTTGGCCGTTAGTTGTAGCAGCTAACAACAGTTAGCTGCTAAAAACAGTTAGCTGCTACGGCTAACAGCCATTTAATGTTGTTTGCCCTTGTCAGCCAGTCGCCGTAGCAGCCAATGGCTAACCGTTAGCCGCTAGGTTTAGCCACTGCATATGCTACATCACAGCAGTGCTGCTTGACATGGATTGGTCTGCGATGAGTGTTTTGAGCCAAACGATCATCCAATCACAAGCTGCTGTTGTATTTGAAGGTTCTGCCCCAGAAAACATTTTTGCAGGGCGCCTCCCCAGATGGATTAGTGAAATATTTTCAATATGGAACTGTCCATCTGGCATGTCAGGTTAGGTCCCCCAGCCCTTCCAACTGAAACCCCAGTCCTGTCTAAAGAGACTGCACCTGTAAGATTTATGACTATTTTGACCTGTTGAACTAACATGTTTGAACTAATCTGCCCTAACATAATCTGTTTGAATAACTGTTAGCATAAAATGACATCTTTGGCTTAAAACACTCATCTATGACGTAGCATATGCAGTGGCTAAACCTAGCAGCTAACGGTTGCATGGATAAATGTTAGCATTAACTTGTATATAATTATAACACAACAATTATTTTCCCATTTTAAAGCACGCTTTTTACATCTCTTTTTCAAAATGTAGTACTGAGTAAGAAACTAAGACTAACAATAATAGCAAAGCAAGTATTTTTTTTAAAATAATTATTAAAAAAAATAAGACAACCAAAATTGATTATACAGACTTTTTTTTATTAGATTACTGAATTTGTGAATGGTGTAATATTTAGAAGCATATTTGGTGGATTCTGACATGTTTTCTGTATGTTAAGAGCTTGTTGGTTTTCTGGAAATGACTGGTGGGCCATATTTGGGGAGGTGGCATCCTGGCTGCCAGTTGCCCACCCCTGATTTTACCCATTAAGTCATGTGCATTCAATGGATTTATAAATTAAGACGGTGGTAAAGGCAGGAAATTATTTGACATTATACTTGCATTATATACATGACTTACGTTTATATTGCTTGATTGCATGGCAGTTAAACTGTTTCTTCCGTACCTCACTAAAGTGTATTCACTTTTGCTGAGTACATGCAGGAAAAGCATAAAGTAGTCCATCTTCAAGATCCAAATTTTTGTCTCCAACCACTGACCCATTAGACCTTTATTAAATTTAAGCTCTGTAAATCAATGTCAGGATTAAATATATCTACAGCCTTCTTTCCACTCTGAGGCCTTTTGGTTGGAGTGTCTCGTGGGGTTTGTGTGTGGATCATGACTCTGTGGCAGCATGGGAACAGCTCTCCTCAGCCTGGGAAAGGAAGCAGGCTGTCCATTTCTGTTGCACAATCCAATTAGCTCTGAGTTTCACCGATAAGAAACTGGACCAGATCACACAGAGGCTTTTTGTGACCAGTTGTGCATCTGTTGTTTGGCTGGCTTTACCATTTGAAATATCTTTGCCACAGGTTCGGATTGAGGCGTTCTCCAGGGATCCTGAGGGGAAATATTTCATCAAACGGCTGACTAGAACCTGGGGTATGTGAGGATGGAAGACTTACTTTTGCTTGTCAGTTTAGCTTTGAACTGTAAAACTGTATTTACAATACATTTGGCAAATGCCATAGTTAGAATACAAGTTTTGTTAGTGAGAATTACACAAAAATAAAAACATGTCCTAGTCTTTATCTAATATAGATACATTGGATATTTAAAATGTTCAGTATTTACAGTATAGTACAGTATTTATTTTGTTAATCCACAGACATAACACTTGTGCATATTTGCTAAAAGAATCTTCTGGCTGCTTTCCGTGCTAACATCTGTTTCCACAGTCTCCCACGAGATAAAGTCATTAATTTGAGGGAATGTCCAGGACACAGATGGTCATCACTTCTGTTTTGTGCAGTGTTTCATATCTTTTTTTCTTCTCTGAATGTGCAGCAGGACATGAGATTGACATGTTTAAACCCTGCAAAAGTCACGTTTTGGTAAAAGCTGATGTAGTTCATGAGTCCTCATGCAGATATGAGTGAAAGTAAACACTGTATGCAGTAAAGGAGCCTTTTTGTTGATTAAATCATGTACCACTAATTGGGATGAATGTTTGTCTTGAGGTCATGTAATGCCTCTGTGATGAAGTTATGAACATAATCAAATATAAATGGATTTTTTAAGAGAAGAAAGTGGTCCTGTGTGCGCTTCTGGATAAAGAGGGAGGCAGCAAATGCTCAGAGAATTAGGTTTGATGTTTTGTTGCAGACAAAGCCGAGCACTAATTACAGTATTTCCACCATATCCATCAATCTTATAGACAGAACGAGCTTTATTCTATTCCCAAATAATTAAAGGGATATGCCGAACTTCTTTTTTTTTATGTCTTGGCTGGCACCAGAGTCCATGACAAGCAGACGGACACCATTCTTTCGACTGTGCGTGCAGTATCAAGAAAGAGGCGGGTAGAGCTCGACCACCACTAATTAGCTTAGATCAAACACTGGGAGTCAATGGGTAGTGTTAGCCTGCCTCTGCCACAGTCATCAGATAAACTTTCCAGCAACTTGAAACCATACCGTGTGGTTGTTCTGACTTGTTTGTTTTGACTGTGTTATGTTATGTTATCTTTTTTTGTACTAAGATTAGCCTTTATGTAATTTTGAAGTTTACTTATTTGCAAGCCATACTTTTTAATCATGTTTTTTCAGTACCAATTCAATTATATGATGACAAAACTTAGCTCATTTTCTCCACACAGAAACATTTCATTGTGTGTTGTTTTTTTTTTAAGCCACACATGTGAATACTACACTACACCCAAACAACGATCTCACCTTCTTCTTCTGACCACTGCTCTGCAATCTGTGGAGTACATTCTTTGAGAAGCATGGACAGGATGCAGCCAGAGATCTGGGGATTTCTTGTGTTCTTGTTTCTTGTTCTACGCTCCTAGTTATTGCAGAGTGCGCATTCCTTTGGTTTGGTCAGCCGCGGCTCCCGTAGGCACCCGTAAGAGTATCATAGAAATGCGAAGTAGTACTGTTTAGGCTATAAACATGTGCTAAATGATGTCGTTTCGAGTAAATGGTGGACGTTACCCGCTCAGGACACTTGGATTACAGCGCACGAGCAGTATGGAGGAATATTGCCGACTTTTTGTGGACTTTTAAGGACACTGTTTGTTCGGGCTCTTATCTAAGTCATGATATCAATGTCAGTGGACAGCGAGGATACCCCCAGATCTCCAGCTGCATCCTAGATGTTCCAAAACTACTCCACAGTGTTGTTCAGCATGAGGGTGAGTAGAAAATGAGGCCAAATCGTTGTTTGGGTGTAGTGTTCCTTTAAGAACTAGTAAAAACAAAAAGAAATGTAAAATTGGCCAATTCAGTTTGTGCTTGAAAGTTGTACAAAATCAAATGCTATAAGATTAAGAAATAAAACTACAATATAAATTAAAAAAAAAAAAACTCTAGTTGTCACATAACTCCACAAGTTATTCAGTTTTAAGACAGTAGGGATGAAGTTTATCATCAATTCGATGGGCTGAGGAGCTTTTTGTAGTTGCGTGATTGGTGGAAATGTAACTTATTTAGTTGTTGTATTTGCACGTGCAGCAAAAACAATGGATAGCAGAGCAAAATACATATACAGAGGACAAATATGTAGAAAATGGAAACCTTTGGCCTCCAAAATCTACCATTTTTCTCACTCATGTGTTGATTGGCAAAATTTGAGTGAAAAAATCTCACACCAACCTCAATGCTTTTTCAAATATTGCACTCATAAGATTTGAGGTCACAGTGACCTTGACCCAACACTTTCAGAATGCACTCAGTAATTCTTTCAGTTAGAGCGGATGATTGAGTAACATTCAAATAAAATCCAATGAAGAACTCTATACCGTATTCAGAAGCAGTAAAAAAACATTGTAAGTTAAAAGGTCAACCTTTTAACTTACAGTCTCGGGTCGTATCAGTTAGAGTTGATGGTTGTGTGAAGCTTAAAGGGAATCCCTCTCAACCAGGGGTGTCCAAATTACGACTCATGGGCCAGCTGCAACCTGTGGCTCAGTTTCACTTGGCCTTTAGCAAATTTGGCAGAACAGAATGAAAAATGGCCCACATGAGAGCGTGAAGGTTGAGCCTGACTGATGAATAAAGACAGATGGAGTAAGGCAGAAAATAGCAGTATGAAACAAGTATTTGCTCCACAGACTGATCCATCTTCGTGTTCAAAGCATGTCCTTGAATTTTCCTGTGTGTGGTATTCATAGAAATAGAAGTTGGGACACTTCGCCACTTAACCCTGTTGTAAGATTGCATTTATATGAATCTCTGGCAAAAATAATATCTCTTGTTCTATCTCTGGCACTGAAAAATACAGTCAGGACATGCTCTTAATGTAAATGTTTAATCAAACCAAGCAAATAAGCAGTGTTAAAGGAAAAGTTCGGTTTCTACAGCTTTCACATTGTTTATAGAATGAAGTAGAACAACATATTCACCCAGAAGGCTTTCCTGATCCAAACAGTGCTTCGGGAGATATTTAGATCCAAAATTGAGTGGCGGACATCCGTATAATGGTAGCACACGGGGCACATGGGGTATAGCGCCGCTCCTAAAACTGTATTAATCATCCAAAAAACTCATTAGTTTCACCAATAATTCATCATGGTCCGCTCACGCTACTCCTCCAAGACAGTCCGGGGTCACTCCAGACATGGCTTTGTGACTGTGCTGACCTCTGAACTGAAGAAGAATGTTTGCCTCCGCGCATGCGCAGTACTCTCTGGAGAGCTGTTCTTCTCTTTGCCTCCGTGTCCTCCTTTCGATGAGCTCCTCATCTGTAAACTCTGGCTCGAAATTGTAAGGACACCCATCATCTTCAAAGTTCTTGTCCAAAACATCTACATCAGATAGATATTCGTCCATTTTGCACAGAACTGGAAGAAGAAAGTCGTTGTGTAGCCGGCGGTCTTCCTCTGAAACAATGAGCCACACTGCACATGTACGGTACACTCATTCTTCTTCAGCTCAGAGGTCAGCACAGCCACAAAGACATGTCTGGAGCGACCCCAGACTGTAATGGAGGAGTAGCGTGAGCGGACAGTGATGAAATTTTGGTGAAACTAATGAGTTTTTGGACGATTAATGCAGTTTTAGGAGCGGCGCTGTATGCCCTATGTGCTACCATTATACGGATGTCCGCCGCTCGATTTTGGATCTAAATATCTCCCGAAGCACTGTTTGGATCAGGAAAGCCTTCTGGGTGAGTATATTATTCTACTTCATTCTATAAACAATGTGAAAGCTGTAGAAACCGAACTTATCCTTTAAGTTTGTTGACTAATTATTTCTGTCATAGTTTTTGTCAACAACCTTTTTTCCCTAGACAGTAACTAATAAAACAAGTACACATGGACAGAAACTAAAACTAGATCAACTGACATTTTCTTCAACTAATAAAAACTAGACTTTACACTTAGGTTGCATCCTTCAACAAAAAAAAAAAAACCTGAAACATAAAACACAAATTGTTGTGACAATATTTTGTGAATGACATCAAAACTTTAAGTACTGAAATATTTTCTTGTATCTCCCGCTGTCTTGTCTCCTCAGGAGTAGCTGGTAAATTAGTTATTCCACCATGTGACCTGCACATGTTTGATAGCCACGTTGTTAACTGCCTGTCAGACTTCAACAGAAGCATGGAGGCAGCAGGATTTCAGAAAGGATGCCACTGGCCTGCAGCAACAGGGTAACAAACACAAACTTTTTTACATCCCGCTTCTATTGATGTATCAAAAATCAAGGCTTATGAAATACATTTATAACCAGGACCCAGGATAAAGATGGGCTACTCTTTTTCAGTGCATACATGTTTTACGAAAACATTTCGGAAAACATAAGCATATTGCCGGATTTAATTTAGAGGTTTTTACTACTGATGGTGAAATTCTAGTAATCTGAAAACAGTTTTAAAGTCTTAATGACCAATAAGTGCAAGAAAAAGTATCTGCCAAATATCAATGGTCACTAATGGTCACCACATGTTTTCTGTGGCAAATAAGCTTTCACCACAGAGACTCACACAATGATTATTAACAGTTATCAATGATTAATGATATTGACATAATGTTTCTGATATGTTTTACTTAAAATGATTTTGGCTTGATCAAAATGATCAAAACAGAAAAAACTATGATCCGTTCACAGCTGAAATGCTTGGTCCACATTTGTGGAAAGACAAAAGTTGTTTTGGTGTGTTGTGACAGCTCACACCAAATCCGGTGTGAAACAAAGAACTGAATTCTGGTCCATCTGAAAACAGGGGACAACACTGTGACACAGCAGGTAGTGCATGTGTCTCACAGCATGATAGCTGGTTTGACTCCCTTGGAGTTTGCATGGTCTCTTTGTGCCTCCATTAGTTCTCTGTCACCAGAAACAGAAAGATTTTTCCTTTGCAATTTCAAAAGCACTCCATGTTTGCATGGAGACTATGTGAAAACAATATGTGCTAACAGGGATTTGAAGACTGACTGAAAATGCTGTAGCATGCATGCCAGGCCAGTAGTTAGCTATGTAGGTTTGTAGAGACACAGCAGCGATACAAAGTGTTCGATTTATGGTGTAGACAAACTTTTCACAAACAACAATGGCAAGTGGACGCACAAAGACACTCGAGTTTTTTGCCTGGACAACAAATCTGTCTGCTTATTTTGTCTGGATAACAAACTGAGCACAGTAAGCAGCACATACCTATAGTGCCAAAAGTATTTGCTCACCTATCCAAATACTCAGAATCAGGTGTTCCAATCGCTTCCATGGCCACAGGTGTGTAAAATCAAGCGCCTAGGTATGCAGACTGCTTTTACAAACATTTGTTGAAGAATGGGTTGCTCTCAGGAGCTCAGTGAATTTCAGTGTGGAACTGTGATAAGGATGTCACCTGTGCAACAAATCCAGTCATATTTCCTCACCCCTAAATATTCCACAGTCAAGTGTCATTTCGACACTTATAAGAACGTGGAAGTGTTTGGAAATGACAGCAACACATTCATGAATGAGCGGGGTCAGCAGATGCTGAGGCGTATAGTGTGAAGAGGTCACCAACTTTCTGCAGAGTCAATCGCTACAGACCTCCAAACTTCATGTGGCCTTCAGATTAGCTCAAGAACAGTGCAGAGAGCTTCATGGATGGGTTTCCATGGCCGAGCAGCTGCATCCAAGCCATACATCACCAAGTGCAATGCAAAGCAACGGATGCAGTGGTGTAAAGCACACCGCCACTGGACTCTAGAGCAGTGGAGATTCGTTCTCTGGAGTGACGAATCGCGCTTCTCCATCTGGCAATCTGATGGACGAGTCTGGGTTTGGCAGGTGCCAGGAGAACGATACTTGTGGGACTGCATTGTGCCAAGTTTAAAGTTTGGTGAAGGGGGGATTATGGTGTGGGGTGTTTTTTCAGGAGCTGGGCTTGGTCCCTTAGTTCCAGCGAAAGGAACTCTGAATGCTTTAGCATACCAAGACATTTTGGCCAACTCGATGCCCCCAACTTTGCGGTAACAGTTTGGATCTGGCCCCCTCCTCTTCCAACATGACTGTGCACCAGTGCACAAAGCAGGTCCATAAAGACATGGATGGCAGAGCCTGGCATGGATGAACTTGACTGGCCTGCACAGAGACCTGACCTCAACCTGACAGAACACCTTTGGGATGAATTAGAGTGGAAACTGAGAGCCAGGCCTTCTGGTCCAACATCAGTGTGTGACCTCACAAATGTGCTTCTGGAAGAATGGTCAAAAATCCCATAAACACTCCTAATCCTTGTGGACAGCCTTCCCAGAAGCGTTGAAGAAGTTATAGCTGCAAAGGGTGGACCGACGTCATATTGAACCCTATGGATTAGGAATGAGATGTCACTTAAGTTCATATGCAAGTCAAGGCAGGCGAGCAAATACTTTTGGCAATATAGTGTCTGTTGCTCAGTAGATGGCCAAAGCTGTTGTTGTTGCTCTTAGGTATGCAAGAAGCCTTCATTTTCATCTGCACATATGCCGCACGTCATCGTTTTTCCCTGAAACTTGGATTCCTGTTTACATGGAGATGGATACCAAAACATTTTCAAAACTTTTCACTCTGGACCCTGGTTTAAAATGTTTCCATTTCAGGCACTACAGGCACCATTCTCCTGTAAACTGAAGGCAAAAACACAACGAGAATTCTCTGTTTTCAGCTGTTGGCTGTCAAGAATAATCTACTCAGTCATTATCATTTAAGATGTTGAGGCTTCATTTTCCGACTGATTTGCTGAATTTAATGTCATAGTCCTTCTCATTTATGATAACAGTTGCTGTAACTGCATGGCCAACATCTTTGCTATAAAACTGACTGCAAAACAAGATTGCAAATGCTTCATTGACATCAGTTGATGATCTACACCGCCCATGTTAATAAATAGAACAAAAAGTTATTCATTTTTGCTGAATTTAAGTATCTGACTATTCATTTCCTTTTGATTGCAGCTGTGCTGAGCCTAACGTCATGTGCATACCCTAGATTTAAATAAGTGCTATGTCCAGCTCTCTCTTCTCTAGACCCAGATCGCACTGTGATTTTACATGCATAATACCTCCTAGCAGGATTGATGTGAATGTCTAAGTGTAAAGATGATGGAGCTTTGTTGTGCTGCTTTTGGGTGCATGAACAATGAAAAGAGCTTCATTCTTCATGTCACTATTGTTGAGGGTTGAGTGTAGCACAGCTGTTGCTTTGTATAGATTACACAGCAGACAGTACAGCCTGCCTCTTTGGCTGAAGAGACTTCCTGGTGCATTTCCAAACCCATTTTTTATCCATTATAAAGCCAAAAATGTAAATCAATTGAAAGTTGTGATAAGGAAAACTCAATTTAAGTGATGAAGTGCTATTTAATAAGCAAACAAACATTCCAGCAGCTCTGTATTGTCGTGAGGGTGACATAAATCAACAGACCTCAGGCTGGATGTGGCGGCACATTACGTACTCAGAGAAGATATATGACCTTTCGTCATGGGAAAGTCACTTACTTTCATGTTCCTGGCTACATTCAGTGCTAATTACTCAACTGGTAATGAAAAGTGCTTCTCTTTGCACCTGGGCTTAAATTTCCAGACGGCACGTTGTTTGTGGAGACTTTTGCTCTCTCTGTGCTACCTACAGTAGAGTGAAGCAGATATTAATGATGGCTTTAATAATCCATGTTTTACTGTTAATACGGTTAGAGGTCTGCTTTCCTCACAGATCAGATGTTGTATATGGGTGGAGTGTCCATCATCACGAGGAGCCCTGCATGTTGATCCAGCTCCTTGCTGTCAGGCTCCGATGACTCTCGGTGGATGTTTTCCACACTAAAATCTTGTAGTGACAACATCTCAGGTGATTTATGCTGCTTTACAGAAGCTCTGGTCGCTTCTCCACCCTGAGGAACGTGACATGTCAAAACTTAACAGTGAAATTGAAACCCCCTTCACAACATCACTGAGTGATTTCTCCATTAATAAAAAGCACGGAGTCACCAGGGCTGGATGTTTTTGGCTCATTTTGTATCATACTTAAATGCACATGCATGAATATTAAAGTCATAGCTTCAACAGGCCACACCAGAATGCTTATTTTTAACATTCACTTCCAATTAAACTGGTGTATTAGTTATTTTCCATTCCATGCTGTTGCTTACTGTTTTCATTTCAATTGTACCACCCTTCTTTTTAGACTGATTAACAAAATAATAGCCCTATATATTGAGCTCCTTAAAACTTAAAACAAGCCTTCAAATGTAAAACCTGCCATACCGGATGGGCAGTTCTATGGGCAACAGCCCATAGAAAGTGTTTGGGAAGGAGCAATGCATTTCCAGAAGGTGATTGATCAGTCTGTCAATCATATTCATTAAGGGCCAATCAGATAACGTACCATTCAGGCTCCTCACAATCATTATAGATTGAAGTTTGGCAGACGAATCTGCCTTGTTACTGACATTGATCCAGCTGCATTGCATGTTTAATAATCTTTGGCTTTCATAAGGGATAATAAATTACCATTTCAAATCAGTTGTGCTAGTTACCGGAAATGTTAATTTTGTTGACTAATAATTATATCATAGTTTTCTTCAACAACATGTTTTCCTTCACGAAAATTAGACAGTAACTGATAAAAACAAGTGCACATGGACAAAAACTAAAACTAAATGAACTGACACTTTGGTCAACAAATAAACAGACGAAAGTGTTCAAAAAAGACTGAATCCAATCAGGCTTAATTTCATCATGTAGAAGTACAGACAGGTTAGGAATACATCCAATCACACCACTTTAATATGAATATTTTTAAAGAGACTGATCTGTGAGATCAGGGTCGGCGGTAGAAACTGAAATGGGCATCATTGCAGCATCTTTGTTAGCTCTCTGATTGGTTCACTGACAAACCAGTCTGAATCACAGGACCTCTTTCTTTAAGCAGTCGCTTCCAGGTTACCTAATCAGAATGGTTCTGTGCTGGTAGTGCCTATTTTAATGCATTGTGTGGAATGAAGTGAAGATGATAATATGAAGACAAGGTAAAACAAAGGGGTAAAACAACAGGCACATAGATCCATCTAAACTTATCGGATGACTGTGGGCAGAGGCAGGCTAAAGCATTACTTGTATACTCCCAGCGTTTGAGCTAAGCTTACTAGCGGTTGGCGATCTTTGTCCATTTCGTTCTTGTTACTGGATGCACAGCCAAAAGTACGGCATCCTCCTGATTGTCAGGGATTAAGGAGTAAGGCAAGACACAAAAACAACAAAAATGTTGTGGTGTTCCTTGAACAACCCTTTTCCCTGGCAAAAACTGGACAGTAACTAATAAAAACAAGTGCACATGAACAAAAACTAACTAACAAGACAAAAATGTTTGACAGCGACCGAATCCAATCAGACCTAATTTGGTGATGTATAAAGTAGGGACAAGATAAGAATACATCCAATCACAGCTACTGTGGTTGTGTGGAAAGGTTGGATGAGTTAAGAGGGACATCCAATCACAGCTGCCTTAGCTTGGTGGTGGTGGGATAAGTTGTGGATCGATCCAATCAAAGCTGCTCTCTTTGTGGACTGATATATCCATGTACAGTAGGTTCTCTGTTTGTTGTCAATTCTGGTATTGTAACTGAGATGCTCTCCCAGTTAACCTCAATAAAAGTGCTTGCATTCCACTCGAATGATCAGTTTGTTGATGTTCATTAATACATTCAAACTTTATTAGCATTCAAAAAAGGGTTATAACATGTTTCTTTTCATCCAAGTGTAAAATATGACCTCAGAAATTCAAGGAAACATAAAAAACCTTACCCTTTACACTTCATATGCATGATATATGATATCTTCTTATACTATCTTGACTGTTGACCCTTTTCTCACTTTTTGTCTTTGCAGCATCTACTACCAGCTGAAGCTCTGCGTGGACGACTGGGCCATAGAATCCTGGTGCAAGGGTCAGGGATTCCTGGTGGACAATGTCTTCCTGAGGGTCCATTCCACATACTTCCAGCAATGTGGGCAGGTTGAAGACCCCCCATTCTTCACTCTCATTATACTAATAGCTCCTGTCATCATCGTCACACTCCTCATGCCTGCTGTGTGTGTCAAACTCGCCACCTGGAACACGGAGATGCCTGGTTCTTTAGGACTTTGAGCTTTTTCTATTTAACTTCTTAATGATTCAGTGACATCACGAGCACACGCTCTATTTATTTGCGTAACATCACTTTTTCATTGTAAACATTGAGTGTTAAATGCATGCGAGTAATGATGGTTAGTAAATCAAAATGGATTCAGCACATGACACGCTCTGTAGGCGGACATTTATTCCATACTGTGTAAATACGTCTCTGTGAATTTCTCGCCTTTCTGGAACTCATTATTTTGACATATATGTCGAAGCCCACCCATCCAGCACCTATACTGAGACATGGAAAACAAAACACTCTTAATGATTTACTGCGCTGTTCACACCACTTTCCTCCATGTGATATTTAAATCGTTTGTATTGTACTGCCATAAAGGACGACTCTGTTTGTACCAGGGACATAATAAATATTTACTTCAAACAAAAATGTGCTTTAAGTTGATTTAAAAGTTTTCACAGATACAGGAAGATGGTCCAGCTGTGCAAGTGCCAGTCAGTTCATATAATTAAACAAACAGAATCTTATTTATTTGATTATCTGATTATTATCTATTGGATTATTGGGTAGACTGTATGGAGACCTGCTTTGTATCATCAAAACAAAACAAAGCTGCATTAATTAATGTTTTTGGTTTGAAACTAAAGACTGCCTATGGTAGGAGATGATGCCAAATCCACTGAGAATCAACAGCTAAATCTGAAAATTTGTGCCACGTTGTATTAACTCCACCTAAACACCATGAAATTGGATGAGAAGAACAATGGAGCATTGAGGAGAGTCATGTAAAAACTAATCCAATAAATAGGGCACACTTTTAGATTTGAGCTCCGATGGATTTGTTGAAAGGTTGTCTGCTTTGCTGCAGTCATGAAATAAGGGTGTTGTAGAATTTTGAACCAAATAATTCCCGTTACACGACTGCTACGGCCGTGAGCTCCAACTTGATCAGGTCACACTAATGTTGAGGTCGGACTATATAACTGATTACAATTCAACAGTTGTAGGATTCCGGGACCCGTCCGCCACAGTGCCTTGTTCGCACTGAGCGGTCTCGTTTGGTTCAGCAGAGCTCCGAATGATTTGGGCCGTTTAACCCTGTACCCTCACCTAAGAGCAAGATGCAAGCTGAGAGGAGAGGGTCCCACTGGCTATGTACATTCTTTACAACAGCAAACAAATCACTCTAAATCCACGGCTTATTATGTTTAAGTTTTCGCTGCTGTTTCATTGTAATTTGTGTGATCAATCAACAGCCAGCGCGATTTTAAGCTCCACTCTGTAGGATGAGCTTTCAGGTTTCTATGCTGCATGGAGTGCCATTCTTAACCTCAGGTGAGTCTATTGGTCTTCAGGGTCGCTGTCCCCCTGAAATCCTGAACTTTTACATGCAGAAGTTGTAGTAGGACCAATTTAGCCTTGTATTTTCTGTGTGTGGCCCTCGATTATTAAAGTCTGGATATCCCCAAATTCTGTGATTTCAATTGAGAGAACACAAAACAATAAAACAGACAAACTTAAACAGAAGGGGCATCAAAATCATCAGACCTGTGATGATGAATATGACAATAGGTCACTCTTAAATAAAACAATTACATTATGTAAGAGTGGAGATTTAAAATAAGATTTCTGAAAAGCCCAAAAGGTAGAGGTTCATTGATCTTGAGCAGCTCCTGTAGCCTGTTCCAGGACTCAGGAGCAGAATAGGAAAAGGCGGTCTTTCCCAGTTCAGACCTGACTCGTGGAACATGCAACAGGAGCCTGTCAGAGGAGCGTGTATGACACTGATTGTTAAAAGAAATATGAAGAAGCTCGGCTAAAAGGGCTTTATAAATAAAAAGGTGCCAATGAAAATCACGCCTCATCTGTAGAGAGGACCAGCCAGCCTTACGGTATAAAACACAGTGGTGCGTGTTAAAAGGATCACCAGTGATAAACCGTAATGCAGAATGGTAAACAGAGTCAAGCCGTTTTAGGGTTGAGGGTGCTGCGTGTCTGTAGATGACATCTGCATAGTCAAGGACTGACATGAAAACAGCATCCACAATCCTCTTCCTACAAAACCTGGGGATGTTCAATTTATTTCTATAGAAATACCCTACTTTTTGTCTAAGTTGGCCAACAAGGTCATCAATATGATAATTGAAAGTCATTTTATCATCAATCCATATACCTAAATATTTGTAAGAACTGACTCTTTCAATCATTACTCCATTTTTTTTAAATAATTAGCACATCATTTTTGTTAACTGTTCTTGATCTAGAGACCATCAATTTTGTTTTTCTGCATTCAAGACCAAGGTAAGATCAGAGAAACTGACTTGTAACATGTTAAAAGACTGCTGCAGCATATTGTAAGCAGATAGTATATTTTCTGCAAAACAATAAAGAACTGTGTCATCTGCATAAAGATGAGCATGACAGTCAGACAAAGAACTGACAACATTATAAATACAAATAGTAAACAGGACAGGACCTAGGATGGAACCTTGCGGAACACCTTTGGTAACGCCTAAAAATTCAGAAAAATGGCCTCCAAATTTAACAGATTGTCTTCTGTGTGATAAATAACTCCAAATTTGTTAGTGGTATGGAGCAGGCTGTTTTGAAAACTGCCCTAGATATGATAAAACATTTAAGGAAGGAAATAAGGAAGACCTGATAGATCAAAATTTCAAGAATGGTTAGAAAACTAAAGTGTTACACACCTCAGTATCACATTACTTATGAACTGTTTACCAAGCTGGATGTGAGAGTTTTTTACTGAAATAAGACATTCAAAGGAGCAGTAGTGTCCATATTCTATGTCACTGGGGGAAGCCCTTTAAAATCCATGATGTCCATCTGGACTTGCCATTTGAATGTGGCCTACATAACAGAGATGCATTCTTTCTGAACTCAAAAGGAAACCATCCACCATAAATCTGATTGGCTTGAGCGAGCAAAGTGAGAAAATCTTCCACTATAATAAACGATCTGGTTTCTCCTGTATGATTTAGAGTTATATAATAGTCAAAGCTAACATTATACATCATACGGAGAGCCCCGACATTACCAGACGACTTCACTCAAACCAATGACGTCCAATTAAGGGAGGTTAAAAATCAACACCGCGCTGTGTTAGAATTGGGTGGGTGGTCCGCGCTGCTACCATGGTGGTATAAGGTGACGAATTGTGGGAAACTCCGAACATTGACACTGCAGAACTTTTCAAGGGTCAGAGAAGCTATTTTTCTATTCATCTTGCTTGTTTAACATCCAGTGCCCAGACAGGAGCGAGTGGCAGCACCTTACCTTATATTATCTCAAATAATACCCACAATTCCTCTTTTTCTCCTGTGTCAACACCAAAGGGATGTTTTGCTAAGGATACGTTCAGCGGCTCTGTCTTGGCGCTGAACTGTGGACCGCCACACACACCCAGACACACCAAATCTTGTCATAACAGGAGCACGTGGATGTGTTGAACAGTTTAGAGGAGTTGTATTCTCAGATAACAGAAGACGCCGACCTCTGGGACTGTTTTAACCAATGAAGGTCAACCACCTTTGCTAATACATATTTACAGTGCGGTGCAAGCTACTGGTAAAATGTAGTGAGCTAAGTCACTAGGTATTTAGAAAATAAATAATCAGCTTCACTACACTAGGGTCCCTTTCAACTGAAAATTAGAATGAAATGTAGCCTCTTGCAACTAGATGGGGTCTATCAGTGGCCTTTGTTTCTGCCATCCGGCCAATTTTGTTTATCAGCTGGAAGCTTGAAGCAGTTCAGCGCTACAAAGAAAAGATAATGCTTTGTTGAAGCTGTATGCATCAGTTGGCACATGCTTATCGACTGGAGGGATGTGTAACCATATTCCGCACAGTCAGATAGATGCAGGAGGACCTAAGGCTGGCAGTGCTATGCTAACATTAGCCAAACTCTGCTTTACATTGTCAGTGACTGCTATGTTAGCTTTTTTTTTAGATATTTGTTCAAATTTGAGAAACGATCCACCTCTTTTGGTTGACTTGACTTTTTTGGTCCTAGTTTGGATTAATTTCATTGCAAACTGAACTCTAGTCCTCTTGGAAGCAAGCTGGGAACCCCATTCTGTTGGCGGACCAGAATATGGTTCACACCAGCCCAAATTAACTAATCTTTCATAAAAGCAAACCAGGTTTAAGTTCATCAGGACCAAATGAGTTAGATGTGAAAGCACTCTAAAGCTCAAACTGGAGAATAGTAGCAAGCTAAGCTACAGCTCATAAGCAGTTATGAAATCCACAAAACCCTCATCTTGTTACTGTCAAGTGGATTCTGGATACTGATGAAGTTGATGTATCATTTTGGCTATTTTAATTCATCAAGTCATCAATAAATAAAAATATGACATCCAGAATCTTGATTTGTAAGCACTAATAAAAAAAAATGTCCTGAAAAAACAATAGTCTAACCAAGATTGACCAAAAACAAGGAGGTTGTTCATCTTGCCTCAATGGCTCACACTACTTGTCCATTGTTTCCTTTCGTATTTAGCACTTCAAAGTCAGTATATGTGTCATAGTGTGTTTTTGAATGTGACAGAGCGCTCTGCGGCACTGCTCCAAGCCTTTATAGCTTGTTGGGCTGCTACAGCACTACTTGATCAATAAAATGACTAAGATATGATAAAGCTAGACTAGAAAAGCATCTCAACTACAAATTTCCTGAATATGTAATCAAGCTACTGATGTCAGTATTTGTAGTGACTTTACTTTTCACTGCGTATTTATTGCAGTTTAAAATGTCAGGGGGCAACAAGTTTGGGCAAATTATTACTGTTCAATATATCGAAGCATTAACAGAATAAGACACCTACAGTATCAAGTGTTTTTTTTTTTATTTGAAATCACATTTTCTGAGTTAGAAATTCTAATTGACTTTGCCAATCTGTAAGAGTCTCCTGATCCCATGTCTCTCAACAGGCAGATCCATCTTGCAAAGCTTTAAACTAAAATATTTTTCCTATTCTGAAAGCTAATCAGGCAATCAGTGTCATTTTGAGGGGGAAGCCATGAGCTTGATTTAGTTGTGCTGAAAGTAAGAAGTGACTGCATGTCTGGGACTGGCCTGTGATGAATGTGACAGACTAAACATTGGTTCAACCACCGTCCAATTTTTTCTAAGATTCTGCCCTTCCCAAGGACTCCAGGGACGGGTATGATATACCTATAGAGTTTATCTGCTTTTAGTATGCAGGTTTTTGATGTGTTTTGGTTCCCTCCACTTCAAGAGAGCACTTTTCTTTGTGTCTGGCAGTTGGACTGTTAACAGAGTGCAGCCTACACAACTTGTTGCATGACATGGTTCTCAGAAGTGAAAATGCTTTTTAGAAAAAAGACAATCTCAGACAATTTGACAGATTTTTTTTTACATATAATTATTCAAATAAATACAAAGAAAATACAACAAAAAGGTAAACTTTTTTCACACACTTTGCCCATAATATCTTCTTGGGTCAACAGTTGGCTCAAGATCAGGATTTTATACAAATTGACACCAACTGTGCACAAACATCCAACACAACATCTGTGTGCTCAAAGGATCTTTAACATGTAACCACTCAGTCGCCTCATTTCTCAATGGAGCTCAAAAATCTACTCTGGTTGGTTAAACCTGTCAGCAAAATCACATGATTTTTGAAACAGAGGAGCGTTAGGGTCAGGCATGAAGAAGAAAAACTGAAAATTTGATTTATGATGTGTCCTCAGAAAGAGCTCACGTTGTGAAAAGAGTTGAAATGCTTGGATTTGAAGTTTAAATTAAAATGTAAACCTTAAACAAATTTCAAAATATCTCCCAGCTTAACTTTCTGAAAAATTTCCTGACATTTTGAATGTCATTTTTTCTTAAAACTTAGATAATATATGTTATTATTGCCTTTGCATTGTAACTTCTGTCTCTCAGCTTTATGCTTTGTTAAAATTTGGACTTTTCTCAACATTTCAGCTTAAAGGCTTTGGATATTTTTAACTTGATTATTTTCTGTAACCTTTCATTTTCTAGACCTTTTTGAAATGCACTTGCTATGTTGATTATTTTTAACAATCCTTTTTTTAACCAAGCTTTTAAATTAATCCCAATTTGGCCCAGTTTTCCAAAACATCTACCCTTTTCTCACAATTTTGAGCAATTTGCATTTTGACTTCTTCCTTTACTTTTGACTTTAAATTTTCAGATTTCTCTTGATGTGTGGACTCATATTTGAACTTATTTTCTCAAAGTTTTCATATTTTGATATTACATTTTTTCATTTGGATCATATCTATTTTTTGTCAACCTTTCAGTTTTTCCCAGTTTATTATTATTTATTTGCTGTTTTTCTGTTTTTTGTCTCACTGAGTCCACATCATTTTGTCCTTATACCTAGGGATGAACTTTTTCCTTCTACATTTCACTGTTTTGATTTCCTTGTGCCCAACCCTAAAATGCTTCCTAACTTAAACACGTACAATTGAACCTTTACATTCATTCATGTCGTGAACTTGATGTAGACAAGAACATGGAGAATGAACTTTTATGCTTCTTTGCCATCAGATTGCCCTTCAGTTTTCTTACCACCACATAAACACGTGGTTGAAAAGGTCCATAAACGGTGCACCCTATAGTTACTCAAACTGCCATAACCTGCAAACTTGAAGTAAATTCAGCTCCTCATAAAGTTAAAGAGCTGCAGGATTAAATCCACACTGCAGCAGGTGCATGTTTCACATCAAAGTGGAGCTAGAAATGTCTGCTCTCTGGGAACAATGGAGGCAAAATAAAGGTTTTAATTTACAGTTTAAATTCCATGTGACTGCACTCGAGTAAACACGGCATTCTCTCCACTTGACCTCCTTTTTTCCCTCTTTGTCTCACACAAAAGGCCCCGACTGTAAGCCATATATTTTTACATTGCAAGTGTTGGATTGCCTTGACCGCTTTATGTACACAAAGGAGACAACAAACTGAGAGGCTGGGAATCAATATTTACGGATCATAGGTCAGTTTCCCCTGAGACCGAGTACTTCCATGGCTCATAATGTAGGGCACAAATACATGGAATCAGAATAGCCTGAAAAAACACCACTGCATTGCCAACAATTTAGAGCTTTTATGTTTAATTTTACTTTTTTTTTTTAAACAACATATACTTTGCCTCCAAGAAATGTATTTTTAAACTTGATTGCATGTCTGCAGAAGAAATCATGGCCATCAGGTAAATACAAATATATATACTGTATGAATATATGAGTTTTATTTTTGTCATATTTTATAGATATTTACAAAAGAAACCTCCTCAGCTGCCACGCTGTCAATCCCCACCAGACAACTTCTTTTTGCATTTCAGCAGATACAGTGCAGAGGTGAACCACAGGAAAAATAAACACTGTTAGCATAAATGTTGGTGCATACAATCTTCATTTGCGCAGGGACACTCCTCCATTTAACGACTGCTAACCCCCAAAATACTGCACCTTTACCTTAAGCCAATATCTCAATTCTACATTTAATGTTTAGTGAACGAAGTGTTTAATGACCAGAGTATTTTATTTTACCATTTGAATCAGCACAAGTGAATTTTGAACATGTTTGAGACAGTTGACACATGTAATTTTAACATTTCATTTTTTCCATCACAAGATGATTCACCTTCTCTGGATTTAATCTAACGTCTATTGTTCGCTGTATAATAGAAGTGAACATAGCCTACATGATTTTGCCCATTTCTTCATGAACCCAATCTGTGGATGTTTTCATAACTATTTACGACAAAAACTACAAAAAACACAGAATGTAGAATATATTACACACTGTGTTTGTACATAGTAAGTGGAGTGACTTCCAAAATGGCTGTTATTTTGCCATAGCCATGTGACATTAGCCGTTTGATTATTACAGGAGACTTTGGAATACCATTGATGATCTCCAGTTTTCTCAACCAAACTTTAGCACATAAGGCCGTCTGACCAACAGGGACTCAGTGTTTCCGAAGCTGGAAGTCCCCAATAAAAGAAAACTGGGCACAATATCACCTGCCAAACAATGAGGGTACATTCAGACCGACACTGTTTATTGATCAGACGGTAAATACGTTAATGTCTCGAGAAAATATGACCTTTATGGCTTAAACTATTATTAATGTGTCAGGTTTCTGCAACCTGCCTCGAGTGGACACTCGGGGTACTACAGGTTTTGGCACTTCCTCATGGGCCTCCACCTGGCTAGACCCCATGTAGCTGATTCTTCTTCCTCTAATTTTTTTTTTTTTTTTTTTTTGGTGAGTACTATGAGGTGAGTTACTGCCACCTGCTGTACTAAATTGTGGGCCAGAGTAACTAATTCAACACTATAACAAGCCAATTTATTTCAAATGTATAAACAAAATTGTGTGCTTTCCCTCCTCAAACTGGTAATTTATCAGCAAAATTTACCAACTTCTGATTCAGGTCTTGAAAACAAAAGTAAACTGTGGCAAAGGTAATAGCCAGCACCACCATATTAGCATTAATTTACATATTAAAAAAGTTGTGTGATTGATTTTATTTTTAATTAATGTAAATTTCGCTACTGGACATTAGCATATTAGATAAGAAGCATCAATGACACAACTTGAAAAATTACTTTACTGCCCTATAAAGGTCATAGAATCAATGCTTATGCTAATGCTAACAATTCTAAGGCTGTTGCCATGGAAAACCACTGTGGCCATCTGTTGGTGCTTTGCATTGTGGGTAACAGTATGCTGGGTATACTGATCCAATGCATATTGTAAATGTTCCTGAAGTAGCAGGACTTTGGCACAAGTATTTGCATAATGCATACTTTAATTTGGCAAAACAATGCTTACTGTTAGTTTTTAAGCCGTTTTGAAATTGGCCAATGACAACATTTGTTAAATTTTATTGCTGCTAATTACTGAATATACCTTGCTGTAATAATCCACTATATTGATAATATTTTTTTCTGTTTTTTTTCCATCTGAAAACATTGTGGTGTCATGACAAAAACCTGGCGTTCAAACATTGAATATCTTTGAAAAATAATTATTTACATCAGTTATTAGGTAAGATGTGGGTGAAATAGATATTAATGAATAATATTATTTACGTAAAAAAAAAAAATCACAAGATTAGTGGTATGGGTGTGACTAGCATTAGACCCAGCCCTAAGGGTTAAATACATTTGAGTTGGATTTAACGAGTATAATAAGGAATATTGTTATGCTGTAAACAAAGTTGTTTTTCCTTTTTTTTTTCATTAAATCCAAGGCCAGACATTTTTTCCAACCAGAGGTGGCTCCTCCTGCTGGCAGTTAGAAAGAATGCAGGTTTAAGGCACTTCTGCAATGACTTCACTCCTGAAACCAAGAGGCTACGTCCACTTCTTATACACAGTCTGTGGTGTAATCTTTGTTTGAGGTTAAAATGCAGGTCTTACAATAAACTACACACGACGTAATCATGTAATTATGACTAACTTCTATGTACAACTGCTGTTTCTGTGCAGCAGAAGAGTTTCTGAGGAGTCACAGCTGAATGGTAATTAAAATTCTATAGTGGTCTCGAAAATATAGGAGGTGAAAACTAAATCTCTGGGCATTTCCAAACAACTCTGAACACAGATGGTACATTATAATTCCAAGCTCACAGTCATACTGTACCGTACAATGCATCATTCATACATTCTGCCAACACTCGACTGTTCCCCGGCGTTTTCAGTGCTTGTGTATTTGCTCGCTTTCTATGCTTTTCCACTCGAGTGTGTTATTATATTATTCATGACACGTGTGAAAAATGCACCACGCCATGGAAATACTGTGGAGAGATGAAAAGAGCCGGTGAATAATGACATCTTCTGTTTTCAGTGTGTCAGCCTACACAATGTTCTTTTTATTTTGTATAGCTATATAAGTATTTGGAGTCTAAACACTGCTAAGAATCTGGCATCGAGTCCAAAAGGTCACAAAATAAATAGGTACAACAAAGTAGAAAAATAAGGTTTAGACCATGTTAGCTATTTACTTACATTATTACATCCAAGGTCACAATAAGAGGGTAAAGTACTTGGTGTGTCGGGCATTAAACACCTAACAAAGTACAGAAACACCCCGTGGAGGGGCTTGCACAGTCTCTGTGGAGTTTTGGCTTTGAGGGGAGACTACATTGAGGGAGGAGGCTTCGTGCCAGGGAGAACTGTTGGTGAACTTTTGCCCAGTCAAGTGCTCATTACTAAAAGTCTGTACAGAAAGGAAAAGGTCTATTTAACTTGTTGTTTGCACTTCATTGCGAGCAATTGGCAACGGCAGTGGTACAAAGGAAATCTGGCAGCTAATCTACATAGGCAGTGGAATTCGAGGATTTGAGATTTAGGGTCAATTGGCCAGAAAATGTACAACTTTTGATGAAAATCTGCTTAAATGAGAACAAATTGACCCCATTTCCCACCTTCAGGTTTAGAACAGGGCAAAAATCATCCAGCTCCCTGTAGTCATAAAGGTCCCCATCAACATTGCACTTTTGCCCACAACCTGCAGAGAAGTTAAAGGGATAGCAAGGATGGAAACAAGGATAAAACGTTCATATAAGTTCTTGCTATGTTTGCATTGTCCACTTCAGGTTAGTTAATTTCTAGGCCTTTTACAAAATAAAACATCAGGGGTTTAACACAACACCAAAAAGATAAAAACGTAAGGTGTTCTTGGGTCTAAGGAAGGGCAAAGTCCAGATGTATTTCCAGAATATTTGAAATATCTTATGAACAGAATTTCAGTAGATCCATAAGTTTTTGTGACAGAGGCCTCGCTCTGATCGATTCGGGCTGCAGGATGGAGGAGGAAGTCCGATTGAGAGGGTCCAGTTTTGAATTTATACAAGCATGTGGATCTCGTTGTACTCGTCGCGTCCGTCTTCGTCAAAGTTGGGAGAGTCCTCGTCGCAATCCAGCTGTGAGGAGACAAGGGAGGATCAGTCTCGAAAAATAATTTCAAGTGTCAAAAGAAGACATAAGACAGTTGTGACGTAGACAAGAAGAATAGTAATTTTACATTAAGATGAGGCAGCATACCCTTAAACCAGGGGTACCCAAACTATGGCCCACAGTCCATTTGAAACTGGCCCACAAAATGAGCAATAGCTGGGTTTCCATTACAGTTTTTCACAAAATAAAAGCGATATTTCTAAAATTTCAACAAAGTATATTTGCACTTTGAACGTGTTTCCATTGAAGGTTGTTCTAGGCACGACTCGTGAAATATCTTCCCGCGCGATTTCACTGCAGGAAGATGGACGCATGAATATGCCAAGGCTTGTCGAAACCCTTTCTCCCTCATTTCCGTTTCTATCTCCTTGTAACACTCTGCATTCCTCTGTTGTTTGCTGTCTAGTGTGGCAGTTGTGTTTTTCTCGAGAATAATGGCAAGTCTTCGTCTCCTCCTCTGTCCAAACGTACCGCGCCATGCTTACTCAGAGAGAAGTAATCATGTGACCAGGTACGCCACGTCCTGTGACATACAGTATAATTGCAGAAAAAGTGTTTCCATTGCGCTTTTGCGAGATATTTGAGTATCGAAACGTCTGAAAAACCATCTCATGAAAGTGTAAAAACTTTTTAGCGATATTTTACTGCTTTTTCGAAATTACAGTGTTTCCATTACCAGTTTTTTATTGCAATATTTACGTTTTGTGCATATCCGAGGGTAATGGAAACGCACTTATTAATAATAAATTTTATTTCTAAAGTACTTTTCATTACAAAAAATCTCAAAGTGCTCCAGAGTATGCTAAAAATCAAAGAGACGTAAAAAAAAAACAGGATCACAAAGAATGAAAGCAGCATTAAAAGCAGTTTGGAAAGGCCTGTCTAACCAGTAAAGTTTTAACTGAGTCAAAGCAGAAGTAATTTTTGAGCTTTTGAAAGCGGCTAGTCTTTACATATTTTTATAAGTTATTTATCCTTGATCTCAACATGTTCGTCTAATCTTTTTTTCGCCATGACGATGGCCTTGGTTGCCAATATTCTTTAAACCCATATTCATCCATCCACTTAGAAATGCACATTATACTTTTTCCCTTCACGTACCACTAATCAATCAAAGTTGGGCAGCTTCTTGCAGTTTTTTCTTTTTTGTATCTGATTTAGGATTAGCATTGTTCTTATCCTGAGCAGGGGTGTATCTTGTGGTAGCCCCAACAAGGGACTCTTAAAAACAGGCTGGCCACTCCTCGATTCAAAATCTTACCTTTTACACCAAAAGTGAGGTGCAAGCAGCCCCATCATCCATGATTTTTTTGCATTTGGCCCTCAATTAAAAATGTTTGGACATCCCTGCCTTAAACTGTAATGTAGTTATACATGCAGGACTTTCTTTAGTACTTGAAGTACAGGGTTGTCGTGACTGTTTCTGCAGCAGCCCATGACTGAGTTTCTGTGTTGAGATTCCCGCTGGCCTGTTCATCCAACGATGAAAGTTTTCTGTCCTAAAGGGAGAGCCATCATACTGGGCCAGCAAAATCCACTTTGAACCTGATCTCCGGGTGTATGACAGCAGTGTGAGGCTGATATTTCACAGTGCTTTGGGTTCATGAGACCTTTGGATGAACACACCATGAATGGTGGTCAGGTCAGAGGCAGCCTGTTTATCCTCGCTCCTGAATAAATTGACATTTTGGAGAGGGAGGGTTTTAATGTCACAGCGATGACATGTATGGGTTTGGGGGCTCTAACCAAGAAAACATGAAGCCCTGCCTTAGGATGGACTGTGAAAGTCTTTCTGGTTAGAGCTCAGAGAAAAAGCAAATATTGGCATCCTGTGAAAAAATATTTGGATGAGAGAGCTGTCCACGATCACAGGAGAGGAAGTCATTTGTAGTTCATTTGTAGGAATTGGGATTGTTAGAAATAAAAACGTGCCAGCATCCATCTAAAGTTAAATTTGCTGTAAAGAAAGCTTCCTGAGGCGATGTGGGATCAGACTGCTGTGGCCCAGAGTCAAACATTCCAGGACAGTGTCTGCTTCCAAACCTACCGCCTGGAGCTCACGTTCCTCGAAGATCCTGGAGAGAATGAGGCGACGCAGCGGCACCGTCATGATGAGGACGAAGGGAAACGCCAAGGAGGCCACGGTGGATTTGACTACCCACAGAGCCACGATGCATGCCAGCTGCACGATGGTGAACATGTTCATACGCCATGTCTTCACCTGAGGGGGCAAAGGCAGAGATAATGAAGAAATACACACTTCACTTTAAACCACATCAGAAACACTGATAAACTCTGAGTCACATGAAACTGAACTGAATCCAAGTTTCCCCTCCAAACAGAAAGTCTGACATGTTTTTGGCTCCATCTAGTGGATGAAACGTATGGTCTAATTTACAGTGTAACAACAGACGAAGGCTGCTGAGAATCTTATTTTTTTCCTTTTGGACATACTATTGATAAGGAGTGGCTATAAAGTGGGAAATGGGATATTAATTAGAAGGCATGAAATAAATTCAAAAAGCACAGAACAATGGATCATGATTTTTAAAATGTTTACAGTACACTTATGAATAGATGTTTACTCATTTATTTTTCAGTTCAGGGCTTCACACAAAGTAGCTGATCATCACACTAATTAAAATCATATTTACTGTTTAATTTGATTTAGAATTTATTTAAATATCTACTCAAAAATGACCATACCAGGACAAGAGTTAGCCCAAATATTCTCCTAAAGGTAAGCAGATGCTGGTGCATATTAATCATGATATTAAGAAAGGTCTGCTTTGATAAAACAAATACCCAAGTTCTTGTCTTAATAGTGTCCAAACTGATTATAATCAAATCTTTACTACAGCATATGTTGCCAAGACTTTCTTGTTCAGAACTTCTTCAATGATGGTCCATCACATTATATTTATTCCCTTTATTAAAGTTTACGAGTCACACTTATCAAATTCAGTAAAAAAGCACAACTATTGCGATAATCGGTCCGTCTGTCTCACACATATCCATGGATCAAATCTGGATACAATTATATACAGCCTGCAAAATCATTTCAGGCTGCTTTCGGATGTCCAAAGGTGCCCAGAACATAGATCTTCTTGGACATCTTCTCTGCCTTCACAAAATCTTTTGTGCAATTAAACACACATAACATGCAGTGTTCCCCAGACACAAGCTAATGTATGCAAATTTACCATATTTATTAGGGCTGGGACGGTACGCTTTTCTCCTGATTCGATTTTTAACGATTTTTCAGATTTAAATTGCAATTCTACAATATTGCCAATTTTTGCAATATTTAGTTAGCTTTTTCAACACAAGCAAAAAGATGAACAATGATGATGCCTACAGACTATATCAGGTAAAATACACATCACATGTGAGTCCATTTTTAGGATTTATTCTGCAGTATATTCTAACCAGCTGTTTATACTCTCTCTTTAAAAGTCTGGATTGCATTTCAAAGTGGGTTATTAACACAGACTAAAATGAAGCATTTGAATTTGGGAAAAAGGGGGTTTTTGAACAAAAAAATTGATTTAAATATCGTCAGACAAAAAATCCCGATACCTATATGAGTCGATTTTTTCTCCCACCTCTAATATTTATATAAACAATCATATAATTAATTCAGTCTTGTTCTGTTACTAATTTAATTTAAACAACTGTGCATCTACGATTTGACTAGTCATGAAAAACCCTCTAAGAAAACGTCAGTTTCAAAGACTTCCATATCAAAATTTATATCGTAAACATAAATAAGACTTGAAGTCTTCAATATGTTTTGTGAGAACTATCTAGGGTGGCCCTGGTAAAACCATAGTGATTATTTCTCAGAATCAAATCAAAGTGATAAACTGAAGTGCTTAAGTCTTGTTGTTTTTTCACTAAACCGTTAGCTTCTGAATCAAATGCAGATGAGTGTTTATGTGAGTCATAACTTAATGTGATTATCTGCATGAATTCAAGCTGATTTTGGATTTGGTTTTGCTCCCTCTGTTTTGAGTTTCTATTAGTTTGTTGACTGACTGATTTATTTCAAACAAACCAAAAGAAATTCACTGAACCTTAACAATGGAAAAGTCTGACTATCAAAACAATAAAAAATGAAGATTTTTGAAAACGAGAAGGATAAAGTTACACTTCTTTACCTTCGACTGACTGATTGATTGACTGGTTAATACAGCCAGGATGATACAATATTATAAACAGGGTGTGCTGATATTGACTAACCCTCATCATTTGGCCTGAGTTTGAAATAATATGATTCTTATTTCTTGTTTTTTGTTGAAATGTCATACTTTGTCAGAGGATCCCTCCAGCCGTAAACTGATCACTGCATGTTTTGCAAACCGTCTTCTGGGTACCTCACCAGCTGAAGTTTCTCATTGTCTTATTTTCTTCTTTGTTTCAGAAAAAAAAGTTCAATTTTTCAAAGCTTAATCATGCCTCCCTTTGATGGCTAATATTAAATCAAAAATATTTTATTTTCAAGCTTATTTTTAAAAGCTTGACCACCATAAAGTTCAAATAGTGTTGACTTTGTCTATTTAATTTTATCTGCCTTTCAGAGTGTCCATATTGTTTTCATTCAGTTACAACTACATAACATTATCAAATCAAATCGTTAATTTTAATGGTCAGAATAATCAAAACAAAGATCTCTTTTCAAAAGCTTCTCAGTGGGAGTGATGAGGACAATAATCCTTTCTTCTTAAGTAATGGAAAAATGTATTCATCTGTTTATTTGAAGATAAAATGTTCAATCTTTTCATATTACATCCTCGACTTGTGTTTCTAAAGAAAGTGTTTCTTGGCTGAGCTGCAACAGTCAAACAACAACAAAAAGAGAATTTCATAATTAAATCACTAACTCTGGATAAACCACATGATTCGTCTTAACTTCAGAGATCCTGTCTGTACAGATTACATCGAAATTTGTCAAATCCACAGCAACATTTACTTTGGCATCTATCATTTTTGACCAAAGTAAAAAATAAACTGTGATGCAAAGTGGTCACATTTTGCCTTAGCTTGGGTTCACTGGGTTACCTTCCACAAATGGATTTGTACTTTTGAGCTCTTGCGCCCATTTTAAAACTACAGGATGTGGGCATAGTCAACATGATTCACTGTTTGTTTGTTTGGGAAGTTGGATTTATAAATTTCACTTTCAGCATCTCAACCATAGCTGTCACGGCTTCGATTGAGACATATTTGGTTGAAAAGCTTTGGCTGTTTGTGTGTATGCTTGCAAACAGATCAAGTTTGATTTTTGGGAAAAGTGACAGCCCTAAAAGTTTTTGATAATGAGTTGTAAAACGGATTGTGGAACCAGAAGGCCTGAACTTTAAGTGATTCTTTAAATCTTTCTCCTTCTATAGTCCCAAAGAACAAACACAACACACTGGACACTGGGCTGCTTGATTATGGAAAAAAAAAAAACATTATCACCATTATTTTGATTGAGAGTGAGATGATGGATGATTAAACACAATCACTGATTCATTGAAAAGCATTTGCACCAATCAATCAATAAATCAATAAATCCATCAATCACACATTACAAAAATGCAAACTACCAAGAGCAATGCTAAGCTTTTGGCTAGAACAGTGGACTTAAGAGGGACTGAGTCACAACTGTCAGCTTCACTGAGTCTGCTGAAAGACCAGAACCTATTGAGTTTTTTGCAGTCTGCTGGTAGAGTTGCTGGGAGAGCAGATTCTTCTCGATTCATCTCAGGAACTGTACCTAGCTCTCAGAATGACTGTACCTAGCTCTCAGGATATCACCAAGCCACTGAGCAAATGTAGGTGATAATCTGGCTACTCTACTTTCAGAAAAAGGACTAGATTATCAGAGAAGCTAGCAATAAGCATGGGAAGCTACAATTTCGCGGGCCAGCTGTACATGTCTTGACTGCTTCATCCCAGAAGGCTTGGAACAGCTGATGAAGTACCAAGAAGCCAACTGTAGGGACTATTTTTCAAACCATCTCTGAAATAACCCCCTAGCCTGCACATTATACACCAAAACTGAACCCAAAGATCATCTGCAACCACCAGAAGAGGCTACATTATTTGCTGCTACTTACCAACAGCAGAAGGAAGGTAGTTAGCCTAGCAGCTAGCTTGGTTAAACCTTTTTTCTTTTTACTTCTCTATGTTGCTTGAAAGCTTTTAAAAACAAAGACATACTTTCATGAGCCAGAACATGTTTTCTATTCACTTTACTCCTTCTTTCTGGGCTACTTTTTCTTTTAAAGAAGCCTCAAGGCCTAATTCAGCCAAGATAGCAAAATGCTGCTTTCAATTTAAGTCTACTGGAGAACTGGGGTAACATTTAAGTTGACGCTGCTACAGTTTTTTTTGCGAGGTAAGGTTGAATAACATGTAAATTATTACAAAACTGTAATTTAGGCACCGAAAGACTTTACCCTGACATCATAATCAAGTGTTTTTTAAACAAAGTTATCACATTTTGTGGCACTTTTAGTAGATCGTCACCAACCCATTGCAGCTTCAGCGACAGTTAGCATTGTTAGCTCATACCTGACATGAACAGCACATCAAATACATGTTAATGTCACGCAAAGGTCAACATCACAATATGTTCACATGTAGATGGTGAACAATATCATCAAAATGATTGATTTAATTTTATAAGAACAACCCTAAGTTTGCGTTTTAGGTTGTTTTGTCGGCACTGCTTTTACTTCCTGTTTGAGCACTTCGCAGCCAAGGTAGTTGACAAACTCAGGATCTGTGAGGGTTATCCGGGTTTCCTATTGGGATGTCTGACTTTAATGGGTGTTCCAAATAACTTTTCTGACTGGGTCGTTGGAATTCCCAACTTCTGACATACAGGGAACACACCATAAGCATGGCAGTTTTTAGGAAGAGCATGCTTCTAGGTGCTAACCTGCAAAGCGTAAAGACAGACAACTATGAAGGAAAAAGCTAAAGACACATGCCCACGGTGAAAGAGTTCTTTAAAACTACATTCCTCCATCACTTAAGAACAGAAAAAGAAGCTCACTGTAGTTGGATTGAAACTCTGGTTTTTCCAGTGTTAAAGAAACTCTCAGTTTGGGGTAAAAACTGCCTGCAGATTTTTCCTTCATCATGTATTTTTCTGCCAGAAACCCCGCCTTGTTATTCCCTGACTGTGCAGGGGTGACATTTGTTGAACGTAAAGGAGGTTAAGTCTTGCGTATCTTTAATAACCAGTCATGATTATCCATTATGTAGAAAGGCGTCTAGAAAATCTGCTTGGTTTATCAAACTGAGCTACAAACTAACCCTGAAAACCAAAAATCGGCCTGAACTTTTCAGCAGATGCCACCCTGTTGGGTTTGGCTCACCACTAATAGCAGAAGACGAGGGTATGTAAACATTTCCTTTAGCTTGTGTTACCTTGGTGACGTAGATGTGGTCGGGATGGTGCTTGGCAGGCGTGACCATCAGCGTGATTCGTTCGTACAGCTGGATGCCCGTCAGCGAGGTGACCCCCATGTAGAGGAAGATACCAAAGAGGACAGCCAAGGGGATGAGGCGGAGCACGTCTGTCATCACGATGGACATCCCTGGAGAATGGGATGTGTTGAAGAGGAGTTTCTTTATTTGTGAATGATAGCAGAGTGTTTTTAGATACTGCACAAATGTTCTGTAGCAACAACTGTGACTAAATGTATTCATTCGAGATGGGAGCAGCCCTCATGATGAACTGGCTGTAATTACTGTTTATTTGAAACATATCCACAGTTCAGCTGAAACACCACTTGAGCTAATCCAAGCGGTCTTACGCCTGATCCAGACAGCATTTCAATCAAATAAAAGCTCAGCAGTCATGATGAGTCACTACAGCTGTGTACCCAAACTGGATCAAACTATACTTACAGATGAATTTGGGAACCACCTTCATTGAAATATGATAATCTGCTGGAAAACCAGTATGAGCCAGAAGAGAAATAATATGTGGAACTGTCAGGGATAAAGGTTGGAGCTTGAGTATCTTCATTTCAAAAATTATTTGGTTCCCAAAAATGAGTATCTATTAACAGAATTGCAAATAATATCAGAGCTGTTTGAAAATTCTTTCTCATTTATTTGCTGGACATACGGGAGCTGCAGGGGCACCATTATGTGGTTTAGAAGTTGCTCAAAATCAAATTATTAATTTTCATTTCAGTACTGTCAAATTGTACAAATACATCATATACCACGAAGAAACAAAACATTGAAGTCTGTACATGTGGAATTGCTAATAAAGTGACGAAGAGTGCTATGTTAACTTTTTAAATCGAAGCACCAGATCTGGTGTCAAGCTAAATTTTCAGTTAAATCTAAGATAAGAGAATCTGAAAATAGTGGCATGCTTTTCTCCCACACACACTGTGAACTGAATTTTGAGTTTAGAAAAACAGCTGTAAACTTAACAAAGGTCATTATAGAGTGCCTCCAAAGTTTGGGATTGGAGAGGACAGGATGGGCTGCTATGAGTCCGGGAGCTAGCTTAAAATTCAAAGAATCAACAGTGTTGCCTGATGAAGGGCTAGGACTCAAATCACCACCTCTGCTGTGATTATCTTCATCGAAATGACTTCTGTTCTGCTATTTTTGTATTGTTTCTGCTATACTCTTCATTGTGTATTAAATGTCAACATCACTATTTCATAAATGTTCAATCAACACATCTACTGTCCCTGTCCTCTTACCAACAAGAACAGCGACAATGAGGCCTGTTAGCCTTTGCTCTTTCACTTCCTGGATCATGGGCTTCTCCCCTGGCGCTGTAGCTTTACTCATGACGGTGAGGGCGTTTACGTGAGTGACAGAGCGAACAGTAGCAGCGGTGAGCCATGGGAGGCCGAAGAGAGGACAGATGGCACCAAGGATGACGATGAGCAGAAGATCCAAGTGAAAGCCCGAGCCTTTGACCAGCCTACGCTCCTTCTTACTGACAATGAGTCTGGTAGAGAGGAGAAAAGACTGATTTAGTAAAAAAGAAAGACAATGTTGCATCATTACTGCAGATGATCTTATGTACGTACGAAGTAATCTGAGTTTCCATAAAAATAAGAATGAAGACGAGTAGTGCAGGTACGATGGATGCTCCCATCATCCAGGTGGGAAACGGCTGCTTGTCACCAAACGGACTGATGAACCAGCCACGTTTTTCAGGAGCGGTGACGGAGAAACCCGACGGCACATTAAGTTTCTAAAAGAACAAAATAAACATTATCATTGGCTAAAAAGGTTTCACATGTTTTAAAGCTGGGGTGTCTTCTATTAAACTCACTTGTGTGTAAGTGTCGGTGATCGCGTAATCAACCAGGACTGACAGCAAAATTGAGATGGGGATGCCAAAGTCACCAATGATTCTTCGGGCCTGGGGGGTTGAAGGAACAAACAGAGCATCACTTAAGCCAGTATGATTGTAAACTTGTACTTTAAAGGGTTGTTCAGGATTTTTTTTTAAGTAGGATTGTATTGGGAACACGGCATTAGCCTGAACATTAGCCACAGTAACAGAAATCAGCTCTGTACAAAGCTGATCTCTGTGGGTAATGATCACTGTGGTGGCTAGTGCTATGACCCATAAACAACCCAATTTCGAACATCCTGAACTATTCCTTTAAAATTCATTTTTGTTGAAGACATGATTAAATTAAACACAATGATTTGCAACTCCACTGGCACCCAGTCAAGCATAGGATAGAATTCAAACTGCTCCTGTACACCTTTAAGGTCATCCACAACCTTGCCCCTCCATATCTGTCTGACCTCCTCCACATTGCCACTCCAGCCCGCTCCCTCAGATCCTCTTCCTCCACCCACCTCACTGTGCCCTCTGCCCGCCACAGCACCATGGGGAGCAGGGCCTTCAGTCGCTCTGCTCCCCAGCTCTGGAACTCTCTCCCACCAGATATCCGAAACCTGACCTCCCTGTCTCTTTTTAAAACCAGACTCAAAACCCACCTGTTCCGGAATGCATAATCCTTACCATGAATATTCCACTCTCATCCACTTATCCATCACTGTCTGTTGTATTTTGCTGATTTTATAGTTGTATTGTTTTGTTGATTTTATTGTTTTTGTTTAATCCTGTACAGTGTCCTTGGGTGTTTTGAAGGGGCTTTTAAATAAAATGTATTATTATTATTAACTCCTTGCAATTTGTATTTTATGAATACACTGCAAAGACAAGTTACTTAATGTCTGAACTAATACACTTTATTGTTTTGGTAGTTGATTTGGGCTCTGAATACCGGCAACATGTTCAAGAATACTGAGGACAGGAGTAATAAACGACTGGGAAAATGGTGGAATGCTCAAAAAATCTATTTGATACTGTACTGTCAAGAAACTGGAGTCATTCAAGCAAGAACAGAAAGAATTCCATTTACGAACGTTCAATAATTAGTGTCCTCAGTTCACAAAGGCTTCTCAAGTGTTGCAAAAGGAAAGGTGACGTAACAAAGTGGTAAATAACAACCCAACTTCATTTAGACTGGGGTTTATTCTTCAATGACATGACTCAGTAAAATGTTGTACCTTGCCACCCAAGAAGCGACTGTTTCTGAATTTCCTGAGAAAGAAAGCAACGAAGAAAGTTCCCATCATGAGGACCAGAGACAGCAGAGCAGTGTTAGGCTGGTTGAAGACGGGGCCGTCGTAGTCTCTGAGCACTGTGGCTGGCGTGGCGTCGGTGGGATAAATGGCCATCAGTGGATGTTCCTGAAACACCTGAAACGAGAGGAAAAGAGTTATAAACACTGAGCAGTTAAGTATAGATGAAGGAATCTGACAAAACTATCTTTGGTACATACTTTGATTAGCTTGGAAAAAGTCTCGTATATGAAGATTAAAGAAATGAGAAAAGCGAAGATCTCCTGGGTGAAAGGTGAGATGTAGCGGACAAGGAAGCTTCCCTCTGCTGCTACAATCACCAGGACGATGAAGATGAGCCAAAAACCGATCCACACACGACCAGTCAGGTACTCAAAGTTGTGGGTCTGACAGAACTGAGAGGAAATGACACACAGTTTGTCAAATACAGTGCTTTTAAATCAATATAGGAAGCTGTATGTACAAATACAAATTCCAATGAAGTTGGGGCATTGCCTAATAAGGACATTTTTCCTATTTTTCATTGGATGCACCACAAAGACAAAATATGGAATGTTCAAACTGAAAATCTTCACATATTATTTAGAATATAATATCTGTAACATATTCCAAAAAAGCTGGGACAGGGCAACAAAAGACTGCTACATTTGCAAAGAATTAGGGATTTCATCATCTACAGTCCATAATAGATTCAAAGAATCCAGAGAAATCTCTGTACATCAGCTGCATGGTGGAAAACCAACACTGAATGCCATGACCTTCGATCCCTCAGGCAGCACTATATTAAAACCAACATCATTCTGTATAGGATACCACCATGTGGGCTCAGGAACACTTCAGATAAACACTGTCAGTCAACACAGTTAACCCTTACTTATACAAGGTCAAGGTCAAACTCTACCATGCAAAGCCAGAGCCAAATATTAACAACACCCAGAAACACCGCCGGCTTCTCTGACCCTGAGCTCATCTGAGATGGACAGAGGCAAACTGGAAAAGTCTGTTGTGGTCTGAGTCTAGAATTGAGATTGTTATTGAAAACCATGTATGTCTTGTTCCCCAGGTTAAAGAGGAAAAGGACCATCCGGACTGTTATCAGTGCAAAGTTCAAAAGCCAGCATATGTGGTGGTAGGGGGGTGCATTAGTGCCCATGGCATGGGTAACTTGCAAACTGTAAAGGCACCATTAATGCTGAAAAGTAAATATGGGTTTTGGAACAACATATGCTGCCAACGAAGCAAGATCTTTTTTCAGGTGTGTCCCTGTTTATTGAGCAGGACAATTAATATATTAATATACTATATTAATTAATATATTATATTATATTATATTAATGTATTATATCAATATAGTAATACCCCAATATGGGTTACATAATGTGGCGAGCTAGCCAGGAGAGAAGACTTCAAGCAAAGAATTGCATGCAGCCCTTTGACTTTTCTATTTTTGTTATTGTTGGATTTAAATGAAAAACCTGGGTTATTGTAGTTATTGTAATGAGTTTTGTGAATTGCTAATCAATTTCTATGCAAAGTAAATGGTGTTAACCGATTGAAATTGAAACTTTGAGTTGTTTGTTTATGTTGGAGTGTTGTTTGGTTGATCAGACGATCCTAAGACCTCTGATTTATAATTAAATTATAATTTAATATTAACTTTAGATATTGATACACCGGTAATATATTAATATAATATAATATCATATGATATAATATAATAATTAATTTAGTATATTAATATAGTAATACCCCAATATGGGTTACACAATGCCAAAACACGTACACCTGAGTTTATAAATAACATAAACACTGACCCAATGTCTACAAGAAATAGGATTTTTTTTAAATCCTGGGGTAAACTTGTATCAAGAGCTTTCATCCAAAACATCCTCTCAAGACTTTGTTATGTTATCTAATTATTAGCAGATAGTGTTTAAAACAAACACCTAAACTACACACTTTGAGGTAAACATACCTTGTAGTATGCTTCTTCAAACACTAGTAAAGGTCCCGAGAAGCCAATAATGAGGAGAGGCTGACCAGCAAGCAGCGAGAAAATCACCCCGAGAGTAGCAGTGGAGACAATGAGCTCTGTCACCCCCATCATGCCCTCTGTTTTTTCTCCTGCGTGACAAAACAGGAAGACAAGAAATTGTCTGGAAAACAGTGGGAATATTACATTTAATCTAAAATTTTCCATTTCTTCACATGTAGCTTAAGTTTACCCAGCAGGCCTCCAAAGGTAATTGTTGGTGACAGAGCAGCGAAGTAGATGAAGATGACAGCGGCGACACACTGCATGTCCAGAGCATCTTTCAGGTCACTGACATACTGAGGGTAGCGGCGGCGAATGTCGTGAATGAGGCCTCCGAATGGGATCCCTGAGCGCTTTAATGGGTCCACTTCCTGGTCCCCTTCTTCCTCTTCCTCTTGACTCACCTCTGCTGGCATTCATACACACATGCTTATTAAAAAATCTTTAATCAAATTTTAAGAATTTCACCCTGATAGATTTCAGGAAGTATCTGGAAACCAATGCTTGTGTAACAAATATTCATTAATCCTATTATTTAAGAAGTTCGATGAAAAACGTGGTATTCGACAGACTACCTTTGTTGTTAAGTTCAATCCCTGGAGTGGAGTGTTGTCTTTTCAGTTCTCTCTCTTTCCTCTTGCGCAGCATCTGTTTCTGGAAGTCAGCCACCGTCTTCAGGAGGTCTTTTCCCTCCACGTCTGAGGGAGGAATCACGATGCTGCAGTCCAGGAATTCATTGATACCGTTCAGGAGGTCCTGCCTGTCGTCTGCGAAATAGGCCACCTCATGGAAACTCTACAACATGATAGACATCCTCATGAGGCAACAATTTAAAGCAATTAAGGCTTTCACAAGCTTTTATTCATGTATATCAAGCAGAACAGCATACGTCTGAAGTATCTTTTTTGAGTTAGGGTTGCTTTGCTGTTATTTATCATGTAATCAGTAGATATGAAGGATTGGTTCTTGTGACTTAACTTCTCAGGTGCCATTTTCAGACATATTTATAACAGAACAGCTATGAAGATTCAACCCTAGTAATTATCTTAATGGTATAGTTTGGGATTTTTGCAGTGGTGTTGTGCAAGGTACACAGCATTAGTCTGAGCACTGGCATTAGTGACATATGTGACTCTCAGGCTGTGTCCGAAATGGCATACTAACGTACTACTCATACTAAGTGTGACGTCAAAATGAGTATGTAAGTGCGTTCACATAAGATAGTATGGAAAGATTGAGTGTGCAGGTTGTATACCATATCAGAAAAAAATTATGTATGTGAGGTGGGCATATGAGTCACACTCAAACACCCCATGATACATTGCGAGTCCCATAATGCATTGCGATACGTAGGTACGTATTAATCAAGTGCCGGAGGCGACGCGTTGGATTGTCTTCAGTGTCTGCGGGCAGTCAACATTTTATTGTATTTGGGAAGTTACTGATTATAATATTAATAATATCATAAATGTTAAGTCTTGAGACCGGCATTCAGCTAAAAATCAGCCACTAGCAAACTCCCCGTTTTCAAAATAAAAGCATCTTTTATCTCCTTTTAGTTCTTTAACGCTTTTGTAAATTGGGCTCTTGTTTTGGAGCCAACCGGAACTTTCTTCGATAGCATAATGGCGCGCATAGCGGAATGTCTGAAATGCCGAAATGAAATTTGTATCTGTGCGTTTTATGGCTCAAATGACCACATTTTTGGTATTCTACATGGTGACTTTCTCGCCTAAAATGCTGTCTGAACTTTCAAATGTGGCGAATCAACAGAGATATTTGATAGCTTGGGGTGCTTCCGATTTTTGTCGTCGGAGGTTTGAAATGCATCATGGGAAATTTAGTAGTATGCTACAGTGTGAACAGTTGGCATTCAAATCATACTTATAGTATTTAGTATACAGTATATACACATGTAGTATGTAGTATGTAGTACGTTAGTATGCCATTTCGGACACAGCTTTAGTCTGTGCCAACATACTCGGCATAAATGCTACAGCTACAAACAGCCAGAAAAATGGCATAGGGCAGGTGTTTTCAAAATGCAGATGAGTATGACTGTCTTGTAAGAACTTAATATCTGCTGCATCCCCTCACCTAAAAAGGGGTTCAAAGTTTGATACATTATTAAATAAGTATTTGACATTTTAAAGAAATTACTATAAATAAAAGATTGTGCCCTTAATCAACCTGGTTCAAATATCTATATATCTTCTCCGCACATTAGACTTTAAGTAAAAATAATATCTTTGTCTTGTCTGACAACTTTTAAAGATTTTGACAATTTTGTCAACATTTGTGTCTCCATGATTTAAAATCCAACAAAAAAATACAACCCCAAAAATTACCTTTAAATAATCTTAAATCAAACATAAATTAATTGTCTGCTTTATTTTGAAAATAAACTTATAAAAATATCTACCTTAAGCTTCAACCCTTCTTATAACCCTGTCTTCAGACCCTACAAAGCTAAACAGAACATAACCACTTTACAATACTACTTCTACATAACTCCTGTAGTAATTCAATTTTAAGTGTTTATCCATTTATTTAAAATTTGATAAACTACTTGTTTTCCCTTTAGGGATTCAGGAATTAAGTCATATAAATGTAGTTCGGTTTGCTATATCTACCTTGTCGGACATTAGAGTGGAGAAGGATCGTCCAATCTCATGGTAGTCCATGTTTGATTGACTTGGACCGAGCAGGACAAAAAGAAAGCGAACAGGGACGGGGATCTCCAGTACAGACTCCAGGAGGACAGCTTCATTCAGTCTGACGAAGGCCATGGCAGGCTGTTCAAGAAACTCAACACAACCTAAAAGACAAAAAAAGAACAACTCAGCATTGAATGGAGAGAATTTATTCTGATAGAAGTGAACATGCCATGACTTTGGTATTTCCCTGTAAAGTAGTTTTAACTTATGTTTTTGTAATAGATAAATGTAAATGTTTTTCAGATTATTTCCTATGAAATTCTTAAATTATGACCAAATTCCTCTGACTAATGGACTCAATACTAACAAATCTCACCAACTAAAACAATGACAGCTTCAGCCTCTTTGGGAATCTTGGCGAGCAGCTTCATCGATCTGGCTGCAGCGGGATGACTCTCTGGCAGTGGGTGGAGGGATTTCTGGAATAAAGAACAGAAGAAAATTTACATTGTTATTTTGAAAAATATGATGGGACACAGTTATATGCCATGGAACAAAAACGTGAGACAAGAAATCTATGTATAATAATAAAATATAAATAGCCTGAACAGTTTGTTTCAAGTTATTCTGACTGGAAATAATACTAATTTAAAATAAATCTTATTCAATAAATAAAATATAAATTCAAAACAATTTCAATTCCAGGAAAATCCCAAAAAATGTCTGACTATACAGCCAGAAAGTATCCATCTAATTTACACAAATACATTGGTCACTGGACAGAACTGCAAACATATTTGTACAATGAAGCCAGCATGGAAAAATGGCTGAAAATAGATAATAAGTATAACAAACATATCTTCATTGTGTCTGAAGGCTTACTTTTATTTTATTTTGAACATAGATGCTCATACAAACCCCACTTACACTTAAGTTGGGAAATTGTGTAAAATGTAAATAAAAACAACACAATGATTTGTAATTCTATTTCAACCTCTATTCCAATGATAGATAATATTGAAACTGATCAACTTTATGGTGTTTTGCAAATATTCTCTAATTTCAACTTTGATGCCTGCAACTAGATCCAAAGGAAGCTGGGACAGGGGCACTTTCTGGACAGTTAATGTCAAATTTTAAAGAGGAGTCATCATTTTATTTGAAAGAACTTTACAGTTCTGACCAAAACAATATAATGGAACATTTTAACACCAAAGCAACATTAATCTCAGTCCTAAACACTAGGGGTGTAACGAAATTTCGTGCCACAAAATTTCGCGGAACAAAAAATGATGAAATAAAATTCAAAGAGGCACGAAACAAAAGCACGAAATAAAAAGCGTGAAGGGGCGCACGCACCACTGAGATTTTTTACCCTCCTTGCCTACCGTAGTAAAAAAGAGGAAGACGAGGTCGGGGAATTAGCTAACACTCCTTTGTCAAATAAATCAGTTGTGTGGACCTATTTTGGCTTCCCATGTAATAGAGGAAAGGACGGTGAGAAGATTGCGGACAAAACAACAACCATGTGCAAAATATGCCGCTACAGTTCGCCATATACTGCGACGGGATTTTATGTTTGTATTTGCACTGTAGTCTAAATAAGGGTAAAAAACTACAATTTTGTTTTTCAAAGAGCATTTATTTTGTACTGATGTAGCAATATTTTTTGTATGTCTGCATTAGGAAGAAAATAAAGAAAATGAGGTTTTTGCACAACTTCCTACTGTCGGGGATATTCCTTAATCTTTATTCTGTATCGTGAGTATTTTGTATTGTGATCCCTGTTTCGTATTTCGTATCATTTTGTGAGTTGACCATTTCGTTACACCCCTACTAAACACACAATGTTTGGTAATTTGTTGTATTTATTTGTCAAAAAATGCAGGCAAACTTAAACAAACAGACCAAATCACAATTACATTATTAACATTCAGAAAAGCGGGTGAAAATACAAAGGTTCTTTTAGTCTTTCTATCTCCTTTGCAACATTATGTGCAGTATATGAGTTTTTTTTCTTTAACAGTTAAAAATATGCCTGAAGATCATTACTCTCATTATTTGTTGTTATTTTTGACCATAAAATTTTTTTTAATAGCATGCAAAAAAATAACACAACATTAGGAAATATTTCCAGTGTTTCTAGACAAAATAGAAAGAGTTTTCATGTTTTATGAGTAAAAAAAGGTGTCTCGTATTAATAGTCCTGGGTTTTTGCTGCTGTGGTATTAAAGAGCGATCAAAGTTGTTACATATTTTACAAGAATAACAACAAGGTTCATGATTCTGGTATTTTGACAACCATTCCATATTTATTTACAAAAAAAAGGATCAAATTAATTTACCACACACGCAAGCAGCTAAACAGATATTGAAATTCGACTTTTACTTCATGTTTCCCAGCCCTATGTCTGAACAAAATCATCCTTATAGGCTGTTTTAAATTTGCCAACATTTGAAGCCACAGGGAACATTAAGATTTCACAGTTAATGCATCAAGAAGCTTTAACCAGGAGCACCTGTAAGCTGACTAAGAACATAATTCAACACATGTGGCTCAGGGAGGCTTACTTTCTCCGACTTCAAGAACTACCTACACGACTTCTGACCTCATGTTGGGTGTTTCAAAGAACAATGCAAGGGCTGCAGGCCTCACATTGGGACTTTAGTGTAATCATGCTTAAATCTCTGCTTACTGCTGATTCTTGGAACTTAATTCAAACCATAAACTCCAACGAGACACCTTCGCATTGCTTTTATCTCCATCCATTTAGATAGCTGAGTTCAATTATCCATGTGCAGTCCTGTCAAAACTGGTTACTGTGGCTTCAGGCGAATCGTATTTACTGCACTGTCCGCCTGTGCTGTTTCAGCCGTGTCACAGCTTATCACCGTCCACATCTCATGTCTCTTAGATCTCTGTTAACAGCTCTTTAAATAGACACAAAGAATAAAAGGGGTGTGAAGGACACGAGTAATGCCGGATAAGAATCAAGCTTACAAACAGGCTGACGAACACGTCTTGTTTTGGGTCGTATACAGGTCCTTTGCCGTCCCCATGCTCCTCGTGCTCTTCAGTCACCAGAGGCAGGTTGGTGTCCTGGACGTGGTTGTGATTGAAGCTGCCATGACCGAGGCTGCTGGCCGATTGGTGGCGGTGGAAGCGATGCTTCAGGTCACTTGGATGGCTTTAAAAAAAAAAAAGGGAAAAGTATGGTTGGAGGGGTTTTTTTGTGCTTCTTGCTTTGGGAGGCAGCCTGTAGACACTGCTGCGCTCAAGGCAAAAGCCAACAATAGCATGCTAATGTACTAGAAGGGGCAAAGTCAGTATTCTTAAAGTCACATTTGTGAAACACTCATTCAAACAAGCCAACAACACTGGATCATAATGCTGACAACTGCATCTAAATCATCAAAAGCACAACTTGTACATGCAAGGTAGTGTGTAGGTCATTTAGTTTTGATGATTGGCTTTTTTTTTTTTTGTATTTTTTTCTGCATTTTGTGCCTTTATTGATAGGAGAGAGTCAGTGGATGTGCTTGTGAAAGGGAGTGGGATAGTAGGGGAAGACACTCTGCAAACTGGTCACAGGCGGGATTCGAACCTGGACCGGCATAAGCAAATACATGGAGTGCCTGGTTGCTTGCCACTCCGCCAAACCATCACCCCAATGATTAGCTTATAACAGGGTTCCTACAGCTCAAGGCAAGTTAAATTCAAGACTTTTTCAGACTTATTTAAGGCAATTTGAAATCAAATTTAAGACCAAGTCAACAACGAACCACAACTGAAACAAACAATACAAACAAACAAAAACACCACATGAATTACCTGGGTTAGAGGCAATTTTAACCCAATGTTTATTTTAAATAAAACATCACTTTAATCTTTTTTTTAACCCCGCTTTTAAAACTTTATGCCTATTTTGCACCCATTCATCTTTTTTGGCCACTGTTAGAACCACTTTGGAATTTTTACATGGTTTTTGAAATTTAATTTCAAATTTAATTCCCAATTTTGCTGCCATAAGCAATTCTCCTAAGCCACTTTTGGAATTTTTGGCCAATTTTTCCCCATTTTTTCTCTCTCTCCAGGCACTGTAGGTAGAACCAAGACATGCGTCTGCTCTAAAAGATCCTGGTGCAACCACATCACCGTTTTGTTAGTTCCGCTATTGTGATAACACGATGTTGCCACGAGAGTAAATTAGCGGATTTTTGAAAAATAGATACATGTTACTAAATTATATTTTTAGTTCAAACTAACATAAATCTTACTAATGTGTTCAAATTTTTAAGACTTTTGAAAATTGGATTTAAGACATCTTAATGCCAATTAAGGCCTTATTTTTAGAATAATGAATTCAATGCCTTTTAAGACTTTTCAAGGATCTGCGGGAACCCTGTATAATGTCATTGATTATGTCTGTGATTTTCATAGCCAGGATCTCAGGGCATAGCTCTGGAGCTGAAAGGTCAGTTTGGAGACCTTCAGCAGACCTTATTGTCCATTCCAGTTGTACTGGGAAATCGGGAATCCTAAGTTCCGAGTGAGAATTTTCCACTGGAATGCCCTTAAGTCGGAATTCTGAGTTGGACAGTCTGAGAATCCTCACTACCCTCAATTTGACAACTGAAGATGTCTGCCCCAGCTGTAATGGTTCCAGCTGATCTCGAAACTGGTATAGTCCTAGTTGCTCACTAAGTTAGATTAAGTCACTGGGAAAGCCTCTTTTTGATTGGGATTTCTCACTTCGAAGTTGGACGTCTTCAGTTATCCCACCTTTAACAGCTCCTGGCTGGAACACGTCTATGGGATGTGACTTTATTCCCACTCCCTTCTTCCCAGTTCTGATGTAATTGGAATGCTTCATTACTTTCAAAAGTTTTCAACAGCAGAGAAGAAACATGGTCAAAAGATTGAAAGCTTGGTCACCAAACTTAGAATGAAGCTTGGTTCCTTTTACAGAAATAAATCTTTCTTCTTGCACAGGGCCAGGAAACTGCTTTTGTCAGCAACGTTTCTGCTTTTGCTCTTTGTGATGTGCTGAGTGTTTCATCTAAATGTCTTCAGACTTTGAACACTGTTTATCTCTGTGCACTGAGGTTTACTGCTCTTTGATTTATAAGACTCTTCTTGCCTTAGTTTCTTCCTGTTTGTGCCAGTACGCCACTGAGATATTCTCATACTATCTGTTCCCAATGTCAGGCCTGAACTGGAGAAAAAGAGACTTCAGTTTTGCTGTCCGCTCTGCATGAACACTCTACAAGTTGAGCTGACACTGACAGAACTGATTTCACTTGGAGCTTTTCACTCTGTCCTGAATAAACAGTGTGGGACCACTGAGCAGTGCCTGTGTTTCTAAATTGTTCTGCGCTATTCTTCAAGGTACCTGCACTGACAAAAACATGTGTATAACTTTTATTGATACCTTTCCATTAAGTTTTTTTCCATGATGTGTACCGCTGATCTCTTGGCCTGGTCACCCTTGTAAAAGAAATCTTGATCTCAACAGGTTTTGGTTTGGTAAAAAAATATCTGTTTCCCTGCTGCAGTAGCTTCTACTTAGTCATTAAGATTGTCAACCTGTATTTACAGATGGAACCACTTAAATTTTCCCCACTTTCCATGGCTGAGTATGACTGGTTTGTTAAAAGATCCCACTGGGACCTACCCACTCTCATGACTGTAATAAGGTCCCCCGCAACGACATGACAGAATGTACAGTGACTGGTTAACGCTAATGCCACTCCAATATGGAAAAACCCATTGGGTGTCCTCTTGTGATGGAAGCACCAATAAATGGTCATGTTTATGGTGGAATTTAAGCACTCCCATTGGGTGGATGCTGGCTGGTAGTCGGGTGGAACTCAGCAGGAAGGATACAATTAGGCCTGGACCACATGTATACAGATTTTTTTGACCGGATATGTTTGTCCTTGTTTAAAAAAAAATCTCTGTCCACACCACAGAAATATCTCTGTCCAGGCAAAACTGAAAACGATCACCTGTGAAGCCTGCAGTGCCATGCCTGGCCGATAAGTGGCAGGTTAGCAAAATGTGAAAACCATAGAAGAAGAACAACATGAGCGTGTGCAGTCAAAAACAGGAAGAAGAAGCAGTCAACGGAGTAAACCGTGGGCGCTTGGGACAATCTAATAATGCTGCGTGCAGCAGACACCGACGTTGCGCAGCAGTGGAGTGCCTTCAAGCAACAACATTACATTCATTTGTAGAGCTGTAATGAGGGCAAAAAGTGCAAAAAACACAGAGATAGCGCGGTAAATGTCGGCCATAGTTCTTGTTGTTGGCTACATCGTGTCAACACCAGCTCCGTTTAACACCGCTACACATATCCACTCAACCAGATATGTTTTTATTTCTTCACTTTTTTATCCGTTCTAAAAACTCTCTTTATGTGTGTGAAATCGACGTGTTTGTGTGGTTGAGAGGCCCAATTGGACAGAAAAATTCGCGTTTAAGAATACATCCATATTTGTGTGGTCCAGGCCTTAAAGTGACTGCATCTGTACATGGAGAAATCTAAAGTGGAACTCCTGTAAAATGTAAATGTTATACACTGATCCCAGGTGTCCCCAATATATACTTTAAAGTTCAGCCATCACAGATCATTGCAAGAGGGTAAATCACATTATGGACTGGAATAATGCCAAAGTCATCTGCACTGAGAGCAATAGACACCAATGTTGGATCGTGGAAGCAATTAAAGTCAGGAAGCTTGGCCACAAGATGACGAACTGGGGCGAGGGGGCTGTCTCACACCTGGAGGAGTGACAAGACAGCAGGATGGCGTGGTTGACCCGTCAAATCTGACAGGATGATTATTAGAAAATATAAAACAACACAATTAACTGTTCAATACCACAGTAACAAAAGTCCAGGACTGTCATAAGGATTAGTTTTTTAGAAGCATAAACCTCCTTCCTGCTGTCCAATTGTCCAAAAACATAGGCAGTTTTTGAATATTGATGTGTATATATATACAGAGCTGTTATGTTGCAGTTCAGAAATTATTCAAATAAAGGAAATCCCAAACTAGACAACAGAAAACACATGTCAGCATTTATTACATGATACAATGGTAATTGCTTCAATTTGTCACTATGAACTCTTGAGAAAAAAACAAGCTTTGTAATAAAATTGAAGATGTGCAATTAAATGTCTGTCAACTATGAAAGATATCAGGATTCAAAAATCTAATTCACTGATAGCCCAACTTTGTAAAACTGGAAGCATGACAATTTGGACCCCAGAACATATCTGCACAGCTGTGCTCCTTGTTCCTATAATCTGCTTTCCATTAATTTGACATCTTTAAGAGCTTTACCTCATGCAACTGTAATGCAGCTCATAAATTTAGGATAGTTATCAGCAAAATGCTTCTCAATCTGATCCAGTTTTAATGTAAGCTCATTAGAAAGCACTTGAGACAAAGCCTGAGTGGAAACAGTAATTTTTCCTAATGTGAAATTTGCATTAGAACAGCAATAAAACAGCCAGAGTCTAATCTGCGTGGGCTTATTATTCCTTCTTTATGCATGTGAGTCTAGAGTAAGCACATTTCCCCTCTTAAAGAAGTATTTATGTGTCACACCAGCCAAGATTTTAAGACTGGGTTATTCCTCCTTAGACACACTATTGACATCATCTACATCATTAAGCCCACACGGTCCAATAAGACGGCACACAAATTGGACGCAACGGCACCCGTGACAAAAGAACGAGCTGTGACTCTGACATGAATTGTTTTGGAGACGTTTCTGAAGGATCTTTAAAGTGTTGCGAGTAAGCCTCGAGCTGAATTTTAGCAGCTCCTCAGTGGGTCTGGTTCCACGTCGTAAATCGGATATCTCACACTGGTGATGACTCCGGTGGTGACAGAGTGTTTTTTGTCACTGTGGAAGCAGCCAATGACACGCTGGGAATTTATGTGAAAAGACTGCTAAAGCTGGTACAAAAGCATAAAGGCCTGCCGCTAAGAAAGTCTGCTGGCTGGATTTTTATGCTCGTCTGCTGAGTCGATTGAAGTGTGCAAAATCCATCCCATGCACATTAGTGACACTGCAAAGTCCATCACTGCGATGTTAGGGAGAAAACTCTATTGGCTACGCTGGACAAATTAAAATATGAAGTGCCATCACACACTGAGATCACTCATCTGGTAGGAGCATGGTAATACCATTCGGACTTTAAAGAGGGTGAAAGGGACAGCAAGAGCAGCTGCAAAAGCGGTACAGGACAACTGTGGACAGACATAAATAGAAGTTAACTTTGAAAAATGAGAATAATATTTTTATGTTTTTTTATGTATTGGTGACCATGGCACAGGCTGCTGTCAACACAATTGAAGCTCAGCATAACAAAATACTTAGCAGCAGTTCTGGCGCTTTTGATCAAACAAGTGAGCCCCTTCGTAACGATTAGGTTTCAGTACAATGATGGAGCCTGGGACGACTCTATAAAGATGCATGCATGACAATAACTGTGGCTCTAACCTGTGTGCATCCTGACACAAACACTGCATGAAGTGTGCTGACTAATAATTACCTCTGCCAAGGAGGTTATGTTTTCGGGAGAGTTTGTTTGTCCGTCCGTCCGTCTGTGAACAAAATAACTCAAAAAGTGATGGATGGATTAGGATGAAATTTTCAGGAAATGTTCAGCATGGGAAAAGGAAGAACTGGTTTGATTTTGGTGTTAGATATAGATAGATATCATTATGAATCCAATTGCTAATGGTATGTTTTCATGGTCAAGGAATCTAAATATTTAGATGAAATAAAGGTAGGACTAATATTTATGGTGAAAATCACAATATGGCTGAGGACTGTGGCGCTGGAGGAGGTCTGCACTCTCCGAGTGCTTTTCTAGTTTTCGCCATACTTTTCGTCAACAACCTCTCTTGCCCTGACAAAAACTAGACTATAAGTAAAAAAAACAAGTGCACATGGACAATAACTTAAGCTAAATTTACCGACAATATCCTTCAACAAATAAAAACTTGACCAAAATGTTTGACAGAGACTTAATCCAATCAGTTTTGGTCATACGAAAGTAGGGACAAGTAGGAATACATCCAATCACAGGCACTTTGGTTGTATGGAAAGGTTGGATGAGTTAAGAGGGACATCCAATCACAGCTATCTTAGCTTCATGGTGGAGGGATAAGTTGTGGAGCGATCCAATCAGAGCTGCACTCTTTATGAATCGATATATTCATGTAGAGCAGGTTCACTGTTGTCAGTTCTGGTATTGTAACTGAGATGCTCTGCCAGGTAGCCTTAACTCTTTCATGCATGACTTACGACATTGCAAAGGAATAATTTTTCTGTGCTTTCTTTTTAACTTTTAAATGGGTTCAAAATCATGGTCTTTTCTTTCAATATTAATATTTTAAAGTAGTTTTAAATCTGTCAAACGCCAAACGCTACACTTTCCTACAATTCATTAGGAACAAAATCCTTCCAAAGCAAATTTTCTTTTCCATTTAAGCGTGACTCCAAATTCTATCTACACTTTTATAACAAAAGTTTTACAAAAAAGTCATTATATTTTGGTTAAAATTCACATTTTAGTGCTGTCCCCAGGTTTTCACTCATTGCTGTTACCCAAACACATTTCCCCTTTAAAATTTTGGAACATTCCACCAGTGACATGTTCTGCAGGAATTGACATCATTTAGGTCTTCTGCAAGTCATGGGAAGACCAAAAGTAAGTTATCTCTTTTATTTTTCCTTAAATTTAATGATATATTAGCTGTTTTAGAGATGGTCAGTCTAAAAACTCAGTCCTGTTACCCAAGTTATCTCTAAGACAACATTTGTTGATTTCAAAGTAAAATATTCAGTTAAATGTCAAGAATGTGCTCCATGTGCTCAAGCTGCTAGCATAGATGCTAAGTGGCTAGATTTCACACAATTGCTAATTTTATGCTAAAAACTCATTGCTGTTACTGTCATTGCTGTTATTCTTTGAGTAACAGCAAAAAAAAAGTCATTTTTTGTCATAAATATTAGTATTTTCATTATGTAACCAACCATTTCTCCTAAATTAACTCTTTTTCTAAGGGGAAAACATCATATGGTTGATATTCTTTTAAACATGGTTTTAAAATGAAACGTTTTAAAAATTTTAGTTTTGGTAACAGCTGAGAAAAAATAGCAATGATAATAAACTGTCGAAAGTTGCAATAAATTAAATAAAGTAGCCTGAGACTGGCCAGTACTCATTTTGAATGAGTAAATGTGTATATTACTAAATTCTATCTTGAAATGGAATGGAAAATGAAGTTTATTTCTGAAGAGCTACAACAAGCAAATTGCACTCTTGGCAGAATGGCCCAGGAACATGTCTCAGCATGCCTGTGCAACCACAATAATTGTTAGAGTAGAGTGCTAGAAAACATACGGCGTGTTCCCACCGAAAGCATCGCGAATTTTTCGCGCGTTGATACTACATACAAAGTCAATTTAAAGACGCGAATTGATGCTGCATCAGGGCGAGCATAGAGCGGCGTCAAGCGGTGAGCGGCGAGCGTTTCCAGCGAAAAATCGCTCGCCGCTCAACGCTTGACGCTCGAGTTCAAATAATTGAACTTTTCGAGCAGGCGAGCGTGTTGACGCGCCGGGACAGCCTTTCAGCATGGAGATCGTCACTGACGCAGGGCATTCTGGGGGTCGGAGTCTAGATAATTTGACAAACTGCTAAACTCACGGGAGACAGATGGAAGGCGCTCCACAGCTGCAGCTGTACTGTCTTGCCTGTAGTTGGTATCCAGGCGGGAGATCCTGGCACCAACCCTGGCTAGCAGGTCTTCAAACTGGGCAACAGTCAGCCTGAAGTACTGCTGGAACCGGCTGTCGTCCAGACGCAGCTTCTGCAAGAGACGGTGGAACTCACTGAGCTCACACCGCCTCCTTAGGGTAGCATGCATCCAGTACTGACACCGGCGCCTAGCCTGCAGCTGACTTCTCAACAGCAGGTACAGAGCAGCTATGGTGGTAATCAAAGCCATGTTGGACGATGGAATGATATGATAAAATGTTAATAGTGGACTTTTTGTGCAATGAAGCCGCGGCGAGCGTTTTTTTGCATATTTGTACCAGCGTCAAAACTCAAGCGATTAGCGCGGCGTGATTTCACTTGACGAGCAAATGTACTCGCCTTCAGCGCTTTTGGTGGGAACACGCCGTTAGGAGGATTCACATTAAAACAGCCTGTTCTGGGCAGGGCTGGGACAGCGGGGTTTATGGGCATGCCAAAATTGAACAAAGGAGAAGAATTTTAGGAAAGAACTTCAAAAGTATGTTTTGGACAAATCTGGGACCATTGTTAACTTGTTGAGAGGTGTCAAATATGAGTACAAATGAAAGCAGTAGTGGTGGGGCTAGCGTAGGCAACCTTGGTTTAATGCAAAATACAACAAAAAACCTTCAGGGCATCAACTACTTTCCATGAAATTCTGTCACATTGAGGTTTCACTATAAAGCAAACCTCAGTGAGCACTAAAGTCAGAGGAGTTTAACTGTGACCTTAAATGTCTTCTTAAAAATTCCATAGCTCTCCATTTAACATTAATGTCACATAAAAGTAGCTGCAAAATGAGCGATGACAACATCTGCATTGGCAGGCCTGACTTCTCCTTCCTCCTGGTAATTCAACTTGACAGTGGACATTTAGTTCACTGTTTTTTTCATTATATAACCCTGACGGATCCATAATGCACGGCATGGAGCACACTATTCCATTGGCCGTGTGTGTGGGGTCAGTTTAGCTGGCAGGTCAATGCAGCTGCCAATCAATAAGAGGGGAGCCAGTATGGAGAGGGAGGGGACCGACATGTCACATGTTTCACATCCACATGCTTTATTTGATTATAAAAAAGCAGTGAGCAGGATCTGATGTAACCATGCCCTCTGGTGATTTGTGAGTCTGGCTTGGAGAGTTTGAATCTTTAATGTTCTGTAGCGGCTAAGTGCTGGATTTAGATCCAGACACCTACGGGGTTGTGTTTCCCAGAGACAACTATTTTCTTTCCAAAACTACATACACATTTTGCCGGCTTACCAACATCACCCACACTCAGGCCCAAACACAGAAATGACTTGACCCTTAAAAGGAGTAGTAAATGGGCCCTGCTAAGATGCTATTTAATATCATCACTCTTTCCCTTCCTCCCTTCAAACTCTGTCCAGTGTCATGTCGCACCAAAAATCAATTTTATGCAACAATGATCACATGAACATGTGCACATTCATTAAAAGAAAGTCCTGCTGGGATCATGGTCAAATTTGGAGCTCCCAAATAAAATAGAAAATAAAAACCTAGAAGGGCTCTCAGACAACGAACCTTGACCAAGACATTTCCAAACTTGTCAGACAGATTGTTGACAAATCCTTGAAAAAATTCCTGGATCCACATCCAGATTTAGATCTCTACCAAAATCACCTTTTCCATGTGGTGTGGGCCAATATGTCCAGAGAATAAAATCAAAATCTGATTAGAACTGATATCCTGTTTGCCAGTGTTAATTTTGACCGATTTTAGTCATAATCTAATCAACTAAATTGTGAACTAAATCAAATTAAAAAATAAAGTGCAAAGCCTAAGGCTCATTCATGTTTCCTTGAAATTCTAAAATCGTGTTTTACACTTCGATAAAATGAAACATTTAATAGCCCTTTACTGAATGCTAGTAAAGTTTGAATATATAAATAAACAAAATAAAACTTAACTTTGGTGGGAAATGCGGTCACATTTATTTGGGCTACCCGGCACAGCATCTCAGCTACAATACCAGAATTGACAACAAACAGTGAACCTGCTCTACATGAATATATCAATTTATAAATAGAGCAGCTCATATTTTATGAATGCTTCATGGTATTTTCCTTAACTTTTGCAGAAGACTTTAAGAGGACCTTAATGGATTTTGGAAGCTCTGGGTGGAGGGTTGAGCTTCATACCTTGCTTGCAACTGAGAAAACTGAACAATACTTAAAGATGCAGTGTGTAGAACTTGGCATTTTAGTGACATCAAGCGCTCAGATTTTAGAATGAACCTAACCGTAGCCAAAACGCCACGTCGCTAAACAACGGAATCTTGTGAAGACCAAAAAGGATCCTAAACACAGCACCCAATTTATGTTGTGTTTGTGTTTATACACACAGTTTGAATCCCTCGGACAGAGTAACAACTTCCTATGCATCCACTGCCATCCTCTCCTCTTCTTCGCCTGCATTTCAGGTAGATTTCAGACCCAGCGGACAGATTCGCGTTTCGTTCTTTTTGTCCCTAAAAAACACCCGTAGACAACACGGCGGATCAATATGTCGGCCTACACAAAACAGCGGCCCGCAGTAATGTAATTTTTTTTCTGAAGATTTTTCTAACTAAGTAAAAATAAAACAAACGTTTTATGGGGATGATTGTACTTCTATTTTGACGGACTTTACATACAAATAGAAACATATGTCTCCTATATTCACCGTTTCTGCTTGGTGAAATGCGGTGGATGTATAAAATCTACATTCTACACACTGCACCTTTAAATTAAGACTTTGAGATTTTAGTCCTGCCTTTGCATGATAATGGAATATGAAGATAACCTGACCTACCAGATGGACCGTTCAATGTACCACTGGTCCATTGGGGCAACAGCCCATAGAAAGTGTTTGGAGACGGGCTGAACCCATGAAAACTACATCTGGCAGGTGATTGAACCAATTTTAAGTCATTCACATTTATTACCCACCAGTCAGGTGATGTAGTGGTCAGGAACCGCTCCTGCAGTTTATAATATAAGTCATAGGCCTCATTGTAGGAGAAAGTCGCAACAACTCGTGTCAGAAGTGGAGCAAAATTATAGTTTCTATCAAGAGTTGAATTCAGTGTTTGTTTTTCATTTGATAAAGAAATGTGGTCTAGATCTTACAAAACTACTTCAGTTGTTAGCATCCATGTTATCTCTGCACGAACAGTAACTTCCTGCTGTCGTCTTGCTTGTAGTTCTCACCTCTTTAAGCTCTGAAGGATGTGATTTGGACGTATCTCTTTGGGCTGAGCACAATTGTTGTATAAAGGGGGTTGGCAAGATGGGTCTGCCTTGTGGTAGACACTGAATCAGGCAGGTCCAACTGCACTACAAAGTTAAACTGAAGACCTGGTGAATGGTTTTCCATATCTAGCCCATTTCTTACTCTTAATTAAGAATAACAAAACAAAGTTTGAGGATCTATAGTTTTGGTCAATGGGCTCATATCTTTGTACCGTGTTCATCCTTTGTTTTTGTAGAAAATACTGAGGAATTATTGGAGCAATTCACTTTCAGCTTCACACACATCTACTCTGACTTCAAGAAAACAAAATAGGTAATGGAGGTCACAGTCAACAGGCTTCTTATTCAGCCACAGTCAGTGATACTGATCCCTGATGAACTCTGACACATATTTTTCTCAGACTTAACATATATATGTTCTCTGGCTCAGGGATGACCTGAATTCATTTCATATGACAAAGACCAAAGGTCAATGCAAAAGGACCTGGTTTCTGACCTCACAATATCTTATGAATGGGGATTTTTATAAAGCATAAAGTAAATTGTGGAGATTGTGGAGGTAGTAGTTTCAGCTCATTTAAAAAGAATGCAGTCTCACTGTGTGTGTTATCCCCTGAAATTAGATAAGTATTTTGGACTTTTCAGCCCCTGTCAATGGGGCTTGAAATAAGTGTTTTGCATCTGACTAGAAATCATACACTTGCTTAGACTTGGTCTTTTTAAGTGCCATCCTTCCCATGTACAATATTTATGAATGACTAGCAAGATTGCAAAAAACCTCCAGAGGTTAAAACCCAAAACTATTCACATTAAATAAAAAAGAAAAATGCCCCAGCTATCCAGCAACAGTCGACCGTCTGAATAAAGACTGAAAAAGCCCCGTGTTTAGACGCTGTTCTTTCATCTCCTTGCTTGAATCAAACAACAGAAATACAATAAACCTGGATTTATGAAAAGTATCAAAATAGCTCGGTTTAACCTAGAAAAATTACATGTTTTATAAAGCCTCAAACATTGTCTTTTTTATCTTCATTGTGCAGTTACGAGAATCAGACAAGAGCACCCACGGATTTGTGTATAAAGGGAAGGCCAGACAGGAAGAAGGACGAAAAAAGGCAAAGAGATCAAACTTCAGACGTGGTTTGCGCAACATACGCAGAATCTTAAGGTCGACGATTTAGGACCCAGAGCAGCTTTAACACGGCCTTGCCATCTGAATCTTAGTCAACCCCGGGGAAGTACACTCGATGATGAGCCAATGGTTGTTAAATGTCACAATTTGGAAATTCCCCTCTCTGTTCCCTTGAGTTTGCCATCTGTTACAGCCTCCACTGCAGCACAATAATTAACGTGGAGGAGGGAGTGTGCATGTCTCCTTTTGCTTTAATAATTAAATTGCATGTTCATAATGTAAACAAGGCTACATCCCAACTAAATTACACTTTCCAATTGGGTGAAAATAAACAGCTCAATCCAAGGTAATGTTATTTTCAGGTATGGCTCTCACTTAGGCATTAATGGGATTGGGATTTTTTGTGGATTAATTGAGATCAGCTTCATGGTAACTATCCCACAAACCAAAACCACAAGGAGTTCCTTCACAGGCCTCGACCAAACATATAATTTGAGAATAAAGACCAGAAAATCAACCTTAATTCTACATTAAACTTTCGAAAAAGGCTCTTTAACAAACAGATGTGGGTTAAATAATTAGCATAATCTTACTTAAATAGCAGGTATGGTTGCCAATAGTAGCAATAAATCAAAGTCAGGAAAAGCCTGTCAGTATCAGGATGACTTAAAGTTACCATAAGGAGTATTTAACTGGTTATGAAACAGACTGAACTTGACAGTGATGTCTCTCTATGAACTATAAAAGCAAACAGGTCAATTTGATTGCAAACTGCATATATTTATAAATGTATTCCCATGGCCTCTTAAGTGCTGCCCCAGGTATATGTCTTTCAAATGGATGCAGGTAAAACAGTCTTTAAATCTTCCAATGTGAAGACTTATGATATGTATATGTCGAACTGTTGCAAGGAAGAAATATGTTTTTCTAAAACAAAACAATCATTACACATCAATAAGAAAATCATGTGATAAATGGTCCTGATTTGCCCACAAGTAGTGCAAAAAATCAAAGTGTTCAATATGTTCAGTATGTTCATATATATCAAACCCCAAAATTGTCTTCACACCAATTTGTTGTGTGATATAAACAGCTTTAATACGAATGAACTATCCTGAGAATGATGCAAATGGTCACTTCTTAAGCTAAGTTGAAAATAATCAACCCTGGGGACAAATTCGCCTGAAAAAGTGGCGCAACAGCCAACCAGCTTTGAGAGTGAATGGTGACAAGGATGTCATCACAGACAGAGGAGGATGTGAACGTCATTGCACATGGGATCATAGCTTCTCTACATGGTTATTGTAGTGTCCGGAGACTGAACCACCTGACAAGTTCAGCTCTTACGCAACACTTTTCATGGGCTGCTCTGTGAAAAAAGTCAAGCAGCACAACGGTAGTTAGCGCAACTGCTAACTGGCTGCTGGTGGGTTTTTTTTGGCTTGTGTTTCTTACTAAAGAAAATTTGCCAAACCTCAAGGAGGAACTACCAAAGCAACCTCAAGAGGAAGAGTGAGAAAAGAAAAACAAGTAAAGCTGGGCAGATTCTGCAACAAAGGAATTTTTAAATGGACGCATTTCTATTTCTGACTTTTCTGGGACATTTAGCTTCTTGTACTTTTAAACAGAACACAACAGGCAGTAATTGTAGAAACATCCATGATGGCTTATCATGAATCAAGAAGGCTAAGAGACAGGCATTCTTGTCACTTAGCCTCAAAGTTTGAAGGGGGAAAAGCCAGCAAAATAAATATGAACCATTTAAATAATTATTTACCCTGAAGGTGTGAGCCCAGGTTCATAAAGGAGTCTATGCACTTTACCAAAGTTGATGGAATTGCAAGACTTGGCTTAGGATGTTGCCCAGATGAAGTTCAATATGCCTCCTGAGCATGTTTACCCTGACTCTGGTCAGTTAGTTTCCAACTCCTGTCCTTCTTGACTTGAGAAGGACTTGTCAAGGATTTTATGATAAACTACTAGGTGCTGAAATGTCTAAAATATTCCAGGTAAGAGCTTTCGAATTAAAGGTTAGATTTACTGCCCTTACTATCCACTGACCCAGTCGAAGGTGTCAGACATAGTGGAAAAACTAGACTCTTTGCCCTCGAATCTCCAAGTTGAGCCTGTTTTCATTTAGTAACTTCAGATCAACAGCTGAAGGTGCTGCAGGCCTACTGTCCTAATTTCCAAGGGGTACACTCAAGGGCTCAACACAATGTTTTATATTTATGTACTTTATAAGTGCTGCTGCTCACTTGTCTCAAATTGGGTTTTTTTTTAGAGAAAAGCTACTTAAAAGCGGTGCTTCCGGCCTGTTCCACTCCATCAACAAACACTAATATGGTGCACTAGCCCAGTAATTCTGGTGTGACTGGGGAAATTTGACAATTATCAGTTATTATTGCTACAATACAAAAATGTTCAATAACATATGTCAATAGGTGTGTGAATTTCAATATACTAAAAAAACAAGATCACGAAACTTAATCTTCTAAAGTTCGTTAGTCATGGATTGAAGACACAATTTACTTTTCTGCTCTTTTTTGTTTTAGTCCCCTGAATAAACAATGTGAGATATCTGTTGCTGCATTTAAAATATGTAAGTCTAAGATCATATTTTCAATAATATATTTGATATATATTTCATTAGCTGCTTGTCAAATTTTATTGGTCAATAGTAGTGTGAATGAACATGTCCAGACTGATAAAACATGGTAGCACAAGGATACTTACAGAGGATATGAATTTGGTGTGCCTTGAGATTTTTGACTTTATGTAAGTTGTGGCTTGGCTAAACAAAGTTTTAAAAAACCCACTGCACTTCTGTAAAGCAAAATCAAGTAACAAGAAACAAACAATCCAATCCATCAACCCTAGTTACGCACGTCATTTTACCAGTGAGTGTGTGTACATCTGTCTTTGTTAAAAGATGATCTCCAAAAAGTAGAATGCGTTTAGCCCACATGGTTGTCGATGCATTTGCTTGTCATCATCACTGCTGCTTTAGCCACATAATAGATGCTTCCCTGACATGCACATTATGATTTCATCTTAACAGATTTCTTTCACCAAAACAAGTGAATTGTAGTTTAACTTCATTTATCATATTCAACTTGTCAAAATATGTTTGGCTAAAAATAAGCATCAGCACAAACACAGTAGGCAGGATGGACAGAGAGATGTGCAAGAACTTCAGACGTTTTTTAAGGCCTGATCTAGGCTCCATTTTGAATCCTCTTTTGATAAATTTTATTCAAGCTGATACCAGATGATAGGAGATACACTCTTACAGGTATGTACCTTGGTTGAGTACATGAATTGGGTGTTGCTTAGTAATAAACCAGACTTATCTACTGACCTGTGTTTGAGTAGCAGAGCTCGGAGAACACTTGGCCTGTCCTCTGCTCTGATCTGATCAGAGATGATCATCGTCTCCACCACCAAATGGGCGATGCCAGGCAGAGAGTTCTGCTCCAGGTCCAGAAGGATGGCGCCTGGTGGAAGAAAACACAGGTTAACAGGGGCAAAATAGATGTTTGATTAAGACTGTCCAACATTTCCACATCATGGCGTAGCTAAATATAACCTGGAGGAAGCGGGTTCAGATCTACACGCTAAAGACCCATAAACACATCATCTATTTTAGCTGAGAAATCATCACAATATCAGTAAAAGTACATTCCAAAGGTCAATTCTGCTGTGTTTAGCGCAGGTTGATGTATTTAAAGAGGCCAGAAAAGTTGTGCTAGTGTGATGTTTCCCAACAGAACTCCTGACTTTTGACGTTCGCCAAAATAGATGGTTGCATGCTACTCATGAGTACTAGTAGCATTCAACTTAGAGCATTGGCCCAACAGAGTTTGGTGCTGCTGATTATTGTACAAGCGTATTGTGACTTCACGCTTAATTGACGAAAAATGGCTGTCACCTTAAGGGCACCTAAAGCCTGAAGCATACAACAGGAATCCAGGCCAAGAGCCAAAAGATATGATTGATTGTACTGTGTGGTGTGCTCCGACAATCTCAACACAGTACACCACACACATAACTATTCTGTCCCACCAATGATCTAGAATCTAGTCCTCCAAGCAAGAAATCTTGTGTGATTAAACCTGATTTAACAAAAATGAGAAAGAAGAAACATAACAACCAGAAAACACAACACGCATCATAGAAGAGGACGTACAGGAAGAGGGAATTATGGTCCTTGGATTATTTTTGATGGAAAATTCTGAACTAAAGAATAACAGAGACTGTGGAAAAAGTTCTGGAGACAGCATGAACATGTTAACCTGACAAGCCAGATTGACAGCTCCATTTATCTGCCACAGAAATATTTCACTAGTCCATCTGGGTAGGAGCACTTTGAATTTATTTTCAGGGGCAGAATGTTAAAAAAACATAAGCTTGTGATTGGACAATCGTTTGGCTCATCACATTCATCACAGACCAATCCACATCAAGCAGCGTTGCCTCCTATAATGTAGCATACATGGTGGCTAATGTAGCTGCTAATGGCTAACAACAGTTAATGACTGTTAGACGATAACTTAGCTGCTAACAGCTAACGGCCTTCTACTATCGTCTTACACCAAATTGTACCACACAGATGATTCATTTAACACTTATGTGACATGAACCTCGTCAAAGACAATCCCTACAAGTAAACTTCTGAGGAGGGCAGCTTTCACCAAGTTTCACTAAGTAGCCATGAGGACAATAGGCTAATCAACATGTCCGTTCTCAACTTCCGGTTCTCAACTTCTGGTCGTCGTCACGTCCACATTCTGCGGCTCCCGCCTCTCTTCCCTGATTGGGCCGTTAAGAGTCATGACTCGTAAATATTAAACTTGAGAAAGGCCGACAACTCACGATAGTGGACCCGATCTGTTTCAGAACAGATTATCTGGAAAAATTCACTCTTTACACCTCAGACCACAGGATAATCTTATAGGACAGTTTTATAAGCCATCAGATGATCTGGCATTTTTCGTCCCTGGTCAGGAAGGGGTAAAGTGGAAATTAAAAAAGTTACATAATCCTTATGTGGATACCCCACTTTAGGGTAGTAAAGGTGAGCGGAGATCAACTCCTGCTGGAATTTTTAATTATATTGAATTAAATGCCAGAAATCTTAAGGCATACAGAAAATTTGTCAATATACAAAGTGAACAACATTGCCCCACTGATGCTAACTTAGTTCTTCGTGGACTGACTTAGCTTGATGTAACCTGGCATTTTTTTACAAAGTTGGACCTAAACATCTGTGTGAATGCAGTTCAACCTTCGTGAAAATTAATTGAAACAGACTTTTGATTTATATCTCCTGATTGAGGTGTTGTAGTTATCCTGACTCATACTTAACTCTATTTAAAAATACGGATATTATGTGACAGTGTTTTGAGCATTTACTGTATTTTTCTGCTTTCATGGAGACGTTTTATTTTACCATGAGTGATGGTGCGCCGAAGCTCCAGCAAGCTGCGAAAAGAGAGTGAGGCCACATGAGGTTTTCCCCAGCGGTCCGTCTCCTCCTCCACATCCTCCTCGAACTTGATCCAGCGAGCGCGCTCCTTCCAACGCATTTCATGGTCCTTCTCCACAATCAGCTCGTTCAGCTCCACAAACAACTGTGGACGAAGTGGAACAGAGTGTTATTGACATGCGGCTCGCAGAAATGAAATAGGAAAACTGCATCTCACCATGGGTTTTTTTTTTAACAAGCATGCCATAATCCTTGACTGAGTTCAAAGACCGCTAATCCAGTGACACAGTCAACACTCATGTTCATGGGGACTGACTGAACCAAGCGGTTTGGATCCAGTCTGAAGTGGTTTGGACCAAACGGGTAACCAAATAGTTTGGAGGGACATTTGTCAAATTTCAACATTAGATTCACATTTTGCAAGGCGGTAAGGGCAACAACATGTAACGTGATTTGTGATGTTGGAGCACACTTTCCTGTCAAACCGAGGTCAAACATAAGGAACAACTTTATATTCATTCTCATCAGATCACCAAGGAAAATATGCTCAACACAGATGAGTAGAGGTGGGTTCATATCGATTTTATAAATTCAATTTTCTCATGAGTATCAACTTTTCATTCCTTCAATATTAGAAATGTAATTAAATGGAATTAAGTCAGCTTTTTAGGTAAAATACAAAAATGGGTTTTTAGTCTTTTGTTGGTCAAAGTACGCCAAAGATTCAGCCAAAATCTCAAATCACACCATACTCATACCCCTGTAAAGTAGCCTCTTGATTATGACTAATCACATCTGATTATGCTAATCATTCTGTCCATGTAATTTTTTTAAAATAACAATACAGCTCACAAACAACTGTATAATTGTGTATGTATTAGTGCTGTCAGACGATTAAAAAAATTAATCTAATTAATTACCGGATTTATAATTAATTAATCTAATTAATCACATTTTAATCTCATATCTGCTTAAAGTACCCAAATAAAGAATTTGAATTCTAGGATATTATAAAATTGTAGTGCATGACTAATCAAATGAATACACTAAGTAAAAATTTATAAATCCACATTTTTATTGGTGACTAAATAAAACCAAAGTCAGGGCAACTTGTCCAGAAAATTTTAAGCTCAATCAGACAACTCAAATTACACTTTAAGTGTGTTTCATAAATAAAATTCAAAATAAGGCCCCATCCACACGAAGCCAAACCGAGGTCTAAACGCATACATTTTTTGCCGAATCTGCGTATCATCCATACGAAGACGGCGTTTTGGGGATCTGTAAACGAACATTTTTGAAACCAGGTTCCAGAGTGGAAAGATTTTGAAATGCCGTATATGCAGCTCTGTGTTTACTGGCTCTCCGTAACTTTTCTGATACGCTTACGTCATAGTTTCATATCGTTGTTGACATGCATGCGCCACACGCAGCAACAACAACAACAACAATGGCGGCATACGGTGTAGCATATGTGCTAATGAAGCTAGTGACCCTACTATCCCTATTGCAGCAAAATGTCCTTCTTCTCAATCACCACCGAGTTGAAAAAACAATTATCAAGGACACATTACGACACTTCGTAATCACTTTATCGCAATGTCTTCGTACAACTTTTGCCGCAAGCGCGCATGCCCACTGTTTTTTTGTCTGTTTCCGCTTGTAACCGTCATATTGTTACAGCGCCCCTAGAGGTCTGGCATGTGTTTTTACAGCGTTTTGATGCATATCGAGTGCATTCATGTAGACACACACATTTTCTGAGACGCCTTGGTCTTTCTGACGATCGTTTTGGAAACTGTTAAGTGTTTTGTCTTCGTGTGGATGAGGCCTAAGTAAAAGGTCAAGGACATCCAGCAAACCAATTAGGCCTGATGCATTATTCAAGAATGTAGTACAAATATAGCTAAATAAATTCAAAAATAAAATAAGACGAAGTCTTAAATATGCCATTCCTGTTGTCACCTGGGTTTTGTTTGGTTTGACTAGAGACGCATGTGTGAAGTGACGTGCCACTGCCATGTACGGGTCCTCCAGCTGGCCAATATCAAAATGTTTGTGTGCTATGATTAATCTTGTGATTAGTTTTTATAACCCATTAATTTGCGGTGTAATTAATTAATCTAATTAATGCACTAAAGCGACAGCCTTAGTATGTATAGCTACATCATTTTTATAAGTTGGCCTCAAATCTGTGTTATTCTTTTCATATATCTCCTTGTTCAGTCAGAAAATTTCTGTACTACCATTTTAAAAAGCAGGGCTCAGTGTAATCAGGTTGAATTAGGCATACAGTCAAACGTTGTGGCATTTCGGTCAAATCTGAAGCTCAATATTGATACATTAGAAGTTAATAATAATGATAATCACTGAGTATTGATAAGTTCACATATTTCTTGACTTTAAGGTTTTTTCAAAAACACTAAACAGCTTAGGGTCAAAAATAGAGGTTAAAATATTTCAAGTGTGTGAGAAAAGTCAGGGTTCATTGATTTAAATCTGAATTCTGAGTTTCAAGTCTGACAGTGAAGTCAGAGTTATGACATTAAGTCACAAATTCTTTGACTAAAACAGAATTCTGGGATGAAATTAAGATTTCTCTGATTAAAGTCAAGGTTCATAGATTTTAATCAAAAAATGAAATCAAATCAGGTTTAAAATATGTATTTTTCAATACAGAATAAAGTCAGGTTTATGAGATTAAAATCTGGGTTCACATATTCCTATAAGAATTCTGAGATTAACCCATTCATGCATGAATTATTAATTCTCAAAGAAATATTTTTAATTAAAATAATATAGAAATAATTTAACAAGTTAAAAGTCATGGTAACTTTTTATGTTATTTTTTGTGGGGGTTATATATTTGTCCTTTACAGTAATAATGTAGTGGAACATGATGAGTATCCACACACATGTCTTTGACAAACATTTATTAAGAGTAAATAAAAAATAATCTGAAGTTTATATATATTTGCAGTAGTCAAACTATTTACCTTTGACTTCACCAAAATTGAAATAAAAAATACAAAATTATGTAAAGAAAAGGATACCAAATGTGTCCATTGTTGGTTGTTTTGGATTTATGATGCAGTATCTCGACAGGAAAAATATGCAAATATATTTTTTTGAAATTTGAGACACAAGTTTAGGAATTTTCCACCAAGTATCTGGACATGGTACTGCAACCCAAAGGGTATATTTATTTATTCCAAATGTTTGTCTACTGTAGTAACCACCATGCATGAAAGGGTTAAAATACAAATTTAGCCATCAAAGTTCAAGTCAGAATCTGGAGATGTATCAAATTTTTGGAAAGCTTGATCAGTCACCTTTACAACAAGTACAACTTGGAACAATTGTGTGTTGTGGAATGAGAAACACAACTAAATGTTTGGTTAGCTCCCCAAAAAAGCGCCAAAATCCACTGCAACTGGAAGCTAGTGTTCTGGTATACAGCATGGCATTATATGGTGTCAGCCCTACCATTTCCAAACCCAAGACGAATTCTGTGAGACTGGTGGAATTTAAAGAAGGAAGACAACACTTCAGAATAACAGTTCCTCACCCTTGATACACCGAGGAACCATAAACTTTCATTTTTTGGGGGTGCTACCCACACATTTAGCTCTGTTGCTTAGCTGGTTGGGAAAAAAAAACACGTGCAGCAAACCTCATGTGTCTTCTTATCTGCAGCTCTCTTCTTCTTCTTCAGGCTGCATAGAGGTGTTGAACTGTTGCTGCTCCGGTTCATTTGGCATCGTGATGACTTCTTTACCAGGTGGCGCCTCACCCCGGGGTTGTCCTCGAATCTGTGACCTGGAAAAACAAGTATTATCATTCAGACAGAGAAGGTCAACGTTGTTAGGTCATTATGACCAAAAGATCACATGTAGGAAAGAAACCATATCAAGCATGGCCTCTAATCCAGGATATGAGCTCTGTCCTGGAAAAATCAGAAATCAAATTTGTAATGTCTGCTTCGGTTTCCAGCGCACATGAGAACATCCACTAACAAAAGGTGAAAGCTCCACGGGTGAGTGCGAGCCTGCTGTATGTTCACCATGGAAAACTGTTACAGAAGAGCTGGTTCTCCTCACAGGCATTTGTCAGTTCAAAAAGAGTAATTTCATTTTCAATTATCCTCACCACAAATCATACTTTATTGAGTTTAGCATAATGAGGAGGTCTCTAAATTACAGGGAGAGAATAACAATTTCTGGCTTTTAGGTGTGGGAGGCTAAGGAAGTCATTTAATTTGAATAAATGAACTCGGAAACCAGAGGAGATTAACCACCTGTGAGGACATGTGTTTCAGGGGTGGTAGAGGATGTTTTAAGTGATTTGAGGAGGAAATAGGCATAATTGTGTAAAATTATGACAAACTACTTGGAGGCCTAGAGTGTGTTTTCATACAAAACATGGTTATGAGTTGGTACTCGGTGATCCAATAGCCTAACGGGGAGACGTTGTGCAGTGAAGGATACCACAACTTGTTTTAGTTGAGAATCAGGTGTATTTACCTTTAAAAAAATAGCTCTCTATGACAGCTTTGATTGATTTTTCTTGTTGTAAAAAGTCAATCAAAACTCTAGCATAATTTTTGTCCATGCCTCTTAGTTGGAGGTGCAATAGATGTTGTTACCTCCACCAATAAGGTTAAGTTTCTGCTCATGTTTGTTAGTTTGTTTGCTTGTTTGTGAACAGGATAACTTAAAATCTAATGGACACATTTGGATGCACTTTTCAGAGAATGCTGGTCATGGCACAATAAAGAAGTCATTAAACTTTGGGGGAGATCCGGATCCCTATCCGGATTAAGCATGTTTTTAAATATTTGTTTAAATTGCGAAAAAGGGAGATTTTTCACATTTTTGCTGAAAACTCAGGCCCCATCTACACTAAGACAAAACTCTTAACAGTTTCAAAAACAAATGTGTGCGTCTCCATGAATGCACTGGATATGCATGAAAACGCCGTAAAACACATGCCAGACCTCTGGGAGTGCTGTAACGATATGACGGAAACAAGCGGAAACAGACGAAAAAACAGTGGGCATGCGCACTTGCGGCAAAAGTTGTAAACAGAGGTTGTAAATAAAGACTACCGTAGTGTGTCCTCGATAATTGTTTGTTCAACTATGATGTATCTGAAAATTGGCGTAGAGACAGTAATCACAGAGCTGCGTACACGGCATTTCAAAATCTTTCCACTCTGGGGCCTGGTTTCAAAAATGATCGTTTACAGACCACCAAAACGCTGTCTTCCTATGGCTGATACGCAGATTCGGCAAAAAACGTATGCGTTTAGACCTTGGTTTGGCTTTGTGTGGATGGGGCCTCAGTATGTTCTCAATTTACTTTTATAATATTTTCAGGGAATTTTGTTCATGTTGCAAGCAAAAAGTGATTACATCTTTGTGGTGATCCAAACCTGGATGTAGATCCAGTAAATTTTAAAGTAGTTCCAACAGTGTGACGTAGAGCAGTTTTCTACATTTTACAATATCTTACCCAGCAATGTTGGGCAGCGGAAATACCTTGGCTAAGGTCTGTTTTCTCAGAGTACAACTATTTTTTTTTTTTTTGCATTATTTTTTATAATGAATTTTTTTGGAATAGTTTCTTTGTGGAACACTTAAAATCACTTTTTAAAAGTGAGGAAATGCTTAATTTGTATTTTATAACAGTCCTGGTCCTGCTGGGGACTGCCGTGACAAGGCCACCTATAGATTTGATTAGAGCAATCTGATAAATTGCCCAGTCAGTGTCTACACAGAGCCTCTCTGTATGAAAACACTTTAGATAGATGGGCAAAGAGGAAAGCTATATCATCATCAGTGCTAACTAAAAACTACTTTGCCCGTTCTCAGTGCCCCTGATCCACCTCTATTCACAGTCTGTCTTATGCTGCATTCCAGGTGACCAGGAACTCGGAAATTTCCCAGTTGAAGTCTCAGAGTTTAGATCTGAAAGCGTTCCAGGCAAATTAAAACATCGGTTTGAGCACAAGGAATTCTGTAAATTAACCAACATGGCAGCCGTTATAAGATTTATGCTTTATCAACTTACTCATTAGAGTGAAATGGAAGTGAGGAAACGGCGCATAAGGTAACAGAAGCTTATACTTGACAGTGTTTGTCATTATTAAGAGGCTGCCATATTGTTTAAGCCCTGGTGCAATTCACGGGTGGGAAATTACGTGTTCGACTGCCGTTCCAGTGCAATTTCACGAGTTACAGGTGGGAAAAACACGAGTCACGGGTTGCCTGGAACGCAACATTAGATGCTCTGTTGGAGCTCCTGCCACTACCTGCATGCTCTAAATCCTCATTTGTCCAAAAAGTTTAATATGAAAGCCCACAGGCACATCTGTTCACATTTATACTATGAAGTAAGAGTATATTTGAGGTTACAAGAGGTAAAGTCATCGTACTGCGTTGGTGTGTTTAAGGTCACTGTAAAAGATCTGCTCGAGAGTTTAAAAACTGACATTTCTGTCAGAGCTGCCCTGGACTCATCGCACCAGCCAAACGCTGAATTAATTTTCTGACTAAATAAACACTGTCTTCTTCAATCTTCTCCATGAGTAGCTGGACCTACAGGAGGTGACAGGCAGAGAAAATGTCCGTTTGCAGCGAGTGTTCCGCTGCGCTGCGTCATGTCTTCCTCGGGGAAACACAGAGAAATGGAAATCAAGATGAAGTTAGGCTGTATTTCACTTTGCAGCCACTCCCCGGTGGGAAAAACTGTAAAAGCTGTCCTTTGGTGAACTGCTCCAGCTGATCTGATGAGCACTTTATTCTCACCACAGGGAAGGGCACGACTGAGTGAGGAAAAAGCTGCTACAAGTGACTCAATTCTAACCATAGTCCTGATCGTTTGACTAGCATTTGACCTTTGACCATTATATTTGCATGTTGTGTGAAGGAGTAAATACAGCACAATGATTAAAGAGATTTTGGTGGTCCGATACAATAATATTTCCAAACTGATTTCCACTGATACCATTACAGATACCAATGCATACCTACAGTACTAGAGCTGGGAAATTAACTGAGTTTAATATCAATTACACTTTAGTCACGATTATGAAAACTGAATAATCAAGATTCTAATGTTAATTTGCCTCTAGAAATGCTGCTTTTTACCTTTGTCTTGGTCCAATTATACACTTTTAAGTATAATTTTCAAGAAATGCTCTGATATTTAACAGTGAATGTGTATGGCTGATTTTAGGAAAAACACCTGTTCTTCATTTACCACAGGGGTACAACAGGCAGTATTAATTTTGTTGACTTCAGTTTTCATCAACTACCTTTTTCCCCTGATGATAACTAGACTATAACAAACAAAACAAGTGCACATGGACAAAAGCTAAAACTAAACTGACATTTTTGTCAACAAATAAGACAAGACTTGACCCAATCAGACCTAATTTGGTCATTTAGAAAGTAGGGACCTGTTGGGAATATATCCAATCACATCTACTTTGGTTGTGTAGAAAGGTTGGATGAGTTAAGAGGGCCATCCAATCACTCCAGCCTTGGCTTCATGGTGGTATATATTTAGGCCCCATCCACACGAAGACAAACTGAGGTCTAAACGCATAAGCTTTTTGCCAAACCTGCGTATCATCCATTTGAAGACAGTGTTTTGGGGGTCTGTAAATGATCATTTTTGAAACCAGGTTACAGAGTGGAAAGATTTTGAAATGCCGTCTACGCAGCTCAGTGATTACTGGCTCTCCACAACTTTTCAGATATGCTTATGTTAGGGGTGTGCGATATTACGATATTAAATCGTTTTTAGGGTTTTACACGTTTTATATGTTAAACATGGGGAAAAAATGGTCAAACATGCAAATTAGTCTAGAAAAATCAACGTAAAAAAAGAATCGTGATAAAATCGTGATCGTGATTTTATTTTTAAAATATCGTGATATGATATTTTTGCTATATCGCCCACCCCTAGCTTACATCATAGTTTCATATTGACACGCGTGCGCGACAACAACAATGGCGGTGTACGATGTAGCATATGTGCTGATGAAGCTAGTGACCCTATTATCCCTGTTGCACCAAAATCTTCTTCTCAATCACCACCGAGTTGAACAAACAATTATCAAGGACACATTACAATCTCTGTTAACAACTTTTGCCGCAAGTGCGCATGCCCACTGTTTTTTCGTCTGTTTCAGCTTGTTTCCGTCATATCGTTACAGCGCACCTAGAGGTCTGGCATGTGTTTTACAGTGTATCATTGCGTTTCATGCGTATCAAGTGCATTTATGTAGACACACACATTTTCTTAGACGCCTTCGTCTTTAAGACGATTGTTTTTGAAACTGCTAAGTATTTTGTCTTCGTGTGGATGGGGCCTTAGATTCTCTGCTTGAGCCTGATGTCTCAAATACTTTAGGTGCTCTGAGAATCTAAAGAACAACAGGTAAACCAATTAATTTGACAAGCTCTGTATGTTGCTTAGCCAAAAAAGACAGAAAAATGATAAATACAGAGCTTAACCCTCCTCCTAGATCCACCTAATTTTGGCAGACATCTACAGAGCATGTCACAGAAAAGATAAACACAATATGGTTACATTTCCTGATTGTACTTGTAAAGCCTGGTTTTGCCATCACTTAGCAGAAGCTCTCTTTGTTTTAACAGAATGGTTTAATTTGGAAGTTTTCCCCAGCAAGGTGTGCAACAAATCAAGTCCCTTATTGGGAGTCATAGTGGTTCTTTCTGATGATCAGAAAGACACAACCCTCACGTAACATGTACAATCTGAAACCATGAGCCAACACATATTCAGTCTTGACTGGGTATTACATACTGTAGGGCAAACAGCAAGCAACCAGGGTGTCCTGTAAAGATAGGAAGTGAAGCCTCTCTCACAAATGTTATTGAACTTAATATAAGTGATCAGAATTGATATGACTTTGATACCAGTGCTATTAGTGTCTAATTTTTTATCAAATTCTCTAACAAATCTCCAATATCCTGCAGATTTACTGTGTGAGTAAAGCTTGGCCTACACAGATTTTCAGTGGCAACAAAGCCAAACAAATGATACTACTGATACTCGATGCCGTGCTGCTTAGATAAATGCCTCTGCAAGTTGCTGGTGTTAACGCCCACTGAAATTTGCCCAACAAGATTGTTTTGTCAAAAATAAAGTCACAATCGTGACCATTTCTTCCCCATCTTCCCTGAATTTTGACTTGTTTTAATCATTTCTGTTGTCATTTCTAAGTGTGACAGCCTTGCTTTGAAAAGCATACAGCACAAAGTTGGAGGAATTGGTGAGCAATTGTTACGCAAAAAGACTAATGACATCAAATCCTTCATGGACTTGTCATTCTCAACTGGAATTGGTTTTCCATTCCCATCCCCACTTAATAACAAGTCGCACTACTATTTTAGAGCATTTCAGTTTAAATACTGATGGTTTTGATAAAAGTAACTTTTGACTTTGTGAGGAGTTTTCACTGTAAACAAGTCTGATCAACTTAACATTAAGGTTTTCAAGCCAACCTTGGAAACTTAACAAACAACAACAAACCCTTTGGCTCTGTTAAGATAGGACCCAAATAGACAATTTGATAGTTAAATGAGTCAACAAAGAGCCATTTGTTTTCTCTAAATCAATCTTAATCTAGAATGAGTAAACTATATCTGTGTAACCAACCCTCTCCTTTGATTTAAACTCCTTTATGTGGGTTCAAGACAATAGAAAGACTGACAACAACAACAAAACAATCCTCAAATATCAAAGTCAAAAGGCTATTTACTAGCTTGCCATGTGACATGCTGTCCATGAATCATCGGTCTTTGTGCTCTTTACATCAAGTCATTAAAAAAAACATTTGTTAATTTCACTTCAGAGCAAACAACACTTCTTACTGCAATTCTACACTTTTGGTTTTCTACGGAACATAAAAGATCAGAAACAAGAGTATATGAGTATGTTCAACATCAACTGGAAACTGGATCTTTAAGCTGTAAAAGAGACTAAAACACCAGCACAGATTGGTCATCTTTGACTCAGAGGGACATCTGTGACATGAATGTTTCTATTTCACAACTCTGAATGTCACTCAGGCTTAGGACTGGGCAATATTACCTAATCTCAATATCATGATTGATTGAAGGTTTTACCTCGATTACGGTTAACGATTATTTTATGCTATGCTGGAACGAATCAGTGGTGATACCGATGGTCATCGACAAAGTCTTTATGCAGTATTTACACTTAGCTTCTTTCTGCTTGACAACCTCTACACAGAATCCAAAATGTGCCCAAACCATTAAGACGGTATTTTTCTTGGCTACAAGGTCCTCTGATAGATTGCCGCTTGTCTGCTCCATGTTAGTGGCGCATCCTTCGCTCTTGGTGAAAGTGAACATAGACTATATGAACATAATTGAAAAAATCGTCATGAGTAAAATTACTTCGATTATAGGGTCTAAATGTTGATTTCGATTATTTTTCGATTAATTGCCCAGCCCTACTCAGGCTTAAAAAATAGAGGTTTGTTGACTTTAGGACTTTTCCTTTAAATATTGTTGCCTCTCTCAAACAAGATGGCGACACCCAGCTTGTTTTTAAACTCACTTATTGATGCAAAATGGTCATTATCCATGGGAACTGAATATCTTGGAATATTCAGGCGACACCCAGTTGGCCCACATCCCCCTTTATTTGCTTGGTGGGATATTCGTCCTTTTGAGGTTCAATTGTTTGTGGTCTTGTTCTAAGCTAACTCCCTATATTATGGTGTCATTTGGTCATTTTGCATGCTAATGACCAACAATTTCCAGCATAAAGACTGAACCCAAACCCATTAACCGTCTCTCCTGAGGGGCCACGGAAAGACTCTTGGGAATGAAGGAGCTGTTAGAAAGGTCTAAAAGTTAAATGTCCAATTTTTGCTGCAATCTTTGAGGAAGTTCTTTGGGTTGTTTTTGTCACAAGAGCTGACACTGTGGTCATAAAGAATTTTGAGCAAGCAACAGAAATTTACCACTAGACCATGGTCTTTTTAAATTCACATTCAAGTCACAACAGTTTATCCACTATTGGAAAGAAATGGACTCTTCGGGGATAACCGTTCTTCTTGCATTGAGACCAGACGCAAGAAACAATGCCTAACTTCTGCCACCCTCTAAGAATATTAAGACCTGTGATTCTAGTATTTCAGTCAAAGTTAACATCTTTATCCTTATGTGTGAAAGATGTGTTTGCAAGAAGTCTTTTGATTCCTTTTTATATTTTTGTTACATATATATTTTGTCCTCCCTGATGTTGTCATTTGTAATGTACAACAAGCAAGGCCTCCAATAAGAGGGGAGAAAGGGTAGAGCCCTCTGAGGCCCAAAGTTAGTCCCTTACAGAGGAAATGGATCAGCCTGATTTATTATCTCTAATCAGACAGATCCATCTTGTTAAGCCCCAATCTAAAACAAATGTACTTGGCCCAAAGCAGCATGATCCAATCAGTGTCCTTCAGAGCAGGAAGAGGAGGGAGATACAAGAAAGATGACAGCAGGAAGTGACTGCAGGTCCAGAATTTAGCATGGATGCTATTAGCTTCAGTAGTTTTTTTGGTCTGGACTGCATTTCTTTTTTCTTTTTTTCCCCCCTTGTCTACATTGTCTTTTCAGCTGAGCACTGTGTCCGCTGGCAGCGTTGGAAAGACCAATGCATTTTTTTTCTAGAAGTGAGAGATAAGTAAATATGATTCACTGCTACAGTGACCATCACCAGCCCTCCCTGTAGGCTACTTCATCAAATCAAACTTTATTTAACCCCTGATGTGAGCTGACGGGGAGGGCCGTGCCACACCACAGTGTGAAATGAGGGGAAACAGTGACAGACAGGTAAAGGCAAGACAACAGGAAGGAGGACAAACAGGTAGTGTAAATATTTTGAGATAGCAGTCCAAGTGCTGTGCTGATTTTAGTCCATACCAGAAGTAAAGGCAGCAAGAAACCAGGGACACCAGAGATGTGGGACTTGATAGTAGGGGGTGGACCCACAGGGTGTGATATTGAGGAGCATGCATTACAAGACGTGACAAGATGTGTAGGAGTGCCCAACTCAGCATATTCTGACGGGACCAACTATTTCTTTATAGTTAGTCTCAACAGGAGCTTGATAACTGTGCACACATGCATGTGAGGTGGTCACCAAATACCCAAGAAGCCACCCATACCCAGGGAGACCACAGCCAAGGGCTCCCCCAGAGTCACCAGGGGACCCGGGACCCACCACACAGCTGCAAGAGCCACAGGACCCAGACCTGTCTGGACTGCATTTCTGATTAATTGAAAAACAACAATTGGTTCAGGGTGTATGAGCCATCATTTTCACACATGGATTGGCCACCACTGAGTCCAGACCTTAACCCCATTAAGAATCATTATGATGTGCTGGAGAAGGTTTTGCACAGTTGTCAGACTCTCCAATCATCAACACAGGATCTTGGTGAAAAATTAATGCAACACTGGATGGAAATAAATCTTGTGACATTGCAGAAGTTAATCGAAACAGCGCCACAACAAATGTGTGCTGTAATCAAAGCCAAAGGCTATCCAACAGATATCAGTGTGTGGTCCTGTTTTTGGTGGCCATTTATTTTTTTTTGGGGCCAGGTAGTGTATATTGAACGATTCATCTAGTGTGCCAGGTTAGAAGAACAAAACACACAGAAACACTTCTGTTTTTATGACATTTTTCCAACATGTGGACAAAGCCCAAGTCCTGTTTTACTGAGACCGTTCGTAAAGATGAGCATTTGCACCTACTCTCTATTTGCGAACAGTATGTGTAAGAGATGAGTTTATAAGAGGTCAATCAATTCCTTTGAGAGTTTGTTATATCCAATGAGCCCTCAAATATTTTTTCCCCCACTGTAGTACAGTTGTACATTCGGAATGTACAACGAGTATGCTTAGGATGCAATTGGGCAGTAAACCACATAAATGTAACATTGCAACTTCGCTAACAAGCTGCTACCTAGCCAAAATGTCCTTTAATCAAGATGTAAATGTTTAAGTCAGATTTTAAAGAATGAACAAATCTGTATTCACCATTTGAGTGGTGTCATTTTGATTAAACATGACTTTTCACTGTTGTTTAGACTGTCTAATAACATCTACGTAAGTCCTTGTTTTGTTGCGTGATATGCTGAAATTACATTGTTCACCTTGGACTGAGTCATCTTACTTTTCTTATTATCTCTGTCAGGAGCAGGGTCATCAAACAGTGACAGTGAAGCAACAGGGTAATAGCGTGGCAGCAGCGGTAGCTTCATGATGAACTTTAGCATAAACACTTGAAAAGTCTTTCCGCTCCAGCAGTGCCTGATCACATATGTGATGAATGGAGGCCAGTAGATCAATAGGAGAGCAGGAAATAGCAACAGTCAGGCATCATGTCAATTTACTCAATACTGTGGACAAACTTGCTCCGTTTGTAGTCATGAATGAGGTCTATTGCCATTAATTAAGCTTGAACCAAGCTACAATCAATGGTAACAAGAGGACACCCCATCATTGATTATCCATGCAAAACCAGGAATAAATGCATGTCCATTATGATTACATAACCAACTTCGACATCCACAGCTCGACAAAAATTAACTGCTATCAAGAGGCAATAGTTTGAGCTGCTCACTAAATGGATAGGTTAGTTGTACTTTACTACAAAAAAGTAAGGTAAATTATTGTTTGGATTTTTTTATAACGGTAAAGCAATATCCTGAAAATGTTGCCACAGCTATAGGGCTGAAAGATATCGGATCGAAATCGCAATGTTAGACAACGCAATCATGTGATTGCCAAAGCTTAGGTTTTTATGCGTCACTCCTTACTGACCCAGGATCTGTTGTGTCAACTATTTAACAAGTAGTATTTTACACATTTGCAGGCAATTTGCATTTCAGGAAGGGCTGGTAAGCAGGTGAACAACACAAAGTCTCTGTTCCAGAGTAGAGGTTGAAACAGATTATTTATAATTAATGATGATGAATAATGTCTTACGTGCTTTTGATCACTGATTTCCTTACTGTTTTCTAAACTGTAAATATAGTGAATATTGGACTCGAGCTTGATGTGAAGAAAATTGTGAATTTAATTGAAATTGCAATATATGCAAGGACAATCCCAGTGAGATCTTTCCCTAAAATCGTTCAGTCCTACCGCCTCTTCATTGGCTCCAGATTTGATACATTTCAGATGCAAAAAAGCCTTAATAATTTTAAATGTTGAGTTGACCCTGCTCTTATGTATTGTCTTGTTCTTTGGTTAAGGGAGTCCGATTTTTTTCATTGGGTGCTACATACAGCATAATCCAGTAAAAACTGGACCACATTGTTATACCTCAAATTTGATTTGCTAAAGTAAAAGAATTGGTGACAGCCCACAGAATACAAGAGATCCTCTTTAGCCCTGACAACCAGTGATTGTTCCTGTCTGGATAAGAATAAGACAAGGTGCAGCAGGAAGAAGGAAATGATGTTTCTACTCCACATTCAGACACAAAACAAGAGCAAACTGCACAAAGGTGGAAAATCAATGTAAATATTGGTGCTTGAATATGATTATCCAATTATGTTTTGTAAATCAAACCTTGATATGAAGCAAAGCACAAGAAAACGGAATATCATGCTTGTTACTGCTGTATGTTTTTTCTTTTTTCATCTGAAGCACAGGCTTCTTGTTTGACAGCAGTAACAATGTAAAAATGAAACATGATAGGGCAGCTCAATTAAGGCTAAAGTCAGTATCACAATAATTTTAAAGACACATTTAGATCACAATAATGAAACCTGAATACTTACTGAGTTTAACACATGCACCACATGCTTATGTTGAACATTTTTCTTTTGACGTCATTTTATCTTTAAAACTTTGGCAATACAAAGAAATATACTTGTAAAAAAAACTCTATAAATACTACTACTAAAACTGGATTTTTTAAAATGTTCACCATGGAGTGGCACAGTAGTTAAAGATGGATTCATGTTGTGTTTTGGATATGTGTATGTATATATAATTATGTAAATGTGTATTTTATATATGTTTAAATGTGTATCCATAAGATGAAGAGTTTGTCTTCAACCTGCTCCATTGCAAAGTGTCTTGAGATCACACTTATGAACTGGCTCTATACACTAAAGATTGATTGAAAGTCTTTTAATTCTAATTGTGAAAGTCTTTTAATCCCAATTGTGAAAGGAATTTAATGTAGTCTCAACCAAGTTCAATTCATTGCCCATCTCTACAGTGTAATTTCACCTTCTGGAATATGCCATTATACAGGGGCCACAGGCCACAGCTGGCCTCTAACTTACGCGCAGGCTCGATTGATGACTCCACTTGAGTTTGGATCGACTCAAGTAAATCATAGTCATCAAAATCCAAAACAAACTCGTCAAAATCCTCCAAACCATCCCCCGTGGACGATGAGCCGTGGTGCTCGTGTTGGTGCTGCTTGGGAGTCCCTTTCTGGGTGCTGGTCCGACGTTCTTGACCATGATGTTCGATGCTGAGCCTCTTTTCAGGGGTGTCGTGTCCCTGGGTTTCCTGTCCCTCAATGTCTGTCATCTCCACGGCCGGTTCCTCCTCCTATCCTCCTCTCTCCGAGTGAATGCACTGCTCATCCAGGGCTTTCACTCATGAACGCTGTTGTTTCCCGTGGATCCCTGTGCTAATGCTGCTGGGTCTTAGCGAGGGCCCCTGGTGTACCTCGAGTAATGCAAAAACCCAAACACAACCTTGAACTTCAAACCTTTTGAAAATCTTTCAAGGGCTCAAGTAGTCCACTAAAACGTTTTTAAAAATAAAATCCAAAGTTGGAGCCACACCCTCAGGTAGAAGCCCCCCCTGATAGATCCAGGATTAGAAATGGCAGCAAGACCACTTTATCAGCCAGTAGAGAATCAGGTATTGACAGGGTTGGTCTACTTAGTGAGACCTGCCTGTCAGCTGAGTGGCTGCTCCACCCTTTTCTAACGATGTCCCCAGTCCATTGATCTCTGTGGCTGTTGGAAAACCAACATGAAGTGAATCAGGCCAGAAGAGTTCATGTCTTTTGTTTCCATAGTTTCCACCATCACATTCCCGTCATGTGATGAGCAGAGGGGTGAAGTTCAAGCTCTGAAGGCTGAAACTGGAGTGCATCACACAGGAAACGCACACATACTGACCAGAAGAGAGAAGCAGGAATAAGACTGCAAGCTCTTTGTGACTAACCTGACTGATGGGACTAATCTTAGTGAGAATCATGTTGTTAATTATCAGAGCATGCTGCACCATTCCAGTCTTGGTCTCCATGGAAACCATGAAAACCCCTGAGGTGTGATGGTCTGACTCCTCTACAAGTGCACTTGTCTTTGACAGTGCTCTCACCACAGAGTGCTCATGTTTCAATACCGTATTGACATGTGTCACAAAAATCCATGCACTTGAATGCATGTTTTTGTGCTCATGTTTATTTGTGTACAGTTCTAACACTTCTCAGGGGAAAGAAGAGAAACTCCTTTTTCACAGCTTAGAGTATTAAAAATGCCAAAGGATGTTCTTTTCTTAAATTTCAATTAAATCACAGAATTTCTACAGTAAATCAAATTTCATTTTAATGACCTGTTTCAATTTTCTTTTTGCATTTTAAAATATTTTTAAACGCACTTTAGGAGGAAGAGTACTTAACGAAGTAATTAAAACAAAAACCCAACACTGATATTGGTGCACCATTTGTTTAACAGTTAACAACAATGTCTCAAGGGATTGACAGAGAAAGAAGTTTAACTGAACTTTATCTTGAAGATTCAAACCAAGACAACTGGACTGTGTTGAGTTTGGGGAAGACGTTTCGCTTCTCATCCAAGAAGCTTCTTCAGTTCCAAAAAGCTGATGCTGGGAGACGATATTTATCTTACTAGAGAAGAAAGACAACAAAATTCGAAGGGGAGGAGTTCTAGAAAGGACTGATAGGAACTCTTCACAGGGTGAGTCACCTGTCGCAATAACAAATTTTGCCTTACGATAATTGTCCAAAAAATTATTGACGATAAACAATATTATTGACAATATTATTTTGATTTTTTCCCCTCATTTTGTCATTAATGTAATTATAATATATGTCATAATAAAGTGAGCACACCATATCAAAAGAAAGAAACTTTAATTTCTTAAGAGTATTTAACAGTAATTGGAAGGTCAGGATATTTTAAATAACATAAATTAAACAGACAATATAATAAATTTAAATAAAAAAAGAGAAAAAAACCCAATGAAAATCAAATGGACTTTCTTTAAGAAAAAAATGCATGTAAATAAAAATAATCATACTACTCAAAAATAATAAAAATAGACCCTATCTCTGTAAAGAAAAAACGAAACTCCAATAAAAACAATAAATAAAAGGGAGTTTATACAGGGATTGTTTGTGACATGTACTTTCTCTCAGTCAATCCGTACTCTGTCAAACGTTTGTAACAATGCTGGCTTTTCACCCGTATTGAATGATGGCTGCATTTCTTTTGCAATGTAGCGAACGACACTGTCTGTGAGCGCACATCATTTTGCTGTTTGATTTTTTTTTTTTTGCAGATCAAACGCCTCAGTAAGCGCTGACTGTCAGGACGAAGGCTCCGCTGCACCTCACCTTCTTCATCGCCACTACCTTTCAAACAAATGTGACATAACGGCTCGTTGGTGTTCATGAGCTCACACCTTGTTCATTCTGTTTAAAACCAACACATTCTCACACTGGGGCAGCCAGCTTAAGAACCGTATCTTTCGTGCCATCATTCATATTAGCGTTTGTTTCCTCGTTACTCCCCAGGACGCTTGCTTCAGCTCTCTCCGTGTGTATGCGCAAGCTGCCCCGCCTCCCCTCCCAAAGATCGCATGTCTGACAGATGCTTACCCGGCTATAAATCCGCTATAGAACCAATGCACCCCAGTGTTAAGAAAGATAGACAAAGTGAGCCATCTTCTCATTCAGCCTCTTTGGTAGAAAGAGAGGAGGAAAACAAACACGCAGGCACGTGTCAGTTTATCGAGGCCGGCAAACTTACCGAGGACGTTTTTATTTATCGTTTGGTTATTTGATTTATTGATTGTCGTGACAGGTCTAGTGAGTCATTACCCTGAAAGGGTCTTTAACTCCCCCTGTCATGTAAGGTGTAATGGTCACATGCTCCCAGGTGTGAATGTTTGGAGAACTTCCTGGGTAGACAGTTCAGCACAGCATTGTATGTGCCTGAGAGGTTGTGTCTAAAGCCGGGCATCCACTGTGCGATTTTTGGCCCTTTTTGACACAATTTTTCACCAAAGCTCGGCCCAATCCTCAAAATAGGATTGGGCCGAATTTTGGCTCAATCCTGCGTCTCACAGCATGTAGTATACACGATGAAACGAGAAGCGATTAACACCTCTCGACCACCTCCCGATCGATCGGATGAAAATGAAACCTGTTAGAAATCCTGGTCACCCCTCATGAGACTATAGCTGTGTTCCAAATTGCTCACTATCACGGACATAGTGCACTATATAGTGTGTTCACCATTTTGTAGTGTTGTTTGAATTCTCAGCCGTTAATTTCATCCACTATATAGTGCACTACAAAATACCCACAATGCACAGCAAAAGTGAGTGTACATACGATGTACCCTATATTGTACTCCCGTATACCACAATGCAATGCGAAGAAGCTTCTTGGATGAGAAACGAAACCTCCTCCCAAAACTGACCACCAATTTGAATCTTCAAGATAACCATGACCTGGATGATTAAGAATCCACAGATGTTTTAACTGCACTTTTTCCAAAGAAAATGCTAGTATGTTAGTTGATTAGCTACTTATTGAGTTGGCTTTACTCTTATTATGCTATCTTTCATTTACAAAGCCCAAACTCCACAGAAGTTCATTTACTTACACTGCATCCAAACTTCATTGGAATTGGAGTTTGCATTCGACAAGATGAGATTTCAAAGATGCTTGAAATTATAAGCCTGTGGAGTCTGTCAAACACTAGAAAACAGATCAAAATCAGACACAAAAGTTGACTCATTTTCTTGACTTATTATATTTTTATCAACAGAAAACCAGTCTAATTAAAAAAAAAAAAAACAAGTGCACATGGACAAAAACCAAAACTAAGTTAACTGACTTTTCATCAACAAATAAAAACTAGACTAAAATGAGACTAAATCCAATCAGGACATTTTTTCGCCAAATAGAAAGCAGGGACAAGTTAGGAATATATCCAGACACAGCAACTTTGGTTGTGTGGTAAGGTTGGATGATTTAAGAGGGACATCCAATCACAGCTGCCTTAGCTTCATGGTGGTGGAATAAGGTGGGCTTTACACGAGTACGAATTTGTACGACTCCGGTAAAATAAACTATCGATCTGGTGATATTGACACACGGAGACGCGTATTTGTCCATGACTCCGCATCTTTTTTGAAAACGGGTTTGCAAGTGGATATCTGCGTATTCGTCTTCATGCCGTAGTTGGTATAAACAGATGAGTCCGGAGAAGACGGTGACCTCAGAGCACCCCTCCTCCTCCGGGGGATCCCCGCCCAACCCACGTTGTCACACACAACAACAACAACAATGGCGCCAGCCGAGCTGATTCTGATCTTGTTCTAGCAGCTTTAAGTATTGCTACAACTTTTATACCAACATTTTCTCACAGAGCACGAACAACACCAACTACGGCAACAACAGCAACAAGTGCTCATGCAGAGATGCAGCATGTTACGCGTGCACGAGCCCTTGTTGACGTGGAATCAACCTCGGAGCAGAACTGTGATGTTACGAGTGTAGCAACCCAAGAACTACATTACCCAGCATGCAATATGGGTTGGGAGCATGCGCGGAAACCCACAGGTACGTCGCGGTGTGGATTTTGCGTTCTCAAGTAAATACACAAGCCTATGTACAATACGATGTGTAAACAGCGATCCGTGTTTTGATGCCAACACCAAGACAATACGGTGCCATCCTCGTGTGAGGAGGGCCTAAGTTGTGGAGCGATCCAATCAGAGCTGCTGTCTTTATGAATTGATATATTCATGTAGGGCAGGTTCACTGTTTGTTGTCAGTTCTGGTATTGTAATTGAGATGCTCTGCAGGTAGCCTAAATAAAGGTGACTGCATTCCAGACAAAAGTTTAATTTGTTATTGTTAATTTATCCATTCAAACTTTACCAGCTTGCAATGAAGGGTTATTTGTTTAATTTAACCAAGAGTGAACCATGACTTTAAACATAAAAAATGTCTTATCCTTTACTCCTCAGATTTTAAATTTACAGTATATTTTTTTGACTAAAACTAGACTAAAATTAATAAAATGTAGTGTCTGATTTTTAACTAAAACCAGGAGATATTTTAGCCAAAAGATTACAACTAAAACTAAAACTAAATCAAAAAGTGCTATCCAAATCAACACTGGGTTGTTTAGAACCAGAGTTACCTCCAGTCGCTTGCTGTGTACAGCTCGTCAATTTCAGTCCTCACTCCCTACAAATCCAATAGCTGCCTCTGATGGACTGTGGGTGCCCTGTTTTGTGTTTCCAGAGGGTTCCCAAACAGTCAATGATCACTCTGCTCTGGTAAAGCAGGAAAAGCCGCAGGCAGGGTTGCAGCTAAAGGGGAATCGACTGCATCCCCGGTTAATTAAAGCCTCTGGATGCAGCGACACGAGTGCTCACCTCCCTTTTTCTGTCTCAGCTTCTGTTGCTGCTTTTTGTTTCTCTCTGGGTTTTATTTTTCCGACTCTGTTAAATAAGTTCATTCACTCAATTATGAAGCTGAACTTGAATTAGATGCTTGCCTGAGGGTGGTACTGTCACAGAAGAAAAGCATCAACATTCTGCAACAATCTCAACTGCTGCTGTTATTGTGAGCAGTGCACAGTATACAGACTGATCATGTTCACGCTTTTCACAGCAGGGGAAAATAAACTTTTGTTTAAAACACAAACTTAAGTGAGTTCCTGTAGAGATAGATGGCACGCAGGCTGCCTTATCCTTGGCCCTAAAATCAATCAATCTTATTTACCACTTTTCTGATCAAGTCTTGTAGCATAAAGTGCTTCACATAAATAAAATAAATAAATATATAAAAGTAGAATAACCTTTGTTATCCACATCTAGTGCACACTCTCTCTCACACTCACACACAAAAGACATAAAGAGGATATATAAAATAAACTTTTGTTGTTCACAGTCAGTTTTATATATAATTGATTTTCCATCAGAAAAGATGGATTGCTAAATAATTAACACAGTTTCCTATATATAGGGGAAATGTTTTTTGCTGCAGTGTACCGCTTTGTCCAGCAGATGGAGCAAAATCCAGCCCAGTAAGGGTGCCTTGAGTGCCAAAACTCTAGTCTGAGAAGATAGCTTTTTAATGTGAATTTATTGGTGATATTGTTATATTTATCACACATTTTTGTGTAAAAAATGTGGAAAGACTGTAAATGTGCTTAAACAAGCACTGAAGAGGCTATTTTGCATTCATATGAAATTGTGTGCCTTAGTATTTTGGCCTGGTTTTAGTTGTATATCAGGTAAAATTAGTTTGAAAACCACCAGAACACGCTGTGACAAAGTGTTGGATTCTGCTCAAAAGGAAATAATCAGTAAGGATTTACAATAAGAGCAATTATTGAGCATTTATCTAACTACTATACTACTATTTAAACATTTCTCAGTTGTTATCAGTTTAAAGTAACTTCTTGTATTTTTAATGCGAAGTATTGATGTCTGTAGTCATACTATGGATGAAATAATACACTTGGATCATGTATTTTGGTCATGATTTTTGCTCTGCTTCAACAGCATTGCCATTTATGCCCTTATTTTACATTTTTCCCATTCTGAGGCATTTAAGGGATTATATTATATTATATTATATTAGAGGTGGGAGAAAAAATCGATTCACATAAGTATCAGGATTGTTTGTTTGACGATTTTTAAATTGATTTTTAGTTCAAAAATCTGATTTTTTTTTCTCCAAATTTAATTGCTTCATTTTAGTCTGTGTTAATAAACCACTTTTAAATGCAACACAGGCTTTTGAAGAGATAGTATAAACAGCTGGTTCAAATATATTGCTGAATAAATCCTCAAAATAGATTCACATGTCATGTGTAGTTCCCCTGATATAATCTGTAGGCATAATCATTGTTCATCTTTTTCACTGGTGTTAAAAAAGCTAACTCAAGATTGCAATAATCAGCAATATTGTAGAATTACAATTTAAATCAAATTGGCATCTAAAAAAGAAATATAAAAACATAAAATATCCAATTGGGAGAAAAGCGTATCATCCCAGCCCTATATTCTATTCTATTCTATTCTATTCTATTCTATTCTATTCTATTATATCATATTATATTATATTTTTAGAACATCAAAGGGTTTACTGAGGAGAGAAAGCCACTTTTTTATTACCAAACAAGTTTCTCATTTTGCTTTCATGCAAAAAGTACAACAATATATAAGTGGGAGACAAATCGAGTGACTTATCCATAGAAATTGTGAGGACTGTCACTAGTCCTCCAGTTTTTCGCTCCTCTCTCCCTCCGCTCTCGGGTTGTCTCCTCTCTCTCCTGTCCCTGCACTTCACCTGGGTACCTGACGTTTGTGGCGCTGTGGGCTCACTCTCCCTTTTCCACATCTCCGGGCAACAGGAAGGGCGGGCGACCTGGAGCCGCTGGCCTCTGGATCCGCACCTGCTCCTGATTACCCTGATATCATATTATATTATATTATATTATATTATATTATATCATATTATATTATATTATATTATATTTTTAGAACCTTTGTGCTTTTTTTGTTTGGATTTTTGTCTCGTTTTTACCTGAGAACTAACCAGAATCTCTCCTCTGTTTTTTCCAGGTCTCCACGAGCTCCTGCCACCGCCATCACCTTTGTTCACTTTTTCACTTGTGTTGCTCGTTGTAAATAAAACCTGGGTTTTTTGCACCTTGAACTGATCTCAGCCTCTGCTCTGGGTCCATCTCTACACCAACACCTAACAGAAATCTTCTTATTTTTCCCGTTTTTTACATCTGTAGTAACTTAAATTTTTAGATTTTGTTTTCTGTTCTTGATATATTTGTACACATCATGCTGAAAATTCACTTACTCTCTGATTGTCACATTTCTGAGCTGTCATTGAACACATCATAATGACACCGCTCACTGAGGCCCATTACGTTTTGTTAAGCTTGTTTCTACTAGACATTCTGCCGACTTCAAATTAAAATTGATTTTATTTTTTAATCAACCTGACCTAAGACAAGTCTGATTGTGCTTTATATGGCCATCTAGAGGAGAATCTATGAGTCTGATTTGGAGTTTTAATTCCTGTCTGCAGTGAAAAGGAAAGACTTGATGAAGTCAACACAACTGAGTGAGAAAATAATCGAACAGTTTAGGAATTTTTTCAATGTACAAGTGTAAGATTTTAGGGATGTTATCTTCTACAGTCTATAACATCGATTCAGAGAATTCACAGAAGTCTCTGCGATGTAAGCTGCAAGCTGCAAGCTGAAAAGCAACACTGAATGCCCATGACTTTTGATCCCTCAGCACTGCATTGAAAAGCAGAATTATTCTGTAAAGGACTTTACCACATGGGCTCAGCAACACTTCAGGAAACCATTGACAGTTAGCACAGTTCATCTCTACATGTACAAGGTCAAGGTTAAACTCTACCATGTAAAACCAAAGAAATAAATCGACAACATCCAGAAACACCGCCGGCTGCTCTGAGCCCGAGCTCAACTGAGACGGACTGAGGCACATTTCAGACTGTTTCTGGAAGTAATGGACAAAGGGACAAGAAACTTGAAAAGCATTTTTCAGGGACATCCCTGCTCATTTCAGCAAGTCAAGCCACATTCTGGATGTGTTACAACAGCATGGCTTTGAATAAAAAGAGTGCAGGTGCTAGACTGGCCTGCCTGCAGTCCAGACCTGCCTCCATCTCTTCAAAAGATCATTTCTCTTTTTCCATGTACAAAACAAATGCTAATACAATAAAATGAAATACCATCCTGGTAACACAATTAATTCTCTAATTCAGATGCATTTCCAGAGCATGCAGCAGAATAAAAACGATAGTAAAACATCGTTTTGATGAACTGGATTCATCCCAACTGTATTTGCCATTTAAAGGAAAGACGTGTGGATGCTTGATGTTCTCTGTCAACCATTTTCAAAACTGTATTAGAAATATTTTTAACAATGTGTGCGTGGGCCAGTAGCTGTGTGGGCATATTTCATGAGACACAATGCTGGATGCCCACAGTGAGGCAAACTATTCAGCTGCAATAAGAGAGCCTGTCATCTGTCAACATCACAGCAGCCAGCCTGTCAATAACTGCTGTAAAAGGCTGTCTGAGCTAGAGCCTTTTCAGCAACCAAGTAAACAGACTATGAAGAAAAAGGACTTTCTTGTATATACAGTATATATAAATGTATGTTTTTCATAGAGAGGCCTCTTGTGATAACATCTAGTTTGAAGGATACTTTAATAAAAATCTGTCAATGTAAAAGTCCAAGGACCTCTAAGAACAAAAATGACCTATGATTCAAAGCTCATTCTTTTGCATTACGTCAAATATTTCTTTTGTCTTTAGTCGTGCAGCAGTGTTGCATAGTCTTCATTGTGTATGCTGCTTTAATTACAAAACATTAGTAAGACAGTGTAAATTAATTTTAAAAAGGTACTAGAAAGTACAAACCTCCACCAAGGTGACTCATATATTACTGTTACATGTAAGTCAAATTCCTTGTATGTGTTGAATACTTGGTGATAAAAAAACGATTCTGATTCTGATTTGCGGTACCACAAAAACCTTTGAGACCTTGCAATTACTTAGTCCTTAAAACTAATAAAATGAGGAATTATCAGTTTCACACTTTACACTATATTGCCAAAAGTATTCGCTCATCCAATTCCTAACCCATAGGGTTGAATATGACGTCAGTCCACCCTTTGCAGCTATAACAGCTTCAACTCTTCTGGAAAGGCTGTCCACAAGGTTTAGGAGTGTTCATGGGAGTTTTTGACCATTCTTCCAGAAGCACATTTGTGAGGTCACACACTGATGTTGGACCAGAAGGCCTGGCTCTCAGTCTAATTCATCCCAAAGGTGTCCTATCGGGTTGAGTTCAGGACTCTGTGCAGGCCAGTTAAGTTCATCCACACCAGACTCTGTCATCCATGTCTTTATGGACCTGCTTTGTGTACTGGTGCACAGTCATGTTGAAAGAGGAAGGGGCCAGCTCCAAACTGTTCCCACAAAGTTAGGAGCATGGAATTGTCCAAAATGTCTTGGTGTGCTGAAGCATTCAGTTTCTTTCACTGGAAATAAGGGTCCGAGCCCAGCTCCTGAAAAACACCCCCACACTATAATCCCCCCTCCACCACACTTTACACTTGGCACAATGCAGTCTGACAAGTATCGTTCTCCTGGCAACCGCCAAACCCAGACTTGTTTATCAGATTGCCAGATGGAGAAGCGTGATTCGTCACTCCAGAGAACGCATCTCCACTGCTCTAGAGTCCAGTGGCGGCACCACTGTACACCTGATTCTAATTATGTGGATGGGTGAGCGAATAGTTTTGGCAATATAGTGTAGCTCACATATTATTTTGACATCATTATGCAATAGTTCCATGATAAAGTTACCATCATATTCATTGACCCTGAAAACCCACACCTAGCACTCAGAATCATGTTGATATCATTATTAGTTAGTTATTGAGCAAAAATTATTTTTTTTGTGAATGATAGTTATCTGGATCAGCACCAAAATCGAAAAAACCTCTAAGATGAGCCATTACCAATATCTCCTGAAGATTTCAGCTAAATCTGTCCGGTGGTTTTTACGTAACCTTGCTGAACAAACAGACAAATAAACATATACAGCAAAAACATAACCTCTGATTCTGACTCTGATTTGCAGTCCCACAAAAACTCTTGAGACCCCACACTTAGTTAGTCCTTAAAACCAATACAAATGAGGCATTCTCAGTTTCTAATGTTGTATTGTAATTGATTCAAAGTAAAATAACAGAGCTTGGCATACAACTGTAGTTATTATGATCTATTCTGCACCAAATGGCAATGTGTGTGATCATGAACACATGAGCTGCTGGTGTGCACAGTGAGCAGCTGTGATCCAGAGAGACCTCACACTTGTTAGTCCTTAAAACCAATCTGAGTCATCGGGAAGGTACTTTTAGAAACAGCTGAGCTGATCTCCATCACGCCTCTGCCAAGCCGTTATAGCTCAGCACTGACATGCATTCATCTAACGAGAGGTGACAGCATGAATGAGCCGCCTCACTGAGCTCAAAATGAAAAGAACATAAAAACTATTAAAGGTCAGTTTTATTCAATGAGGAGACAGAAATTACGATTTAAGAAGATATTCTGATAGTCTGTGAAATCAATAATTTCATGGGGTAAAGACACCTCACAATGATCCCCCACAGTCCTGCTGCGGTGTGGGTGAAAGTAAATCTGAGTCATCGGGAAGGTACTTTTAGAAACAGCTGAGCTGATCTCCATCACGCCTCTGCCAAGCCGTTATAGCTCAGCACTGACATGCATTCATCTAACGAGGTGAGATTCTGATTCATCAGTAGCACTGAGAAAAAAGGATAAATGAAAAGAACATAAAAACTATTAAAGGTCAGTTTTATTCAATGAGGAGACAGAAATTACGATTTAAGAAGATATTCTGATAGTCTGTGAAATCAATAATTTCATGGACATATAAATCTCTCCCTACTTTTCATGTCGTCCAGATCTGCGCTGGCCAACATCTGGGCCTCGGCCTCGTCAGTGGGGACCTGCTGGTACACGGCCGTCTCATGAGCCGTCATGCTGCCGATGCAGATCCGCTCTCGTAGGTCATAGTTGCTTCTTTGGGCAGTCGCTGGACGATGGTGGACGGGCTTTTTTCGGAACCAGCCACGGCCAGAGGACGAGCTGGAGGATTCTGATTCATCAGTAGCACTGAGAAAAAAAGGATAAATAATAATAATGCTAACAATAATAGTTAAGATGCATTGACTGATCCAGAGAAGCAGATTTTGGGAAAAAAAAGTTACATTGCATAAGGTTCCTGACTTGGGGTCCTGCTCTACCCAGGGTCTTAGAAGGCTCTGTCAGCTTTGTGATTAACAAAATTAAGTTAGTTCCTTTCACTGGAACTAAGGGGCCAAGCCCAACTTCTGAAAAACACCCCCACACCATAGTCCCCCTCCACCAAACTTTACACTTGGCACAATGCAGTCAGAGAAGTATCCTTCTTCTGGCAACCACCAAACCCAGACTTGTTCATCAGATTGCCAGATGGAGAAGCGTGATTCGTCACTCCAGAGAACACGTCTCCACTGCTCTAGAGTCCAGTGGCGGCGTGCTTTACACCACTGCACACCTGATTCTGATTATGTGGATGGGTGAGCGAATACTTTTGGCAATAAAGTGTAGCTCACATATTGCTCTGACATCATTATGCAATAGTTCCATGATAAAGTTACCATCATATTCATGCTGGACAATGCTGGACGGAATCAGCCGGGCAGCATAGTGGTGCAGCAGGTAGTGCATGTGCCGCACAGCAAGAAGGTTCCCGGTTTGATTCCCGGGCCAGACAGGGGCCTATCTGTGTGAAGTTTTCATGTTCTTCCTGTACATGAGTGGGTTCTCTCCAGGCACTCCAGCTTCCTCCCACAGACCAAAAAACATGCTCATTAGGTTAATTGGTGACTCAAAATTGCCCTTAGGTATGAGCGTGAGCGTGAATGGTTGTCTGTCTCTCTATGTGGCCCTGCAATTGACTGGCTACTGGTTCAGGGTGTACCTGCCTCTCGCCCAGTGACAGCTGGGATAGCCCCCCCCCCCCCCCCAACCCACGAAAGGGACAAAGGGATATAGAAAATGAATGAATGAATGAATTAACAAAAACAATATTAAAACTCTGTCAGAAACTTTTTTCAAAGGTCTTTCGGTGAGACTATGTGTCTGTGGATCACTTCAATCACTTACCCTCATTCATTATTCTTGCATCAGGAAGAACAAGAAGCATTCATGCCTTTTTTGAGAGGACCAAGCAACAAAACGTGCTCTGAGTTTTTCAGACGGCCTCACATCCACTGGTTGCAATGCCACCTCCTCACCAGCAGAGGGCTTCACAACACAGCACTACGCCAACATCTCCTCACAAACCCTCTGAGTCATCCTCTGCTGCGCTCCCTCAATCACAACAGCATAATCTGACATGGCACAGGCTCAACGCTGTTCCTGAGCTCTCATTTATATCATCCTGAGGCTCCTAACCTAAAAACCTGACTCAGTTTTAGTCGTAAAAACATGGTGGCTGGAGCCATGGATGAGTCATTCCAGCTTGAGGAGCTGTACGCACGGCTCTGACTGCATGATGTTCACATTCCTAATGAAACAATTATAGTTTCTAAAGTAGAATCAACATTCATATTTTATTAGATTACATACACATGCAATCTGAGCAGAGACAACTGTCTGCTCTGCTCTGTGCTGCTTGTATTCTTTACCACTGCAGCTGCTTTATTTAAATTTACATGGCAAAATAATCTTCATACATTAACTTAATATCATCTAATCCAGCTTTGCTTCCTGTCTCCTGTTATTACTGCAGCACATCCAGCAGGGCTTCCAGATATTACTGACTTACGGGTAAATAGCTCTGTTAAAATTAGACTCTCAGACCTGAAGATAAAATCACATGTGCCTCCTCCCATGATAAGAGTAAACAATCTCAGGTGAGATGAACTTGGAGTAATAAAAAGAAAAAACAATTTAAGAAGCTGCCAAATCAATACTTTTTAATATCAGCCAAACACAAAGGTGATGTGAGAGAAGCCACTCATCAAGAAGAACTCATAAGTCTGGAGCTTTTGCCAGCTGAAATAAATATTTCAGTATCTTCAGGTTGTCCTGTTTTCACTTTAAGGTCCACGGCTTTACTGAAAACAAAGGTGAAAAACAGTTAAAGATTTGATTTTGAATGATTTCTGCTGCCACATTCAGATGGTAGTGGCAGAATCAAGCATAAGAAACATGGACACACAACCCATCCTACTTTGGGTCAATTTCTTTCTTAGCCTTTTCTTGTTTTCTTTTTTTGTACACAGTTATTAAAGTGAGTGGGTTAATGTTTTGGTTGTTGTTCAGTTTAATTCACTAGAAAGATCTTTTAAAATAAAACTCAGTAAAATGTACTCCTTATGCAGCTTAAACATTGGCTTGGTAGTATTTTATTCAGTTGTTGTGTCAGTAACATCAGAAATACAGATATATATATCTATATATATATATATATATATATATATATATATATATATATATATATATATTTATTGTTCACTTGATGTGGACATCACAATTACATTGGTCAAACCAGAAGCCCTGTTTGAGTGTTTTAACACAAGCTAATTTACAACAATTGTCCACAAGGGGCTTTTAAAATGGTAAAATAATAAAAAACAGTAGAAATACAAAAAGTACAGTGTACAATAACATTTCAGCAATGAAAGTGAAACAGTTTTTTTCCAAATCAAATATATTCATGAGCTACAAAGCAAAGGAAACATGGCTAAGTAATCGACTAGCTAAAACTACTCATGCTAGCTCTGTTGTTTTGATTTTAGCCGCTGTCGGAGTTCTTTGTTGAAATCATTATTGTTGGTATATTAGTTTGTTTGCTACTTTGTGAACAGCATAAGTTAGAAATGTAAAAACAGATTCTGATTAAATTTCCAGGGAATGTTGTTAAGGGCACAAGGAAGTAAATATTTGATTTTAGTTGTGATTCAGATCTGGATTTTTCAACATTTCACATATTCGTGATTAACTCAATAAGGTCTGAATCTGTTTTGGGGAATGTCGTTATGGCATGAGGGAGAAGGGGTTGCTGTTCACTGTTGATTCTAATCCAGATGTGACTCCACAATTTGTCAAAACTGGAAGATTGGACAGTTCTCCACACTTTCGCTAATAACTTCATTAGCTCACAACAGAGTTTAATGAAATTGTCAGGGAAAAAGGAAGATGTATGAAAATTTTGGTGGTGATCCAAGTCTGGATCCAGGAAATGTAATATCACAAGTTAAGGAACTTTTCCACAATCTTCCAAGAGACACAGTAAGTTCCAAATGAATTTTAATGAAATTTCAGACGATGTTCGTCATAGCACAAGAGAGAAGGGACTACATGTTAGCGTTGATCCGAATCCAAATGTGAAGATTATCTTGAAGAATTTTTCCCATCGCGAGATAGAACAGTTCCACATACTTGTTAATTACTAAATAATTTCTAAGCAGGCTTTCCTGGAACTTTTAGTGAATGTTGGTCATGGTTCAAGGTAGGGCGACAATTTGGTGGCCCTCTGAATCTATATAGCCTACAAGAATTTCAACATTGAACGACAACCAGTTTTCTACATTTTCACTATTAACTCAATACATTTTCCACCGATTTACCTGAATTTCTAAATAAATTGGTCATGGCACAAGGAATATATGATGAAACTTTGGTGGTGATAAGGATTTAGCCTAATGAATTCTAACAACACAAAATATTTTTCCAAATGTTTCACTTATAACTTTAAAACTTCTGCAGATATTTTTGAAGATATTGTCAAAGAATGTTAGTTACAGCACAAACAGTACTTGACAAGATTTTGGTATTGATCTAAATGTATTTGTAAATCCAGAAATTTATTTGGGGGTTTGTTAAACTGGGAAAAAGCAGTGTCCCACTTTTTCAGAATAACTGGCTTGATGATGTTGAAAATGCCTTGGTAGAGATTCGTGCGCTCAAAGCATTTTAGTTTCAAGATATTTTGCATCTTCAAAGTCAAGCTGTGGTAGCTGGTTGGTGTGTAGATGTAACATGTTATAGCCAATTTTGAGATAATTTCACCTGAAAAAAAGGGGCCAGTTATTACGTCTTCCGGCCAGAAAGCAAGGCAATTAGCTGAAGGATGCTTATCAGGAGAAGTCTCATTAGAGGTGAGAGGAATTAAAGAGTCATGCAGTAATTACCAACCCTGAGCCAGAACAAAATCTTTCACATCAACCGAAAATGTCCTTCAACTCATTTCCTGAAATTTTAGCAACAAACTGATCTGGTGAATCTTTTCAGTAATTTTTAAACTTTATCAGAGTCATGAATGTAGCATTGCATATATCATAAAGTCAAAAGACTACACAGAGGCAGCTCCGAAATCCCCTAAACCCACCTGCTGCAGGATGCCTCCTCTCCATCCCCCTCTTCATCCTGCTCCAGGACAGAAATCCCTCCGTTACAGGCGTCTCCGTTTATCAGAGCCGGTGCGTCTTTCGTGCACAGTAGATGTTCTTCATTTTCCGTGTGAAAAGTAGAGAGCGGCGAGGGTTCCTCCAAGTCTTCTTGGCTCCCCAAACTAAACTGAGAGGAAGAGGAAGATCAGTGAGAGGGGACGAATATGGTTACGGGGCAAATATCAACATCAGGGCTGGGAAACATATCAAGTTTTTGAGGTAAGATGATGATTTATATCAACATAAAAATAGTTAAGGCATTGTGAAAAGATAATTCAAGTAACAGATGTTCTGGGAATCACTTAAAGGTGCTATGAGGAGAATCTATTTCCGGCGACATAAAGACTGCTACCCATGAGCACGCGCGGCGACTGTCGTAAAGACGTGACCCAAGCCAAAGTGTGCGTTTGTTGTGATGCTAGTGAATGCAGCTCGGACCTTCCTCAGATCTCTACATTGCTTTACAACTTCTTTTTTCAACGACTTACAGGATGCAAAGCGATGAGGTAATGTTTCTCTTTCTAGTTACATAGCGGTAGTTTTTAATGTGTGACAACAAGCAATTTTTGGAAAACTTAGTATCGTAGTTTCGTAGCCGGCTATATCGAGAGGGGTCCAGCTGCAGACCTCCACTCTCAGCCGGCCTACGGCTGCTCCAGTGTGAATCGGAAACCACCTCCAACGTGAGACGGACATGACGTAAATATAAATAACTATATAGCCCCCCTTCACACCGCCCTATTTGGGTGACGGGCGGCAGACGGGAAACGTTTAACCGTGGCGGTAGGACAGAGAAGCGGTTGCCGCCCACGTGAGCGCGCACAGATTTTGTCATAGAAATCATATACCTGTAATATAACATATACGTATGAAATAGGTATAATAGCGTCAGGAAAGGAGAAAGTGAAGAGTCCTCATGATGCCAACAATTTATTTATTATAATTATTTATTTAACCACGCCAAATACATCTCTCAACATCCTGCGTCCTCTCCGGGACAGAAGCACACACACCTCCGCTGCCTTTCTTGGTGGTGCATTCACTGAACCTCGTAATTTTGAACTATACAACAACTCGTGTATATAACTCATATAACTCACATAACTCATGTATATAACTCATAAAACAATAACACATTTCTCTCCAACATAAACAACCCACCCAATCCAATAGAGTATTATATACTTATGATATACGATATACTGCCTGGTAGCACCTGGCAGCAGCCAATCGCATCGAAGGAGGGAGAGAATCCGGAAATAGCCGACTTCACGGGTCAAAGCAAACATTAAATGAGCTCTACCAAACTGCTCCACTTTCATATAAAGATAATCGGGAGAAAAACTTGGCATGAGACGGCATGTCACTTCAGAATGTTTGAGGAGGGAGGGTTATGAACGACTTTTGGGCTCTGCTGTAACGTTCACCGAATCACCTCTCCGTCCCTGCGGCCTCGGACTCCATGCTCGTTCCGGGGCGGCAGCAGACGCTTTAAAAATACTTTATATTTAATGGACTCATCCAGCAGGGAGGCTGTTTTTGGAGATGTTGTCGCGCAGCGGTGTGAAGGGGGGTGAACTGATAAAACCTTGAATTGATGCTGCCTTTTAACTGTGTTTTTTAATGAAACACGACTGACAAATCAAGTTACCATGGTAACCGAAAACGCTGACACCATTTCCTTCTCACATTGGAGGTGATCATGACGTCACTTCCTTCTGACGATGGAGTTGTAGAGTCTGCAAGCTAGTCGGCTGAGAGTGGAGGCCTGCAGCTAGACTGTCTTGGCTATATCAGGGTTCCTATAGCTCAAGGCAAGTTAAATTCAAGACTTTTTCAGACTTTTTTAAGGCCATTTGAAATCAAATTTAAGACCAAGTCGACAACGAACCACAATTGAAACAAACAAAACAAACAAAAACACCACATGAATTACCTGGGTTAGAGGCAATTTTAACCCAATGTTTATTTTAAATAAAACATCACTTTAATCTTTTTTTAACCCTGTTTTTACAACTTTATGCCTATTTTGCCTCAAGTCATCTTTTTTGGCCACTGTCAGAACCACTTTTGGAATTTTTACATGGTTTTTGAAATTTAATTTCTAATTTAATTCCTAATTTTGCTGCCATAATCAATTTTCCTAAGCCACTTTTGGATTTTTTTTTGCCAATTTTTCCCCCTTTTTTTTCTCTCTCTCCAGGCACTGTAGGCAGAACCAAGACATGCGTCTGCTCTAAAAGATCCTGGTGCAACCACATCACCGTTTTGTTAGTTCCGCTATTGTGATTACACGATGTTGCCACGAGAGTAAATTAGCGAATTATTTTTGAAAAATAGATAAATGTTACTAAATATTTTTTTTAGTTCAACCTAACATAAATCTTACTAATGTGTTCAAATTTTTAAGACTTTTGAAAATCGCATTTAAGACATTTTAATGCCAATTAAGGCCTTATTTTTAGAATAATGAATTCTATGCCTTTTAAGACTTTTCAAGGATCCGCGGGAACCCTGTATATATCGCTACTTACAGCCCGGTGCTCTAAGACGTGTCCGAATATCAAAAACTTGCTCTAGTTTTAATTGTCTTGTTCCTGAAGTTGAGTATCCAGGCCAGTCCTGCCCTGTCCAACCCGACCACGAAGCTAAGGAATAGCATTTATAGGTAACCTATTTTGATGCTATAAAACTCATCTTAAAGTGTGTATTTCGAGCAGGCATACATCTAAAAGTGAGACTTTTTTGTAATTACTCAGAAACTCCTCATGGCATCTTTAAATTAACATTAAAACATTTAGCATGGCATGATCTCATCCCATAAATGCCTCCATTATTCCTCGTTCCTATTTTACCTGTGATTGGAGATCTGTTGTCTCTGTGCTCACAGCCGCTGCCCCTTTGTCGTTCTCAGACTCAGCCTCCTCCTCGTCTACCTCGTGGATGGTTGGTGTGACATCGGATGGAGGCAGGGAGGTCTTTTTTTTCTTCCGTTTCTTCTTCCGTCTTCGGTCTGAGCTGTGCACCCTCTTCCGTAGACGCTGAGGTAAAGGCAGGTGGGTGGATAAGGGGTGGTGGGTGTGATGAAATGTGTGTCTGTGATCTGAAAGACAGAGAAACAGATTACAAAGAAGTCCACAGCGATTCAGTTCTGCCTCTTGATGGACCGAGGATCTTGGTAAGTTGTGTTTATTCTGAAAGCATCATACATACACAAGCCAATTTCAAGTTGTTTACAGTGGGTATGTAAGACACTGCAGGTCATATTCATATTGGCAGATAACTGTTCCACAATCCAAATGTAAGTATTGGCGAAATCAAAAACCAACAGTGTTCACTGTCAGTTCTTTACCCTTGTATGTGCATTTGTGGAATTTGTGCTCATTGAGTTTAATCTGAAAGCACAAGGTCCAAACACAGGGTTGTTGTTTTCTCTTGTTGTTTGGCCATGTTTAAAGTCTGATCCATCTTAATAAATTATATTTTGAACAGATGCCTTTTGCATAATTCATTATTCGAGCAACTTGACTTCTTACTAAATCTTGAAACAAGCTTGGTGAAGGATAGTTTTGGTGAAACAGCTAATTTAGCTTATTTTAACAGTTACAGTATTCTCTCAGTTTTAAGATTTCCAGACTAAAAGAGGCAATGCAGATGTATTCATGCTCAGTTTGAGATTGTACCATAAAATTAACCCTATAAAGCCAATTGTATATTTGATACGTACTTTTATAATACCTCTATCTGCTCAATATGATCAACGAATTACAAAAGAAACATCTGAATACAATCAGATAAATGATAAAAATGTCCTCAAATGGATTATCAGTTGCCAAAACACCTAATGTATCAAATGAGATACAAAAAATCTACATGTTGAATTTAATGGACATTTTTATATTTTTAGGATTTTAGCAGAAAGTGAGACAAACATTTCAGCTCCAAAAAATTAGAATTTTCTGGCAATAATCTATGGTCTTCGGCCTTAAAGGGTGAAGGACTAAAAATGAGAAAAAACTTTTAAAACAAGCTAAATTACTGATCATGTCTGAAAATAAGGTTTGAAATCTTGGCAAGTACCAAATAACTTGCATTGTGGTTAACTGTTTTGCATACTTTGCACTTTTGTCCCTATTTAAAAGTTGTATTTGTTTATTCCCCACAGAAAATCCACAGGAATTGAAAAGTGAATCACAGAAGAATTGGATCAATAAGCAGAACTGATTATATCATTGTATCAAGACTCTTCTATCAATTCCCATCCCTGGATATCAGTATTGTTTTAGGTTTTGATACATCTGCATAACAGATGTCAGAAGAAATTCCAATTCCGTGCACCCCTTCTTTTAAGAAGTTAAAAACAGCACAATTTTTTAACATTAGGAGCATTAAAAGATGCACTGTGCTTTTCACTAGCAGAACAATCATTTCATCTATTAGCATTCATTTTACATCGAAAATCCAAGATGGCTGCCAATGACTCATCAGACCTAAGACTTTGTCATATGGTTAATAAAACCAGTGATGTTTTGGTATTTTCCCACCTCCTACATACTGTCTTTGAGTGTGGTTAAACTCTACGACCCTTTTGATGATGGTTTGTCGACTCTGTGACAAACAAACAGTTCTGGTTTTGCAGTGTTCTGATCCAGGGAGCTTATCTCAGGGGGGATGCAGGATATCTGCCTTAATTCCTTATTAAATACTTGAAGGCAAAACAAAACAAAGGCTTTAGTTTCTCATTAACACACAATAATAGAAAGATGCACTAATTATTAAACATCAAAGGAAAGCAGCTCCATCCAATAATAGCAACTATTATCTCCTACCAGAGCATGAGCTTTTATCCACTCTCATACTAATCTACTGACAGACCAGCACATTACTCTAGCTTCACCCTCTGCAGGAGTCAAACTGTGACAGAAAAGGTCAGGAGTGTTTAAGACTGTGTTCTGGAGTCATATTTTTTATCTTTGGAACATTGGTAATTTTGACAGCACTCTTTCATGAAGTTTTAGTTATAGTCTTTTGCCTAACATGTCTTTTAGTTTTAGTCATAATTTAGTAATTTAGTCATCTAAAATGATTTTAGTCTAGTTTTAGTTGGTGAAATTTCGACATTTTAGTTGACAAAATCTACCGTAAATTTATTCAACTGAAATACTGATTGTAAAGTGTAAGGAAATTCTGAAGTCATGTTTAACACTTGGATAAAATGAAACATCTAATAACCCTTCACTGAGTGCTAAAAAAGTTTTAATATTTAAATGAACTAAGGCTAAGGCAGTTGTGATTGGATGTTCTGCAACTCATCCGCCCTTTCCACACAACCAAAGTAGCTGTGATTGGATGTATTTCCAACATGTCCCTACTTTCTGCATGACTAACTATAAAAGCAATCAGAGCGCGTAGACCTTCGCCAGCGTCCTAGTCCCCAGTCATATTGGGATTTTCCCTATAAATATTAGTCCTACCTTTATTTAATCTAAATATTTAGATTCCTTGACCATGGAAACATACAATTAGCAATTGGATTCATAATGATATGTATTTTAGTTCAGTAGTTCTGCATGTAAATCACATTTTTTCGTCATGGCGGATTCAGACAGTGATCCGGATCACTCTCAAGATCAAATCATTGTTCCTTGTCCCAATCCGAACATTCCCTGAAAATTTCATCGAAATCCGTCCATAACTTTTTGAGTTATCTTGCTAACAGAGAAACAAACTAACTAACTAACTAACTAACTAACTAACAGACGCCAGCAATCACATAACCTCCTGGCAGAGGTAATTAGGTCTGGTTGGATTAAGTCCCTGTCAAACAATTTGGTCTAGTTTTCCTTAGGACAAAAAAAAGGTTTTGACGAAAATATAACAAAAATAATCAGTCAACAAATTAACACTGCTTTGGAAAGTCTGATTAGTCACCTTTACAACAAGCTACAACTCAGATAAATATGTGGGTAGCGCCCAAAAAAAATGCTCCAAATTCCCCTGCAACTGGAAGGTTGTGTTCCGGTACGTAGAGTGGAGACATTAGCGGACATTAGTGGTCCGGTATAGATCGGCACGGTTTGGCTCAGGTCGGACCGGTAAAGCCTGATCCTGTTTGCGTTTCCACAGCCAACCAAACTGTACTTGGTAGGCAGCGTATAAGCCAGATGCCGAAAGTATGATGTCACAGCAGCACGACACAGTGTACCCAGCTATTAAAAACAAGAAGAAGAAAACACAACACCGTAAACAAATAGCAACGATGGAAGACATCCAGCAATTCTTCTTTTTTGTGATCAACATGTGGCTTTTTGTTACAAAGCGCAACCAAGCTTTGTTTCAGAGAAGGCTGTGTGCCGGGGAAGTTATTTGCACGAAGACGAGTGGAGATTAAAACACGGCGGGGTCCACCTTCTGGGGTCGGATCGGTATGCTTGGTACCCCAACAGAATGGTCCCAAAAGTAGGACAGTACAGTTTGCTTATAAGGGGTCCTGTCCCAGTTTAAGGCTTTGGAAATGTCACAAAAAGCGAGGCATACCGAGACAAAACGAACTGAACCCTCTGGCGGAAAGAGGGCTATTGTCTGGCGTCAGCCTTGGTGCCATTTCCAAACTTTCAATGATAGATCATGAAGTGGAGTGTCCAGGAAGACAACACCCCAAGAAGACCAGTTCCTCACCTTGCCAAACTATGAGGATTCCTTCCAGGTGAAGATTTTGGGACACTACTCACATGTTTAGCTGTGATGCTGACTCCATGAAAGGTTCTTTTTGAAAGGGCAGTGCTGCTGGGAGCATTTTCAGCCATTTCACTGACTACTGCATCGTACCTGATACAGCCCAACTTCAAAAACACTGAACTATCCCTTTAAGCAAAGGGTACTTAACTTTCCAAGCACATAAACCTGCTTTTATTTTCAAAAGAAATGACTAACTACAAACCATAATGTCCTTTCTTTATTTTCATTCTAGACGATGTCCAAACATTTTAAGAGCTGGAGTTGTAATATAGTCTGTTTTATAGTCAACATCTGAATAAAACAACAAGATGTTAATGTGTGTTTGTATGTAATAAAAGTCCAGTGTTGTGTTTCTCACATTCAAAGTCCTTCTCAGTGTAGAGCCGGCCCATCCTGTCTCCACCGGTGTAAGCAGAGTCACTGATGATGTCTCCAAAACGCTCCACAGAAAGTGCTTTCTCCCAGTTCTCCTCCTCCTCTTCTTCTTCCTCATGTTCTTCCACTGATCCTTCCTCATCCTCTTCCTCAACCTTCACCTGCAGAAAGGTGGAGAAAAGAGGAATACCTTCAACGACAGTTCAGACGGCAGCAAGGAAAAAGGTTTTAAAATAGGGTCAACAAAGAGTATAGAAGGCATCGCCTACAACCTCAGTGAAGAAGCCATGGCCTCAATCATAAACAAGTATGATAAACAAGTCGAGGTGCTCCAATCGCACAAACCTGCACCAGAGCATTCCAACACTGTTGGGTGAGTTATTATCAAAAATACAGAAAACAGCCCCATATCCACTGTTATAAAGTCCTTTACAGTACATGGTTGAAGATAGAGCAAGAGGACGGTTCTCCTTTTTCCATAGGTGCCATACCATTAGCCCCTGTGATAGTTGATTAATCTATGTACAATCAAAACCCCGTCATCCATGCTTTGTCGAGAGTATGGAAACAAATAAAACTGCAGTTTTGCCCCATATCCCTATCTCCTCTTCTACCCATTGCTAATATTCCTACCTTCCCACCTGCCAGTTTGGATACATTTTCTACCTTGAGTTCACTTTTCCGAAGCAAAACTACACAGTATATATCCAAACATATCGCCCACCTGTGACAAATGTAATGCTCCTAAAGCGGACCTTGCTCACAGCTTTGTTTCATGCCCGAAGGTGACCCCTTTTGAGAAAGATGAGTTTAAAACCATATCTGTAATTATTAGTAGTCCACTGGATCCCAATTGTTGGCTGATTATTCTTTGCGTATTTGCACAACCTAGGAAATATACATCCGGCCAAAAAGAAATCGCCTCGTACTGCCTGATCGCTGCTAAGAAGCTACTCCTTACACTATGGAAAGGAACCTCAGTCTCCTCTACCAAACTCTGGTTTGGTAGAGTTTGCTAACCGATACACTGCACTTAGAGAGGATTAGGTATACTTTGAAAGACAATCTTAACAAGTTCGATAAAATATGGAAACCATTTTTATTATGGCTTAAGAAAATGAACATGGAGAAGTCTTACTCCTGGTCACTCCCGCAATGAAATAGAGTGTGCCTTAGGGAGTTTTCACATTAGGTCCACCTGTTTCAAACCGTGCCACGGCGCGGTTCGCCATGGGTTCGCCCCCCTCCCTCTCCCCCGCTGGCTTGCATTCACACTGGCAATATCGAACTGTGCCCGGACCCACTTGTGTATTTACTCAGTTTGAAACAGCAGGGGGCGATATGCACGCAACTGGTTACCAAACCTGCTACGGAGGAGAACGAAGAAGAGGCTACCATGGTAACCATTTCCTACACCAGACAACCAATGTTTACGTTTCGCTCTCTTCTACATTTTCCTTCAAATGTGTTTTTATTATCATGTTTGAGACGGCATCAGCGACCTTCTGGACCCTCGTAAATCATCTTAATCCTCAACCAGAATAAACAAATCGACAAATTGAGTAAGCAAAAGATTCAACCGCGGGATTAACAGGAAGTAATGCATCAAAAGTAGATCGGTTCGGACCACCTTGTTTCACACTAGTGAAACCGCACCTAATGTAGGGAGATGGAGCGAATCGAGACCACTCCTCCATGGAGGTCTCGGACCAACTGATTTAGTGCGCACCACAGGGCGGTGGTTGCATTCACATTGATACTAACGTACCAAACCCTGGGCCAAAACTTCTTTGGTGCGCACTAAATATGGTTGGTGTGAAAACGCCCTAAGAGAGGTAAAGACTGGGTGGGTGGGTGGGTGGGTGGTGGTGGGTTGTCCCCTACCTTTTTGTTTGCTCCTTCATGTTCTGCCTGTTCATGTGTGTATATATATATTAAAAAATATATATTATTATTATTTTTGCATAAATATAATTTTTGTAAAAATACGACTGACAAAAAAAAATCCTTTACAAATTTTTCTGAAAATGTCATGCTGTAAATCTCGCAAAATCAAAATGTTCTAAACGGTTTTAAAGCTATATTATTCCGCCCACTCATTTTAATTCATGCTTCATTCTTAAATATTAAACTAATTTGTAGTTTTAATTCAAACATATGCATTTTAACAACTTTATGATCAAATTATATTCAAACTTGGTATTATTGTGTATGGGCTATTTACAATCAAATCGAATAATCTCAGTCAAATAATCCCAATCCAAATTTGACTGCCAATACAATTTTAAACAATGAAAGAGAAAAAAAGATAAATCTCATAAAATGCCTTTAAAATTGTTAAGTCCTGATAAAAAGCTGACTGTTTTGCTGAATCAGCTACTTTGTCAAAACAAAATTTCACCAGAATCAGTGCAAGATTAGTAGATCTCCGATTTTAAATCTTCAGGATGTTTTATTTTCCACAAAACAAATCAAAGTTTGCCCTGGACGGTGGTTCCTCTTTGCCGTCGTTGCAGAAAACCATGAGCTCTGCTATCATACACAATATGTACCTGGAGTGTGTGCATCCTCCACCTGATGTACAGAGGACGTTAAATCAATACCATAAAGTGCTAAGCAGCAAAGAACTAATGCATTAGGCGGTCCCCGGGGACAGCAGAGCCCGATGGGAGGGTCCTGCCTGAAAGTACGGTGCCTCTGATAGGACAAACCCCCTCGTCAGGACTCGTACCCCACCTCATATTGGTCCTGGCACAGCTCACACTACAACTGCCGCTCTGTGGTCTCCGATTTCTCTGTGCCAAGGCTCCATTACATCCTAATTACCAGAGGGACGAAGGGACAGGATGCGTTTAATGATCTCAGCTACCTTTCAACACCGAGCTGAGGCAGACAAAGCAAGAGCGAATATAAAAGAACACTTTTTAAAAGGATGGAGCAGTAAAAGCCTAATCTTTTATGGTCACCCAGCTCATCTCAGTCCATTTATTTAAGGTTCTGGTTTAATTTCTACCACTTACATCCTGCTGGTCTCACACAGTGTAGGACCCTGACTTTAGCACTCCAGTGTAATTCAAGATGGCATAATAATAATAATAAGGAATATAACAATGACAGGATATTTTAAATCGTTATCATTGGAGCCCCTCCCAACTTTTTAGGACGAAGGTTGGAAGAATGCTAACTGTTGGAAATGTAATTCCAAAGGGACTTCTCCGTACGTGTGGGAATGTTACATGATTCAGAATTACTGGCTGAAGGTTCGTGAATGTCTAAAAAGAGCGGGAAAAGGTGGCGTCATATGAAAAAATATCTTTTAGTGGCAATAACAGGACTGAGATTTATTTCATTAAGCTGGGATATTATGTAAAATACACTGACACCAAGAGCTGAAGCTGAATATTGTAAACAGGATGCAATGATTTAATAACCTTGATTAAATGATTTAGTTATGGTGCGTGAAGGAGGTACATATATATTATTTCTTCTTTAATGTGTTATTATTGTTATTATTATTGAGATGTGGAGATTTTGTTTAATACATGTGTGTAAATATATCTATATGAATGTTTTTTTCTCTTTTACTTTTTACTTTATTCTACTATTATTTTTTTGAAAGATATAACAAAAATAACCTGTCAACAAATTAACACTGCTTTGGAAAGTCTGATTAGTCACCTTTACAACCAGCCGAAACTCAGAATGAGCAACACAGATAAAAATACTTATTACTTTAGTATTTTTGATATTATGAAAACCTTTTTAAGCCATGTAAAAATGTACATATTGTAAAACAGACCATGTGGTTTGCAGACTATGTGACAGCTACTGTTCCAATGTTTAAAAAAGTTTTATTTTTTTTAAAAAGACAGGATTAGAGCTGGACCTGGTTGTTCTTGGCCGAAGCTCTGATTAAGCAAATGTCTAAAAGCATTTCATGTCAGCTTTGAAGTCAGTTGTGGTGCAGGGCCGCAGGAGGAGGGCGATCCCTGCTCAGGTGGTGGAGGCAGGATGTGAGCAGCAGTTTGACGGCACAAAGACGAAGAGAGCTATGTTAACAGATTTTACAAACAGAAGGTGAGGTGTTATGGTTTTGCTACCTCACTGTAGAGCCAGGCCACCAAACTACTACTTTTTTAATGTTTTTAAGCTATATAAATGTGCAAAGTTAATCTTAAAATCAATAATAATGTGCATATAAGTTTACATTTTACTTTTAATGATTCCTCAGAAAGATAATTACACATGACTAATGAATAATGTGAGAATGCATATTTATTAATTTGTTCATTAAACTGTTTTAGTGTTGATGCAATTATGATTTATTTGCAAAACATATATTAAAATAAAGTAGAAAATTGCCAATCATTTTGATGTTTTGTGGTGACAAAAAATGTAATTTTCAGAACATCCTTGTGTGCACCTCAAAGGCTCCCTGTGGACTACCAGCGGGCACCATGTTGGCTTACACTGCTGTAGACTTTAAAATATTCTTCTGGCCCTCTGGTTACTTTGGTATGACTGCCATTAACTTTTTTCCATCTTTTGGATTCTTTTACAGGTTCTATGGGGCAACAATTTCAGACACAGGAAACTATTCCTGTTAATAATCAATGACAACTTGTGTAAAGATTAGCATAGATGCTAACAGCTTTAGTAAGTGTTTAATTAGATCTGGATCGCATTTCTTTATTAAAATGAAAAACAAACACGGATAGTTCTCTAAAGAAAAGATAGTTTTGCCTTTCTTCCTACTTCCAGTTCTTTCTACATGCCTTAATGTACAAAATGTAATTGTATCTATTTTGCTATATCTGCAGATATATCAATTATATTTAGAATTTGTCACTATTTTATTATATATTTATTTATTTGTGTTCTTTGCTGCCACTGAGGATGACAAACTGTGTTTCACTGTACAAATGATGGTGCCTAGCAAATGTTTATATATTGACAATAAAGAGCTCACAATAGAGACTTTGTGAGGTCTAAGCTAAGACAAAGTCACTGGTCTCCCTTCGAATCAACGCCCCCGCTGGCTGCCCCCCAACCCCATGTGCTCGTCTCTGTGTTGAGGTGTTCGCAGCACAGTGTGGTGCCTAGTTTGCAAATTTTTTTTACCCCTCTCCTTTCCCTCTTGTTTTCTTTTCTGCAAGCACTTTGGGTTACAATTGTTGTAGGAAAAGTGCTATATAAAAAAGTTCGATTGATTGATCTATTTTTACTCAATAAAATATACTTACTCAAACATTTGTTTCGCCGAAACTGTGAAATATTCACTAAAAGAAATCTTTCCAGTTATTCCTTAATGTATGGACATGTTACAGTGGGTAACTGTGGATTTCATAGTAAAATTCTGTTACTTTTACACAAAATAAATATGTTTTCCCATGATACATTGTTGTTTATGGATGCTGTAGATATTATGGTAAAAAAGGGCAGGGCAACCAATTGATAAAATAATTGAAATCGACAATTAGACCCTATAATTGAAGTGATTTTACTCATGACGATTATTTTTATTATTTTCCCTGTGTAGGTCACGTGACTGCGCCCCCTCCATATAGTCTACATTCACAAGAAAAATACCATCTCCATTGTTCAGGCACATTTTGGATTCTGTGCAGAGAACATCAAGCAGAAAGAAGTTAAGTGTAAATACTGCAGGAAGACTGTGTCGATGACCATAAGTATCACCACTAATTTGTTCCAGCATTGCATAAAGGTAACAGCTTCAATCAATCATGATATTGAGATTAGGTAATATCGCCCAGCCCTATGGTGAAATACTGTAACATTTACAAAAATCAGTTACAGTGTATTCTGTTTTGTTCTCACATGTTTTGGCGTGAAAACACTTTCAAAATAACCACTCTGGAGGTCTTCTTTGAGCCTCACCCCTCCACCTGCATCCAAATGGTTTGTCCCTCCTGTTTTTAGCCAGTGTCCAAGCCCCGCCCACTCCTGCAGTCTCGGCCCCATGCCCAGGAAGCAACCAGGAAGAGGTGAGTCCTGCTGCTGAATGAACAGGATTACATTAAAATAGTGATCAAAAATGAAACTTCAGGGACATTTCACTGTCAGGAAGGACTTGATTAATGAGGTTTGAAGTTTTTCTGTACAAAAACTGGAGCGCAGAGGATTTTTCCGTCAGCTTTGATGACACTGTCTGAATCTACTCACCCAGATATCCCTGTAATGAAAGCTGGCAACCTTTGATAACAGTTTGCCCTTCTACATCAAACCAGTTTTTCATCCATGTCACTTCAGATCACACTTTGATTGGTTTAAAGGTTATATATCAATCATAACATGAAAAAGCAAAACTACACTAAGAAAGCTGACCCCTGAGCTGAGTCGGTGTTCAGAGAGAAACCTGCTGCATCACCTTTTCTTCTGATCTGCACCACGTCTGCTGCAGCATCAATATTTCATATCTAATGGAATGCCGAGCCAGAGAGACATTAAAATATTTATCAGCTGCTGACTAATATGAGGGAAGGTGTGTGTGTGAGGTTGTGTTTTTGTGTTTGTACGCCCACTGTGATAAAAAAAAAACTCTATTTAGTGGGAAACATGTTGCTTTCCTTTGAGCTAAGGGTGTGGAAAGAGAAATGTTTCCACATCACACATCAGAGATGCTGTTTGTGGCTTTGTGGCTCAATGTTTGAGTTTTTACTAGGGCCGTCCTACAAGCGCATTTTAACACCTTGTCACATTTCTGACGTGTGTTGAATTAAGGACTTTAAATTTATTACTTTGCAACTCAAATCCCAATTTCCAGGTCTATGTTTACTAAGGATGAGAAACAAAAACAATTCCAGCTGAAAATGGATAACAACTTCCTAAATGAATCAATATCTTTAGTCTTTTATTCCCTTACCAATTCCTTCTACTTTGTTCTGCATGTTTTGGAAATTTATAACTCCACGCTCTCATCAGAGGCAGTCAGCAGAAAGAATTACAAAAACTAGAAAGCACTCAGGGACCACAAACCTGCATAAAGGTAGCTGACACACTGCTGTTACATCTATAAGCAACAGTTCCATGATAAAGTTAACATCATAATGTGATTTCCTGACCCCGGACTTAGCACTCCGAATCATGTTGATATTGTTAATAGTTAGACAGTTATTCGGCAAAAACTATTGTTTGCTAATTACGGTTATATGGATCACCACCAGAATCTAATCATTTTTAAGTTGGGCCATTCCCAACATCTACTGAAAAGGCCAGCAAAATCCATCCAGCAGTTTTTGAATAATCTTGCTAAGAAACAAACATACACTGGCAAAAACATAAGCCCTTTGGTGGAGGTAAAAAAAAAAAAAAAACGTGGTAGAGAGGGGCATAAGTGGACAAAGTTTGGACTTAATTTTGGACAAAAAGAGGCTAAGTGCGCATTTTCATTAAGTGGCAACTTGCAGAAGCATTTATCTGAACAGCACAACATTGAACATCAGGAGTGATGTTTGTTTGACAGTCTTGCCAATAAACTCTGTGGGCAAACTTTTGCCTACACAAAATTAATAAGGAAACATTAAAATATTGAACTGATAAGGAAAGTCGTAGGTGGCATGGGTATCATTAAAATCTATAAATCATCTGCAAGAGGAGCTGCCAATGGAAATGTGTCATTACAGCACAAGAGCCTGTCGTTTTTAACTAAAATGTGTTTAACGAAAATGTTAAAGCAAAATCAGGTAGATCTTAAATCAGGTCAGTTTTTATTTTGAAAGCACTTTTAATTTAGTTTTATTTTAGTCTTTTGCCTAAAATATATTCTAGTTTTAATCATAATTTAGTCATCTTGTTTGAATTTTAGACATGTTTTGTTGATGGAATTTCATATATTATAGTTGAAAAAAATCTACTCTAATAATAGTCGATTTCTTCAATTTTCGAATTCACGTTTTACGCTTGGATAAAATTAAACATCTTATAAACCTTTACTGAATGCTAGTAAAGTTTGAATGCATAAATTACAAGACAAAAAACTTTGTGTGAAAAGTAATCACATTTATTTAGGGCACCTGGCAGAGCATCTCAGTTACAATACCAGAATTGACAACAAACGGTGAACCTTCTCTACATTATCAGTTCATAAAGAGAGTACCTTTGATTGGATCTCTCCACAATTTATCCTACCACCACAAATCTAAGGCAGTTGTGATTGAATGTCCCTCTTAACTCATCCAACTTTTTCACACAACAATGCACAACTCTACTTTCTCCATGACCAATTAAGTCTGATTGGATTAAGGCCCAATCCCAATTCTCTTTGTACCCCTATCCCTTCCCCTTAGCCCTTCGCCTACCCCTTCCCCTATGGCTTAAAAAATAGTGTAAAGTCAAAGGGCTACAGCTTCAGCCCTATGAAATGGGACACCCCTTTAAATTAACAACTTACTTTTCTTATTTTGAACATTCTGAGCATAAATGGGATCTCAAAATCAAAATCTATACTTTTATTTTTACTCTGGGCCATATCTTGCTTTTTTTCAGTATATTTTTTTAAAGTTTGGTTATTTTTATTTTATTTGTATACATGCCTGTCTCTTTTTGCTAAATTATTGCCTTTCCTACTGTACCACATTCATACCTGTCAAGTTTTGGATTTGAAAATAAGGGACATTTTCCAGTGCTTGCTGTGAGCTGTCCCACCACCCCAACCAAGCTCCAGTATCCCTTACATTTTAAGACAGGAGTACAAGTAGGCCTGTCAAGATAACAAATTATGCTGGACAATAATAGTCCAAAAAATTATTGCCAATAAACGATATTGTCAATATTAATTTGATATTTTTTCAAATTTTTTCATTGATGTAAATATAATATATGGCATAATAAAGTGAGTGCACGATATCAAAAGCAAGAAACTTTAATTTCTTAAGAATATTTAACTGTAACTGGAAGGTCAGGATATTTTAAATAAAATAAACAAAAAATATTGTAAATTTAACAAACAAAAAAAGAAAAAACAATGAAATGAAATGGACTCTCTTTTAGGAAAATTTCATGTAAATAAAAATAATTATACTAGTCAAAAACAATAAAAAATAGACCCTGTCTCTGTAAAGAAAAAACAAAACTCACACAACAATAAAAACTATGGCCTAAATGAAATGGAGTTTAAACAGTTCAGGAATTGTTTGTGACATGTACTTTCTCCCAGTCAATTCGTACTATCTGTCAAACGTTTGTAACCTTGCTGGCTTCTTAACTGTGTTGAAGGGTTGCATTTCTTTTGCAATGTAGCGAACGACACTGTCTGTGAGTGTATCATTTTGGGCTTTTATCTATATTTTCTTTGCCAACCAAATTCCTCAGTAAGGGTTGACTGTCAGGACGAAGGCTCTGCTGCACCTCTCCCCTTCTTCGTCACCACTACTTTCAAACAAATACGACATATCAGCTCGTCGGTGTTCATGAGCTCACAACTTGTTCATCCTGTTTAAAACCAAAATATTCCCACACTGGGGCAGCCGTCTTAAGAACCGTATCTTTCGTGCCATCATTCATATTAGCGTTTGTTTCCTCGTAACTCCTCTGGATCATGGATACATCCATGCTCAGGTTGCTCACTTCAGCTCTCTCCGTGTGTACGCCCCGTCTTCACCCCAAAGATCGCATGTTTGACAGATGCTCACTCGGCTATAAATCCGCTAAATCCGCTAGAGAACACCCCGGTGTTATATACACCCCAGTGTTGAGAAAGATAGACGTAGTGAGCCATCTTGTCATTCAGCCTCTTTGGTAGACAGGGAGGAGGAAAACAAACATGCAGGATACTGCAGGGTGGCATTTCTCGCGAGACGAGTGACAGTGCTCAGTTAGGAGCAGAGGCAGAGGATTTTTTTTATTAATACGGGAGAATTACGGGAAAATATTAATACGGGAGGACGGCGGGAAAGAGGGATAAAATACGGTAGTTTCCCAGCCAAAAACGGGAGACTTGACAGGTATGATCAGATGTATACGCAATTAGCGACGTGAAGCGACATGCATCCAACACTGCCGTACTTAAGAATATTTCTAACTTAGCATATGAACACAACAGGTTTTTACAACTTTTTAAGCATTATTATGTGCAAAACAGGCTTACATTTATGCAAGTCCTTGTTGGGTGCCATGTTTCTTCCTCTCGAAAGCGTGAAACTCCGCCCACCCTATGCTGTAAAGTCTGCATCCCAAAAAACTATCTGAAAGGGCTAAAACGCACTTCGCCTTAGCCCTAACCCTATTCCCAAAATAGATTTGGGACACCCCTTTGACTCTCGTGAACGCGCAAATCACAGGGATAGGGCTAAGGCGAAGGGCTAAGGGGGAGAATTGAGATTGGGCCTAAGTCTCTGTCAAGCATATTTTTCTAGTTTTGTTCATTGAAGAAAATGTCAGTCCTCTTAGTTTTAGTCTTTGTCCATGCGCACTTGTTTTCATTAGTTATTAGTTAGTTACTTTTCGTCAGGGGAAAAAAAGGCTGATGACAAAAACTATGAAAAATCATTAAGTCAACCAAAACCTTTACAGACTAGGGCTTTTCATTTCAAGTTAAAAAGGCTGGGTCATCTGAAGGATGCATCGCCTGAAATGAGACACAGCACAGCCTGTAGATGTCTATACACCACAGCTGATGCTTCCAGGCTACAGTACTGCTACAATATGTCGCTGTATGTTTGTCTCTACTGACAGATTTATTATTCAGACGAAACAATCCAGAGCCAGGCGGAGAGGAGATTACATTTAAAAGCTCTAAAGGGGATCAGTTTGAAATATGACGCGTATTCTTTGCTTATTATCTCTCTTATTACAATACAGGCTGATAAAGCACAATAACTTTGTCTGCCTCTGATTAGCCTGCTTTCTGCTGCCTCCTGCTCTTTCTGTTTCTCAGTGTTTAAAAGCTGCATCCCACCCCCTTCATCTCTCCCCTTTGATAGAGGCAGCTGGCTCATTTCCCAGACCAACAAACAGCACCAACATAAATATCCGCAGCTCCGTTTGGCTTCGCTCTCCTCTCAACAGCTGATGTTTATGAGCAATTATTCCAAAATGATTATCTCATTACTAAATGTATTTCAATTTAAATTTGAGCATGTTGTCCCTCTGTCCATATCACTGCATGAGCAGGATAAAAGATGACAAACTCCAACTCCAATGCTGGGAAAGTTGGGAAATCGTGTAAAACAAATAAAGTAGAATACAGTGATCTGCAAAGCTTTTTAAAGCTATATTTAATAAATACACTTCAAAAACATAACATTTAATGATCAAACTGTTCAACTTTCTTGTTTTGTTGCAAATTAACAAATTTTAAATTTGATTCCTGCAACATATTCCAAAAAAAAGTGGGGACAGAGGCAACAAAACACTGGGAAAGTTGAGGAAAGGCACCATCTGTATGCAATAGCAATAACTACATCTATAAGCAATAGCTACAATGACCATTGCTACATGGTGTTCTTTAATTTGGAATTAATTATTCAGAATTAAAAAGTTTTCTCCTTCGTATTTACATGGAAATAGTAATTCTGAATTGAGGTTAACATGGAAAAGACACTTATTCACCTTTATTCAAGGTCTAGCGATTGGGAATAATTTCGATTAGACAGGGGCAGACGTGACGTATTTAAGTCTACTGAAAGAAAAACTCAAGTTCAGCATCTACATCATGTCGGTCAGGGAAACGTTGTCCAACTTAAACACAACAGCTTTAAAAAAGTCTGCATTTTAGTGCTTACGTCCATCCATTCTTTCTTTTTTTCCAAATCTCCAGGCGGCCTTCCTGTTCCTGTCAGTGTCCTGTGCGTCATCGGGACAGGACCAGGGAACAAGCATGCGCAGAACAACTGGAATAAATTTAAAGCACAATGGACGTATGCGTGATCTAGGAATTATTCAATTTGGATTATAAATTACAATAAACCAGCCACACACTTCAGAATTAAGTTTTACCATTACCATTACCAGTTTATCATTTTCATTTGGAACTAGAAAAGCACTCGGAGAGCGCAGACCACCGCCGACGCCACAATCCTCAGCCATATTGTGATTTTCACTATGAATATTAGTCCTATCTTTATTTCATCTAAATACTTAGATTCCTTGACCATGAAAACATACCATTAGCAATTGGTTTAATAATGATATTTATTTTAGTTCAGTAGTTATTCACAGAAATCACATTTCTCGCCATGGTGGCCAGACGCCGATCCAGATCAACACCAAAATCGAATCAGTTCTTCCTTTTCTCATGCTGAACATTTCCTGAAAATTTCATCCAAATCCATCCATAACTTTTTGAGTTATTTTGTTCACAGACGGACAGACCGACGGACGGACGGACAGACAGACAAACAAACTCTCCCGAAAACATAACCTCCCTGACGAGGTAATAAGGTGTTAACATGGTCATTTTTAATCTTTTTATATAGGATCTAAGTTTCATTCAGAACTAGAAAGCACTCGGAGAGCGCAGACCACTGCCAACGCCACAATCCTCACCCATATTGTGATTTTGACCATAAATATTACTCCTACCTTTATTTCATCTAAATATTTTGATTCCTTGAACATGAAAATATACCATTAGCAACTGGATTCATAATGATATCTATTTTAGTTCAGTAGTTATTCACAGAAATCACATTTTTCGCCATGGCAGCCAGACGCTGCTCTGGATCAACACCGAAATCGAGTCAGTTCTTCTTTTTCCCATGCTGAACATTTCCTGAAAATTTCATCCAAATCTGTCCATTACTTTTTGAGTTATTTTGTTCACAGACGGACAGACAGACGGACAAACTCTCCCGAAAACATAACCTCCTTGGCGGAGGTAATTAAAAGGGAATTAAAGTTCTCATGTAAACGTGATAATTGTGTTCCATGATAATAGTTCCATGACAAAGTTAACATCATAATAGAGTTAGCATCATAATATGATTCCTTGAACCTGAAAACCCACACTTGGCTTCCGAATCATGTTGATATTGTTATTAGTCAGACAGTGATTGAGCAAAAATGATTGTTCGCTAATGGCGGTTTTCTGGATCACCAACAAAATCTGATCATTTTTAAGTCGGGCCATTACCATCATCTCCTGAAAATTTCAGCAAAATCTGTCCAGTAGTTTTGATGTAATCTTGCGAACAAACGAACTAATAAACATCCGCCAGCAAAAACATAAGGTAGTGAAAAGCATCCATTGAAAGCACTAGTTATAACTTGTAATAGCTTAAATTTGATCCATCAACATAAATATTAAATTTTCTAAATGAACATGACATTAAACAGAGCTTGTCTTTTCTTTTCTCCTGTAAAATTGACAGAGCATTGCAGAGACAGAACCAAACAAGCTTCTTGTTTTTCACATTCATAATACAGGGGCTGTTTCAAAGGGCAGCAGTGGCCTGAGGGGGAAAGAGAATAAACAGATAAAGCTGAAGTCTTCCTCCTAAAACATCAGGGTCCAGCTGAGAAAATACATGATTCAAGGAACAGGAAATGCAACAACCGACAAGTATTCAGTTCCAGCACAAAAATCTCAAGTGCTCCTCTAACAATGGTCTGTTCTGGAGCAGAAACTTGGCAGCTCTTTAGTATGAAAATGTGGCATGAGTGTGATTCTGCAGAAATGAGTTCACGCAGACACAGAGTGCTGCGTTTATCTGTCAAACAAGCTGATCTCAAGGTTTGAACCAGACAGCAAACACTGAGAATTCTGTTCTAAGTGCTGTCCTGCTGTAATGGACTTTGTACATATAATACATTCTGTTCATTCATACGATGCAGAATTATGGTTTCCAACACTTTTCCGAGGACTAAATATGCAATTTCATTTTTTTAATCAGTCACTGTTCAATGTCAACCCCCCTTCCACTTTCCCTTTCCCAATTGGAAACAATGCAACACTGTGAATTTAACAGAATATGCCTCCTAGATTATCATGATTTTTATGATTACAACAATAAATGCAAATTAAGCTGATCCCCCAGAATTCAGCACTTGCCATTCAAATTTGTTCGGTTAGCTCGTAAGCTTTTTAGCTCTGGTAAAGCATTTCCACCATCACATTAAGTTACTGCCAAAAATGCAGAAAACCACCCTAGATACTACTGTTATCCTTTAAAATCCTTTTTAAAAATTCCTGGATTAGAATCTGGATTGGGATCATTATCAAAATCACAAAAGTTCTCCCATTTCCTAAAACAAGGCATTTTTTACAAATATTTTTAAAGTAACGTTGAGCAAATACAGGTACAATAACAATAATTCTCCAGCTCTAATTTAACAGCCAGAAAAAGTTACGGATTAAAATGATGTATAGTAAAAAGTAAATAGAAATGATGAGAAAATGAATAAGTTAAATAAATTAGGTAATTAAATAAAGCATAATTAGAATGTTAAAAACATTCACAAAAATCTTTCAATCCTGTTTGGAGTTCTCCTTTTCACAAACTAACAAACAAAACAACAAACACCAGATAAAACAAAACCTCTTAGACAAAGATAATTAACTTACAAATAAATATCTAATATATTTATATATATATATATAGCCTGTTAGCGTTTCCGCGTTAATGCCCAAGATTAATCTGGAAAACTTAATGTGTTAAAAAAAATTATAAGGCAATTAAATCATATGTCTTTGACCACAACTTGTGTAGCAAATACTCGTCCTGTACCTAAGAAAATAGCATTTATGGCCTTTTTCCACTAGCACGCCTTGGCCCTACTCTACTTGGCTCTACTCGATTTGCAGCGTGTTTCCGCTAGCCTGGTACCTCCTAAAACAAGCTAGTTTTAGTACCTACTCCGCTCTGGTTCCAAGCGAGCTGAGTCAATACTAAAAGATGACGTCACCAACTGCCGGCTACTGATTAGTCAGACAATGTCGTCATCGATGATTCATGAGCGCAATGACCTAGCATGCTAGCGGTAGCTACCATTAGATTACCCTCATACGTCTTTTCTTTGCAGCTCGATTGCTCTCGTCCTCGGCTTCATTCTGTTGTATAGCTTCCAAAACTCTCCTGTGCTTCTCAAGGGGTATTTCTTCTTGCCACCTGCAGCCTTCTTCTGCTTTCCTTTTTTACTCTGTTTGTGACAAAAGCTACAGATTGTTGTGTTGCGCTCAAAATGACGTCACCACAGTGCCGCTCAGCTGTTTACAGCGACACTGCACCCCATTGGGCAGGTGACTGGGGTTAATGGAAAAGCAGCATTAGTCTGTCTTTCCATGCCCTCTTTGTGAACTCCACAGACATTATAATGGTCTTTAAGTGCACTCACCTCTTGTAGGTTGATTAACACGTCTATCTCTGGGGCATGACCTCCTGTAGCCATGGGTCCCGGCGTGCAGCCAGTGGGTAAAGAATAGCTCTATGACGAGGACAGTGGGGCCTGCAGAGGAGGGGGCTTGTGTGGTTGGAATAAAATGAAAGTGGGACTAAGTTGGGAACGATTTAAGGGGGAGAGATGTCGGAGTATGAACAGAGCTCACGGCAGAGGATGACGGGGGTAACAGGTGGATGAGGGGAGTCAGTGGGAGAGGGATGGAGGGAAAGATGGGGTGCAGAGCAGCAGGATCCTGGGGAGGGGGGGCAGGGATCAGCCTTTCTCTTTCAAGGCTGGGGGTCCAGGAAGCCTTTGGGGTGGCATAACCTGAGGGACAGAAGAAGAAGGATTTTAGGATTACCATCAAATCTTTTAATATCTAATTCTCTTATCAAACAAAGTTCATATACAGAGATTAAGCAACTCCTGATCTTCATTCATCAGAAATTTCTTGATCAGTCGCTTGAAACACTTTATAACCAATGAAGTGAGAGCTACTGGGCTAAAGTCATTCAGCTCTTTAGGTGATACATTCTTGCCCACAGATACTGCAATGGACTCTCTCCACAGTCATGGTCCATTGTAGCACCGTGCATGTCTTAAGTTTCTTTTTTTAACATTTAACTTGAGGAAGTGGCTGTCACACCACTCCACAAAGTCAGCCGTAACTGGTCCATAGTCAACGTCTCCATCCTGTAGTAAACTAACTAAAACTGTGTCATCAGCAGATGTCAAGAGATGCCTGTCAGTGCGGTGACATACATGGCTGCCAGGACAGCATCACAATCACGCATGAAGCAAAACCGATGCTATGGTTAAGCACGTCGATAATACAAAGCCTCTGTTTAAGAATACATGTTGAAGTAGTCCGAGTAAGTTCATGATGTCTATGTAGATAATAATAAAGAAATTGCTCCGATACTGCCAAAAATGCTGGTATCTGTATCAGCGAATATTGGAGTCCAGGCACCATCAGATAGCATGTAATTTATTAAACTGGTTATCTATGTACCAATTTAAATTGGTTAAGCAGAATTTCAGGAGCAGGACCACACCTCAACCAAGCTTCTTCCTGGATTCCGATAAATTCTAATCAACCATGTCTCTGTTTTGTTTCGGATACTTGACGCACCCCTCCCTCCCTCCCCTTTCTTAAAAAATTCTTCCTTCCTTCTTTCCTCAGGGCCTTAGAAAGGGGGTTCGTCGTGCCTGGGAGCTACAGCGGATTCCCCATGAAGTTTCCACAAATAGTTATCCATTTCACGTACCTGCTATGTTGCTTGTTATCCACTGTACGCAATAAAAAATAGTCCAATTCATCCTGTTGATGGTGTGGTCCTTACTCCTAAAAGCACCGTTAAACTCTGGCACAGTTCTGCTTTGCTGCTCTTAAAACAGTAGCGTTGGTGGGATGCTGGTTTGGCGGAGTGGTTAGCAACCATGCACGTCCCATGTAAATGCTTCTGCTGGTCCGGGTTCAAATCCAACCTGTGACCAGTTTGCAGAGTGTCTTCCCCTACTCTCTCACCCTTTTTCACAAGCCTATCCACTGTCTCTCTCCTATCAATAAAGGCACAAAATGCCCAAAAAATACATTAAAAACATAACAGTAGCGTTGTGCTGTAACTTGCAAGGACCTGGAGGAATTGATCACGTGACATAGACACAACAGACACATGTGTGTCAGAGCCGGCTGACGCGAGGCTTGAGGCTAAGCTAAGCATAGTATGATATCTTTTTTATAATATACTGGTGTCGGATTGGTACTCGGTATTGGCCGATACCCACAGCACAAGTATCGGTATTTGTATCAAGAGAAAAAATGGCATCAGAACATACCTAGTAGATAATAAGCTTATGCTTTCTTTTTTAGCAGACAAGCTTTTAATGATGGTTTTAATGAAGAAAGTATGAACCAAAAACTTTCTTGTCTGTTAAAAAAGGAAGTAAAAGCGTAACACAGCGTAGAAGTTGGAGTATCCCTTAACTAATGAAAACCGATTATTTATCAATACTGGATGATAAATGATGTGTTACGTGCTTTTGATGATTGATTTCTTTTCTGTTGTCTATACTGTAAACATAGTAAATACTGCGCTAAAGCTTGATTTGAAGAAACTGTGAACTGAAGTGAAATATCTGCCAGAAAAATCACTATAAGATCTTTTCCTAAAATCCTTTAGCCTTGAGTTGGACATCCTTATCAGTCCGCAGACAACAGCACTGGTGCATTTTCCTTTACCGGGTAAAGCTTGTTAAATTGCCATCATACCTCTGTAGCCTCATTTTTATTTCAGCTCTTCTGGTCAACTGCTGTGATCCTCTTATTTGCTGCTCTTTCCTGTAGCCCAAATTGTTACAGATCTGGAGAAGTCTGCATTTCCTCACAGTGCACCTCAGGCATGGAACATCCTCCAAAAACTGCTTAAGAGCTCACTAAGAAAATTAAAGGCAGTTAAATGGTCAAAAATAAAACCATGATGCCTTTGGCCCTTGCTATAACTGTCCCTGATATAACAGAATCCAGAGTCAACGTCACTCCGTACGAATGTTTTTCTCGGCTTATTCCAATTTTCAGAGCAGATTTAATCAACTCTTTATCACCAATCTCTGATATATCACACCAAGTTGTTGCTGCTCTCCACTCACATGATGGTGTTTCTTTAATGAATACGTCTATTATCCCACAATCACTGTGTTCCCTGTGGTGTCTTTATCAGCTGCCATGGCAACAGAGACCAGCAGCGAGATCCCCCATCTGGAGTCAGAGCAGGGGTGGTGGTCACACCCATCTCACCACTGCCATCTTTATCAACTAATTGCCTCATTTTTTAATAATAATTAGAGTTTGTTCTCTAATTTGATGTTTGTTTTTTGATCAGCTCTTCCCATCCCTTCCACCCGTTTTTACATGCTGGTGTGGAATTAATCTTTAGGTCCCTAATCCAATGATTTTGAAGAGTAGAAGATATCCAGTTGCCCTTCAGCGTGGTAATAAAATCTCTCTTTTCTTTTTAAGCTGTATCATTGTACTCAGAACACTGCAGGTGCAACAGAACATCAGGCTGTAAACTTTGCAGAGTCTCAAAATAGCCTCCACTGTTTACGGCTCAGTTTTTACTGTGAGCTGAGCAACACACAGAGGTCCTCTCCTCTCCAAAACCAACTCGGACTCAGATATATCACCACAGAAATGAGAGCTGTCACCATCTTCAGCTGAGCGTCTGTTTGTTAATGAAAGACAACGTGATTAATTACACTGAAATTATAATTAACACAAACAAGTGGTCCAGAGAAATGTGAAGTCATTTGTTAGTAACTAACATACTGAATTATCTGAGGAAACTGGTCACTGAAATGTTTATTCTTTGTTAGGTACAGGTTTAAGACAAAGGGAAGTTTAGACAGAAAATTAGGAAAGAGGAACAGGTCCATGACGAAAAAAAGCAGAACTTTTTTTGCAAGTCTGACAAATAGAGAGAATTCTGAAATAACAATGGGAATATTAAAAAGGGAAGAATTCTTAGTTAAAAGGAAGAATATGATGAGAACAATCTGAATCATGAGGTTAAAGTCAAAATACTGAGATTCAAGTTGGAATTTTGAGGGAAAATAAGGCAAAATTCTGTTAAAAAAAAAAAAAAGTCAGAATACTAAGCCAAAAGTCCAAATTCTGAAAAAAAAATCACAATTCTGAGATAGAAGGCTGGTTTCAGATTAAAGTAAAGGTTCTAAAAATTATGTCGAAATTCTAACATTAAAACCAAAATTCAGAAAAAAATACAATTCTACGTCTAAAGTCAGATGTTTGAGAGCATGAAAGACAAAGTCTTAGATAGGATTAGACAGAAAATTCTGTCTAATCTAGGATTTATTTAATCGAGTGTTAAAGTCAAATTTCTGAGAAAAATGATTTTTTTTTGGAAACAACCCATAATTAACCTATAATTGACCGTAGTTCTGCACAACTAGTACTCAAATTTGGAGTAAAAGTACTCAATTTTAGTCAAATACTTCATGAGTAGGCTTTACTAGTGAAGCGAAAAATTTCATTAATAGACTAGAAAAGCACTCGGAGAGCGCAGACCTCCGTCAGCGCCACAGTCCTCACCCATATTGTGATTTTGACCATAAATATTAGTCCTACCTTAATTTCATTGAAATATTTAGATTCCTTGACCATGAAAACATACCATTAGCAATTGGTTTCATAATGATATCTATTTTAGTTCAGCAGTTATTCACAGAAATCACATTTTTTGCCATGGCTGCCAGACGCTGATCCAGATCAACAATAAAATCAAATCAGTTCTTTCTGAACATTTCCTGAAAATTTCATCAAAATCCATCCATCACTTTTTGAGTTATTTTGTTCACAGACAGACGGACAGACAAACAAACTCTCCCGAAAACATAACCTCCTTGGCGGAGGTAATCAAAAAAGTCCATTAGTACTATTGACTAATTGACTGTTTTGGGTCTACTAGTACTACTGGTAGACTGAAAAAAAATCACAAGTACTACTAATAAGCCTTAAACGCTAATACTAGGGAAGGGAAAAGCAAATTTTGGCTTTCAAAAATATTACAACCAATCAGGTGCTAGACTTTGCTATAATCTGTCCTACTTCATTTGCATAAATTCTACAAGTGCTACTAGTGAATCTTTTGGCTTCACTAGTACTACTGGTAGACTAAAAGCTAATTTTCTGGCAGTTTTGGAACCAGAAATTTGTTTTACTAGTAAAGCCAAACTGTCTACTAGGAGAACTAGTAGACTTAAAAATGTTACTTGTTAAATCTCAAAGCTGTACTTATCCAGTCTTTGACAGTCTAGTAGTTTTTGAGTCTACTAGTCCACTAGCATTAGTGCACATTTTTCGATCTACCTGTCCTACCTGTGATAAGGTTTGCCTCACTAGTAAAGTCTACTCACTCACTCTCTGTTAAACTATGGTTAATATTACTGATATCAATTTGAAGCTCAAACGGTTCCATAGTAACGTGACTACCATCAAATGTCCTGCTATATTGTTTTCTGAGTGTTTCCCTGACGATGAAGACAGAACTCTTATTGTTTCCCAGTAACAGATCCTCTAAATCCATCACTTGACTCTCCTTAATCTGACTCATTAGACCAACACATACACAAACAAACAAGAGAACAAGAGAAGGCACCTTGGGACCGCTTAATCATCCTGATGATGCCAAAATAGACTTAGCTGATTATTTTGGTTTTAACATGGTGGGAAACAGGTGCTTCTTATCCATGTCAACATGCCAGAGTGTCAGTGCTTAATTATTTTTGGGCAGTGAGTGAGATGCGAGCCAGACGATCGGCATTTACTCAACGTCAGTCCCAAGGATTTTAGTCGATATGTAGTTTCGTATTTTCTACAGAAAGAATTGGAGCTGAAAACTAGAACGTGAAGCTCATTTGATCCTTCAGGCATTTGCTTTGTTAGCAGTCTGTAGAAATTGCAAAGCAAAGAGGAAAACAGGAGCATGTTTTGTGAAGAATTTGAGAAGACGGTTGATTAAAAAATATGAAATGGGGACACAAATGTGGTACTGAATTGAGCTGCGCATAATCATGTGAGTATTGTACATTTTAGCCAAAAGTCTCAGACTGATGTAACATATCTGATGAATCCCGGAGGCTCCAGTTTTTGGAGCTGCTGTTTTCTCACTGTCACAATAAGATGCCCTACATCTGCATCAGTTTTATTCCGCTGACTCATTTTCTCCCTGCGAGACGGTTACAGCTGGCTCATAGCACACATTATACACAAGACGCTGCACAAATAAAAGTGATGTGGAGCTGAGTATGTGGAACACTTGGAGTTTATCTCTGGAGAGCTTTTGTGCACCTTCCAGCATTTACTACCCCGTAAAGCATCTGCAAGACAAGCTGTCGATGGAAATGTGTCAGCACACGAGCCTGTTGTTTTTAACTATCTCTGAATAATGTTCAAGCAAAATCAGAGATCTTAATTAAGGCTAGTGTTGATTTTGACAGCACTTTTTAGTTGAGTTTTAGTTAAAGTCTTTGCCTAAATATCTTTTAGTTGTAGTCATGACTTAGCCAGCTTAATTGTTTAAATTTTAAACAATTTTAAACAAAGCATCTCAGTTACAATACCAGAATTGACAACAAAAAGTGAACCTGCTCTACATAAACATATCAATTCATAGAGAGAGCAGCTCTGATTGGATCACTCCCCAACTTATCACACCACCACCAAGCTAAGGCAGCTATGATTGGATGTCCCTCTTAACTAATCCAACCTTTCCACACAACCAAAGTAGCTGTGATTGGATATATTCCTAACTTGTCTCTACTTTATACTAAGGATGGGACGATACACTTAAAGTCACGATACGCTGCACCTTGATATGCCCGGGTCACGATATGATACGTCACGACACAATATCAAAAAAGTAAAAAAGAAAAAATTTTACTGTGTAATTACAACTTATTTATTTTTGTTTGAGTTGCACACAGGAAAACACAAGGCCGAACAGGCCAAACACAAACAATAACACTCACTCTAACCCTAGAGAGAGTGTATGCTAACGAGCGGTAGGCTCGTTTTCGCCGCCTTCGTCTTTTTTAATGAGAAAGCCAAAATACTGCCAGATAGATGACTTGATCCAGGCGGAGCGTCCTCAATTTCGACCTCATTTGACTCCATCATTCGGCTTTTTGGAGGCAAGGTAGCTGGTGCTAATGTTTGTTGTCGACACTTCTGGTCACATGCGCTGTTACCGGACGTGATGTCTTTATTTCGCGATCCATTTTTTTCAAACTCGATGCATTTCATCATGTACTGTATCGTGATATATTGCCAGACAATATTTCATCCCATCCCTACTTTCTACATGACCCAAGTAGGACTGATTGGATTGAGTCTCTGTCAAACATTTTTGTTTAATTTTTATTTGTGGATGGAAATGTCAGTGAACTTGTTTAAACAAGTTACTGTCTAGTTTTAGTCCGGGGAAAAATGCTGTTGAAGAAAAGTAATAACCGCCTCAGGTTTGGATGTTCAAAATTGTATAATCTGATGTTTCAAAGCACACAAATATAAAGTTGATTCTCCCTTCTACTTTGTTTTTGGCACTGAAAAAAAAGTCTGTTACTTATAAATGTACATCTCATGGTTTAAATGAAGTATTTTGAGTATACAGTAAAAATATCCCTTTGCACACACCATGTTTTAGACTGATACTCTCACATTTTCAAAAGCAGTACAGAAAAAAAAACATTCAAAAATCTGTTTTCAGGCCTGATATTGAGTTTTCCATTGCTTTAATAATCAGTATGATGTGTACTGCTGTTGTTTCAGGATGAGTCACAGCTCAGAAACAGTTCTAGTTAAGTAATAAATTGCCTTAAAACTAGGAGTGGGAGAAAAAAATCAATTCACATAAGCATGTCTGCCAATTTTTAAATCGATTTTTTTGTTCAAAAATTAATCCCCCCCCCAAAAAAAATCTTTAGGCGCTAAAGTCGCAGAATTGCAGCAAGGGACATTGCTGAATAAAACAGGCCAGAACTGTTAAAATAGTGCTGAATAGTGTTACTACTTTTCCACCAGCAGATAGTGGACAGGTGACAGGTTTGTATTCAAAGTTTTGCCGTTTATTTATTTTGAAACACACACACCGGACCGAGGGACGCGAGTGTGGCTGTAGAGCGGAGCAGAAACTTGCGGCGCGTGTGTGCAGCGGGAGCGGCTCTACGCGCCATCACAGTCTCCAAGTAGTACATAATGCTTTGCCTCTCCCTGGCCGGGGGTGGAAGTAATCAGCGAGTGCCAGGGAGGGGACGTGGTCTGGGATGCAGGGAAGCTCAAAACACCGCGAAAAGTGACGGTGTTAGCGGAAATGAGAAAGACCGCTGAGCTCTGGGCAGACGAGGGGGCAAAAAGCACAGTGAAGGCAGCAGAGGCGTTCATGCTCGGCCCAAATTACAGTGATGATGATGGCTGGGTGACTAACCACTTTGAAACTATGGCCTTTTTAAATCTTGATAGCAAAATTGAATATTTTCTTGAAAAAACGCTGGTGCCTAAAGAGTTAATAAGCCACTTTTAAATGCAATCCAGGCTTTTGAAGAGAGAGTATAAACAGCTGGTTAAAATATATTGCTGAATAATTCCTAAAAACTGACTCACATGTGATGTGTATTTTTCCTGATATAGTCTGTAGGCATCATCATTGTTCATCTTTTTTCGCTGGTGTTAAAAAAGCTAACTACAGATTGCAAAAATCGGCAATATCGTAGAATCGCAATTTAAATCGAATCGGCACCTGAAAAAATCACAATAAATCGAATCGGGAGAAAAGTGAATCATCCCAACCCTACTTAAAACCAATATAGATTTAAACAGGCATGCACAATATTGTATTTGACAATATGACAATTTTTCCAAAGTCATTATTAATGATATTTCTCATCAAGAGTTGAGTCTTTACATTACAAAAACAGACTTGTTGCTTTCAGTGTGAGGAACTGATATAAAAAAAAGGAAACAACATTTAATTCTTAAACAAATGATCATCTCACTTTTTAAATGAACCCATGCAGAGATGATGAGATCAAGGTGTGTTGTACGGTTTGTGTATTTTGCCAATTTTACTGCCAATACATGGGATTTCTATGGCTGGTACATCGGCTGTGAACATCAACTACAATTTTCAATATCAGCCAAAACCCTATCAATAAAATCATGCATCCTTAGATTTTAACAACTGTTTATTTTAGTATTATCAGATTTAAGTGCCACACTGTCGACCATCACATCCTTTTGCATCAACTGGTTTCTCATTAAAAGTTTCCAATATCAGACATCCCATGGATAGTTTTTGGAAAGATTACAGAAATATACTGGAAATGTTACCCCACTTTGAAACACTAACCTGCCAAAATTTCCCAAATTAGCCTTGATGACAATGCATTTGTGAAGATAGGACACAGCTGTATCTCTTCTATAAAAACAAGGATGTAAGTACTAAAAGAGCTCTGACAAGGCTGCTTACCTTTTGCTGTGTCTGAAGGGCCAGCGTGTCATCCTGATCGGTCACTAGCAGAGTAAATTCACCTAAGCTGAAGCTGCTCCCCGCTGGTCCACTAGCAGCTCACTCATAACTACAGTAATAATATCGAGTGTCGGGCCCCCGTCGTAGCAGCTGTGTAATCAGAGAGCCCTGAATGGCTCACTCTGAACGTGTGAAGGGGAAACTGACACACACAAGTGACGCTCACTGACAGTGTAGCTGTGTGATGGGAGCATTTCAGGAACGACAACAGCTCAGGTGATTGACAGGATAAATATGATCCCTCCATAAAATAATTAACCTCATGTGTCCTTCCTAAATTTAAGCCAGGAAACATAAACACTCAGGATTTGATGTTCACTTACAGCTGCCGAGAAACACGTACAGCAGAAGTGATGTGGAAATGTTAAAGTGTGAAAGCTGTTTTCACCTCAAATGTAACAAGAAACAGCAAAAGGCAAATTATGTCAAATTACTGCAACACCACTTAGCAAGATAAAAAAAAAGTTATAAAAGATTTTTTCTTGAAAAATGGAGTCCTTATTGATACTGGTTCCTTGACCGACTACGATAACTAGAGATGATCAGATTGTATTGATACCAAAGTCATACAAGATTTAATTCTATATATCAAATTGATTATTTAAAGATTACTTCATCAATTCCTGCTGATTTTCTGTGTGGAAAAGCATTAGCCTATGTCAGTTTTCAGTGGCAGAAACGTATAACACACACTAAGAATCTCTTTGTCCAAAATTAAGACAATTTTGACCACTTGCACCCCCTGTCTGCCACATTTTTAAGTTTTTGTCATTTCTGCTGACTGCCACTGATAACAATGACACATCATTTTTAAGGCATTCAAATCAAAGTCGAAGGAATTGAGAAGGGAACTGATCAGTAAAAAGACAAATGCTATCGGTTGAGGGAGCTGACATTGATAGTAAACTGGAATTGGATTTCAATTCCCATCCCTAATGAAATTTTGGAATTCAAAAAAGATTTGGAATTCAAAAAAGCTTCAACCAGAAGTGTTTTGAAGGCAGAATTCTTGTGAAAAATAATATATATATATTTTTTGATAACTGTTAGGGAGGTATGAAACTGTGATATATTGATTTGGCTTATCAACGATTTAATCAAAAGGACTAAAATATTTCAAAAATTGACTTTTACTATCATTTATATAACACAGCTTTATTTTGAAATTCTTACTTCATGCCTGTGTTTCCATTTTTGCCAGGCTGGCTCTGCTTCCTGTGAGTTCAAACAGGCCCGTGGTAGCCTTATGCTAGCAGCTAGCATCTTAGCTTTATGGAAGATACGATAAAAAGGACATTTACTCCTCTCATAGCTGTCTGACAACAGTTAAGACATAAAGAACACCAGGGAGGACTTCTTAGCGATATACTATCTATGCAGTGTTAAGATGCATTGATATTTTTTATTTGTTAATCTCCAAAATTTAATACAGTCATTAATTCAAAACAGATAAAGTCAATAATTCATTAAGTCCACATGATAGTGCTGTTGAGCTAAGTTGTAAACAGGATGTAAACAAACATGCTACACAGGAGAAAGCAATGAAACAAATGAGTAAAACCTGCTTTCAGCTGTCTGTTTTAATGCTCTGAGTGTATTTCTGGACTGTTTGTGTTTACAGTAAATGCAAGTTACTGCACAGATGTGGTAAATGTGTGGTTCTCTTCCACAACTGTAATATCCGCAAATATCAATTCATGAAGTAAACAGGGCAACCCTTCAGCAATTTTGATCTCCAATGCAACTGCCAACAAAACTGCTTTAAGCTTGCATTTATCCTTATGACTCTCATGTCTAGGTCAAAGACGAGGCTGTGGGTAGATTGTCGATGCAGCTAAAATGGTGCAGCCTTGTAGACTCAACAAGGCAGCACGTAAAGTTCCAATAGTGATTAAGAAAGACGTTCAACAAGGATTTTTACAATAAAAGTTCTGAGTTGTAATTACAACTAAGCGCTTTTAATGAAACCAGGAAGTCTTATCTTTCAGGTGTAGCTAAACAACAAGTCAGGGGAGAATTGAACTACAAATTAAGTTACAGCTACTGAACTCACAAGTGAAAACACAGAGACTCGTAGCAGCATCTGACTTCCTGCCCAATCATGAAGGATCACCTCACAAATTTCTATCAGGGAGTTAGAGGTTGTAGCACAACAAATGCTGGTATGATCATATCTGATTTCATCATAAAATGGCTTGTCAATCCTGAAGCAGGTTGCTGGTTTGACTCCCAAAGTTGACTTCTGTATATGCAAATGTTTCTCTGAGTACTCTTGATTTCCCACTGACCAAAAACATGTTTATTAAGTTAACTGGTGACTTCTTCCTTGTGGGTGTGTGAGTGATTGTCTTTCACTACATAACAGCTCTGTGATTGGCTGACCACAAGTCAAGGGTGTCTGTCACTAAGAATTAGCTGGGACAGGCTAAACCTCCCAACACCCTAAAATGAACAAGAATTACAGAAGTTGGATGGATGTCTACAGCTAAAGATGACTTTGTAGGCTGTTCCCTGCAAATAGCAATGATAAGCTGATGATGATGATATATTTCTTTCTAACATCACTGCTTTCTTCAGTCTTTTAAGATTTATAGCTTAATTACTTAAATAAAAAACTTGCAGTAAACAAACTGGATTCATCTTGTAAAACTGAAAGACAATTCAAATGTAGGAGTAAACGTTGTATTTACATCCCTCAAACAGGCAAAGAATGCATTTAAAACAAGAGCAGGCTGAACTCCAAATTAACGCTCACTCTTAAACTCTCTAGTCTGCTGAAGCATTAATATTTGTTCGGTTTGATCCCAGCAGCAGCAGGTGTTTGTTGCACATCATTAAATGAAGACAACCACAGCGGATCATTTTGCCTGATGGCTCTCCGCTGTGATGCAGCGGTATACAAATAAAGCAAATAAAATCTGCCCTCTGGCTTAAACAAGCAGTCGAACAGCAGTAATAAGCAACAACTTGTTCTGTTTATCTTCCAACCTCAATAAACATATAGAGTATTTGGCATTCCTAGAAGATGAAATGGCTTTTAGAGTTTTCAGGGGAAAAATGATTTATTTAATGTTGCCTGGGTGAATTTACATTTGAGAGATGTCTGTAAATCTCTTTTTCTAGGAACTATTACAGCCCTGCAGAGGTCAGAGAGGAATTACTTGGATAAAACAATGAGGGACAGTTAAGCCTTTGCTTTAATGCAGAGACATCTCAGAGTTTCACAGGTCATACTGAAGCCATGTACATAATTTCACAGGAGAGTGAAAACACTAATTTCACACATAGTCCATCTGCGTATTTACCATGGGTGCTGCACACGCCACAGTGTATCTCCAAGACTCCTCAATCTGTTGGTTCCAACAGCCAGCAAAGGAAAACAAGCCCTCAGAGTTTCCAGGTTTATTTAAAATACAGCAGAAATATTTTTAAAGGATACTTCAACATTTTTTTTTGCTTTCATGTCTTGCCTCTTTCCTGGGTCCATGACAAGCAGATAGACATCACTCATTTGACTGTGCGTGCAGTAACAAGGAAAAGACCAGCAGGGCTCATCCTCCGCTAATTAGCTTAGTTCAAACAGTGGTAGTCAATGGGTAGGATTAGCCTGTAAACTCTTCAACAACTCTAAACGGTCCCGAGTGCTTGTTGTGTCCAGCATTTTTTATAACATTATGTCTTGTTATCTATTTTTAGACTAAAATTTGTGCTTTATGTCATTTCCTCAAGAAAAACATATAAAACTAGCCTGCAGGGGGCATAAGCAAATTACCATGGACAGGCTTGTATTTAGGACAAAAGAACAAAGCCTCTGTACACGAGTAAAAGAAGACTGGTACTAAGGATAATGGCTGACCTTGTAAGGGAGGACGAGGATGATTTCTTTGGGACTGATGAAGATCCACAATGTTACCTATTTGAATTAGAATATGGAGGAGGAACTTAACGCTTGTTAAGTTTGATGTTTTTGGTTTAATTTCATCTGTATTTCTTTTGAAAATTACATAAAGTGCTAATCTTAGTCTAAAAATTGATAATATAACATAATGGCCCTTTTCCACTGGCACGCCTTGGCCCTACTCTACTCGGCCCTACTCAATTTGCAGCATGTTTCCACTAGCCTGGTACCTCCTAAAACAAGCTAGTTTTGGTACCTTCTCCGCTCTGGTTCCAAGCGAGCTGAGTCGATACTAAAAGATGACTTCACCGACTGCCAGCTACTGATTGGTCAGACAATGTCATCATCGATGAGTCATGAACGCTTTGACCTAGCATGCTAGCGGTAGCTACCATTAGCTTACCCTCATACGTCTTTTCTTTGCAGCTCCATTCCTCTCGTCCTCGGCTTTATTCTGTTGTATAGCTTCCAAAACTCTCCTGTGCTTCTCAAGGGGTATTTCTTCTTGTCACCTGCAGCCTTCTCCTGCTGTCCTTTTTTACTCGGTTTGTGACAAAAAGCCACAGATTGTTTTATCGCGCTCAAATTGACGTCACCGCAGTGCCGCTCAGCTGTTTACAGTGACACTATGTCCTGTTGGGCAGGCGACTGGGGCCAATGTAAAAGCAGCACAAGGCGAGTAGAGTAGAGTAGGGCTAATAGAAAAGGGCCATAACAGTAAAAAAAATGAGTCACAACAAGCACACAGGACCGTTTGGAGCTGCTGAATGGTTTATCTGAAGACTGAAGGCAGAGGCAGGCTAACACTACCCATTGACTTCGAGTGTGTGAGCTAAGCTACATACCAGTGGGCAAGCTTTTCCCATCTCTTCCCTTTTGGTCCTCACAGTTTAAAGAATGGTGCGTATGTGCTTGTCAGGGACTCAGGAGTGAGGCAATACATGAAAAGAAGAAAAAGTTGCAGTATCCCTTTCATGTGGCCTCTGCATGTATACTGTTAAGTACGGCTATAACTAACTGACAGCACGGCATTACTGTTAATTGTGTGCATCACTGCAGAATTACTGCCATTACAGTCATGGAGGACCTACTGCTCTTAAGTTGGATCAAGGCTGCCAGCAGAGTTGATATTCACAGGTCTTTGCTCCTCAAAAACCACACCTCCATCTCCAGTCCACATCAACCCACTCCAGACACAGCCATGAGCTATTTCTCCATGTGTGGGTCTATATTTAGAGACAAGTGGGCAGCGAACACAGAGACAAGGTAGATGATAGTTCAACAAAGGCTTCACACTTCAACACTGTGATACTGAAGACAAGTGCAAGTCAGAAAAAAGCTTCAAGACCAAAGTCAAAGTAAAAGGGCAGAAAGCAAACAACTAATTGGTCATCTATTAAATCAACTTATGGCATCCTTACACTTTAAATGAAATCAATTACGCATTAAGGCAGTGCATCAAAGTAAGTTTAGTTCAAGAAAAACATATTTGTGTCCAAGCTAAATGTTTTCATGTTGGTCAAAACTAGGGATGGAAATTTAGAAGATTTTATTGATATCAGTTCCATTAACAATTCTGTTTATCAGTCCGATTCTTTACGATCGTCTTATCCATTCCTGCTGATTTTCTTTAAGGAAAAGGTAGGCCTTACATTGGGTTTTTTCCAATATCAAACACATGGCACTCCTAACATTCAATACCATGCTGCATTGACAGTGCTTCTGCAAGTTGCTGGCATTTCCACTTCCTGAACCTTGTGCAGGAAGTGTCTTTTTTATGGAACTTAATCAGTTCAATTCTAACCAGTTCTGCCTGTTGACTTTTTAAGTCTTTTGTTACCATGTTTACTCCTGACTAGACTATGATATTATGATTTGCAGAACAAAGTGGAAGGACATGATGAGGAAACTGACAAGCAAAAAGACTAATGATCGATTATTGGAAGGAATCGTTTTTGGTTCTTAAGTGGAATTGGTTCTCGATGTACATCCCAAGTTATAATCAATTTTAGTCTACACATAAAAAGTCTAGAACTAAGACTGAACAATATATCATTATATCATCACAACTTTAGTGTGCAAATGCACAGCAGCCACATCGTAGGAGAGAACCACAACTTCAGAATGTACTATTGCTGAAAAATTCCAAAGTCATTTATTTTTCCTCCAGAAAGTCTGTTTGGCACTATTTCATGATGTAGCAAATGGTTAGGAGATTCTGTCAATCTGCTGTTTCTCTCTATTAACTCAGGAAAACACATCAGCAGGCAGGGGAACTAAAACAAGACCAAATTAGTGAATTTCACATAAGTGACAATGATGTTCCTTTTACTGTTGATGACTTTTATGAACCAGAGTAAACAGAAAAAAAGAGGAAATGCAAACCTCTGCCACTGAAGCTCACATATTGCTGTATATGCAATAGTTCCATGATAAAGTTACCATCAGAATATGATTCATTGACCCTGAAAACCCACACCTAGCACTCAGAATTATGATGATATCATAATTAGTTAGACAGTTATCGAGCAAAAACAAACGTTTGCTGATGTTGGTTATCTGGGTGAACACCAAAATGTAATATTTTTAAGTTAGGTCATAACTAACATCTCCTGAAAATTTTTACCAAATCTGTCCAGTAGTTTTTGCAAAAGCTTGCCAACAAACAGACAAATATTAATGATAAAAATGATGAAATTGTAAAAATGGTAATAATAGTGATAATAACTTTGCATATTAGGTTTAGAATTCAATACATCTCATTCCTATCACATACACAAAACCCACTTTCTATACTTTCTATATAGTATGTCACAAATTCATTCACTCAGTTCCAAACTGTGCCAACTAATAAAAATTAACACACAAATAATAATAATAAAAAAAACAGGACTCAATATTTAGTACTGGAGTGCTGTGCTTGCCTATTTGGTGCTTCTTTCTTGCAAGTTTCTTCAATGCATCACATCATTTAACCCTGAACATTAAAATATGAGTTTGGCACACGATTGTCCTGCAGTGTTAATTTTGTTGACTCATTATTTTCGTCAACGTTTTTTTCCCCTTACAAAATCTAGACTATAACTAAAAATACACAAGTATGCATGGACAAACACTAAAACCAAAATAACTGACATTTTTGTCAACAAATACAAACCAGACTAAACTGTTTGACAGAGATTTAATCCAATCAGACCTAATTTGGTCATGTAGGGACAAGTAAGGAATATATCCAGTCAGCTACTTTGGTTGTGTGGAAATTTGAAATATGTTCGTTGACTAAATTAACAGATTTCATTGACTTAAATGTGAAAATGCATCAACTAAAATTGGACTAAAAGCTAAAACAGTTAAGAAAACTAAATTATGACTATAACTAGGGGTGTGCGATATGACAATATTAAATCGTTCAGGATTACAACGTGGGGATGATCTCATAAAGCAGAAAGATCGTCAGATCGTCTGCGTGGGCGCAGAGACTTTGACACGCACCCGACTAGCCAATCGTAGCACATTAAGCGCAGTGCATGGTGGGATCTCCTGTTTGGTTATGCAGCGTGAAGTCATGGCGGAAAGAGAAAAGGAGATAAAAGATTGAGATGTCTGAACAAAAATCTGTTCTAAATCAGCTGTATTATTCACTCAGGTTATAGACATTGCAGTTTGATAACATTTGTTTTCAATTGTTGCATTTTAAGAGATAATGTTGATATTGTTGTTCATTACCTTTTATGTTTACACTTATTGCACATTTTATTAAAACTACACTATTTTAATTAAAACCTGTTCAGAAAGTTTCTTTGCCCTTGTCATTTTTTACCGTTTAAGATTTTACATGTTTTATATGTTAAACATGAGGAAAAATGGTCAAACATGCAAATGAGTCTAGAAAAATCAAAGGAAAAAAGAATCGTGATAAAATCGTGATCGTGATTTTATTTTTAAAAAATCGTGATATGATATTTTTGTCATATCGCCCACCCCTACTAAAAGATATTTTAAGCAAAAGACTATAAAACTAAATAAAGAAGTGCCTTCAAATGTAACACTGTTGCCCTGCCCTGTCTTTTACACTCGTGCAGCTCTGCTCTCTGTTTCTTCTTCAGACAAAAGTGCTTTAACAATCAATACTTCCACTCAATTCTATAATTCCTTATTTATGAAACAATGAGGCTCAGCGTTTCCAGGCGATCATAGCCGGCATATCAGGTGAACAAACAGCTTTAACCCTTTAATTTCTATAAACAATAAGAGCTATGATTTATCTCCAAAAATGATTGTTGCTGAGTCATTACTATGTGACCCATCAACCTCCAGCTTCTGCTTCAACTTCCATCTCAGGCTGTCTCGCAAGACCTAAAAACGTCTCTGCGATTTGTTTAGAAAAGGGTGAATGCCATTTGAAAGGCAAAACATTGCAGAACAACGAGGACTGACAACATGATATGAGTGGCCAGTTGAAGCCACCGCCTCCAGAGCGGAGCAGTTCTACCTGCACATGATGAAGACGTCCATCCCTCTGTGCACACGAGCACCCAAAGGCGACATCAAACCTGCAAGGACGCCCTCTCCAGCGATTATTACACAGTGCATGTCCCGCTTTGTGCAGAATCCTCACATGTCATCCCCTCTGCTCTCGCGCATGCATGTCTGTCTTTGTTGCATAGAAAGTACCAGACAGCTACTCAGCATCACTTCCACGTCAGAGCGTTTTTTTTTTATATTTGGCGAGTCAAAGCCGCAGCATTCCCACGATATTCCCTCTCCTTACCTGCGATTTTGGAGAGCAGTCCAGCTGGAGAAAACTACAAACACGAGATACTGCGAGTCCACGCAGCAGCAGCGGCAGGGGCGGCAGTGTTGTAATAGTCCATACCGTAGCCCAAGCGAAGACACGGCTCAGCGCGGCGGGGCACGGCACGGCACGGCACGGCGCGCAGCCTGCTGGATCTGACTGCGAAGGATGCTCGGAGTGACCACGTGACTGTGGAGGACAAACCTGCCAATCTGAAGTCAGCGGAGGAGGAAAACAACATGTGAAGGAGGGACAATAACAGCATGTAGGAGGGGGGATGTTTACGCACGGGGTACAGGTAAAAGGTAACAAACTGGACTCTAATTATCGTCACCACGTTTCATGTCCTGAGACACGCGCCTTTGTCCTACAGCGCGCGCCATGCGGGGGAATAATTGGGTCAAGCATGAGAAATAAAGACTCACATATTAAGTGGTTTGATTTCTAAATTAAAAGAGAAAAATAGTCTTTTTGTCGCTATGGCTGCAACACATAACAACTGAAACAGCCTTCTATTTTTGTTTATTTGCTTTTCTTACCATAGTGATCAATTTTTCACCCTGCAGACCAGGGATGGGCAACTTTGAGTACCAAGAGGGCCACAAAAAAAACCTTTAGTTCTATATCAAACTTTTTGAAATGCAGCACTCTCAATTTTCCCCTTCCAGACGAATGCCTTCTGTGTTCCAGCCAATTACCAGCCAACATCCAACATAAACATTCTTATTACCTCTGCAAAGGAGGCTATGTTTTTGCAGGTGTTTATTTGTTTGTTAGTGAGATTACACAAAAACTACTGGAAAGATTTGTCAGAAATTTTTTTTCATTTGTTGGTAATGGCGCAACTCAAAAGTGATTACATTTTGGTGTTTATCCAGATAACCGCCTTTAGCAAACAATGGTTCTTGCTTCATAACTGTCTAGCTAATGATATCAACATGAGTCAGAGTGCTAGTTGTGGATTTTCAGGGTCAAAGAATCACATTACGATGGTAATTTCATCATGGACGTATTGATTATAGATGTAACAGCAATATGTGAGCTACCTTGGTGTAGGTTTACGCTCTCCGAGTGGTTTATAGTTTAACATTGTGAGACAGAACAATTTTCTTCATTTTTGGCAGTAACTAACCCAACAATGCCTTGATGGAGTTTGTTCAGAGCACCTCTAGTTTAGTCATGGCATCTGATTGGTATCTCAGGTTGAACCATGTGACAGTTTCTGTCATGTTTTCTTTATACTGACAATTTTTAGTAGGGGTGGGAGAAAAAAATCGATTTATATAAGTATCAGGATTTTTTGTTTGACAATTTTTAAATCTATTTTTTTGTTCAAAAATTGATTTTTTCCAAATTTTAATGCTTCCTTTGAGTCTCTGTTAGTAAGCCACTTTTAAATGCAACCCAGGCTTCAGAAGAGAGAGTAAAAACAGCTGGTCAAAATATATTGCTGACTAAATTCTAAAAATGGACTCACATGTGATGTGTGTTTGTCATGATATAATCTTTAGGCATCATCATTGTTCATCTTGTTTTGCTGGTGTTAAAAAAGCTAACTAAAGATTGTGAATATCGGCAATATCGTAGAATCGCAATTTAAATCGAATCAGCACCTCAAAAGTCCTAAAAAATCAAATGGGTAGCAAAGCATATCGTCCCAGCCCTAATTTTTAGATTCCTGGATAAGACTTGGGGGCCAAACTGAGTGAGGAGGAGGGCCGCATGTGGCCCCGAGGGCCACCAGTTGCCCACCCCTGACTAAGACTTTTTCCCTGACTGCGCTGACAAGTTTTAGAAACAGGAAGAGAGGAAGAGTGTTGATTATAATTCATTGGGGAAAACGTGATACTTGATTTTTCTTTGACTTTATTACCACCACCGAGGAGGTTATGTTTTCACTGAGGTTTGCTTGTTTGTTCTTTTGTAAACAGGGTAATGCAAAACGTTATTATTGAATTTCTGGTAAATTTTCAGGAAATTTAAAGCTATGGTCTACGATTTGGAAGCTTTGTACATATTAATAACACCGTTTATAAGGCTGTTATGGTCCTATGGTCCTATCTACACAGTATAAAGACCAAAAAGAACGAAAAAAATCCATTCAGTATATCCGCTGAAAAGCTGCATACTAGCTGACCAATCAAACCTAAGAACCTGCGACTATTAATTGGTCCGTGAGTTGGTCTGTGAGTCCATCCAATCCTCGTCTCCCTCGCTATGCAGCGTCATGCCCATGGTCCCGCCTCCTCCCCTCTACCTCCGGTGAGCAGCTAGCAGCGTTAGCTACTGAACTATCATGGAGCCGGAAAAGCCTAGCGCCCGAGACCGGCCGCCTCCTCTCCCGCGGGGCCCAACGGAGCTCTGCCCGCGGGTTGAGGCCTGTTAGCGGGCTAACGGCTAACGGCTAATGAATAGCCTCAGCCGGCCGTCAGACCTTCAGCATCGGCTGTTTCGCCCCTGGTTGATCAGGTAATGGCTTTGTTTACTACAGTGTGAGATGTCTGCTGAATAACTCTGGTTAGTTTGTGCCTGTGCGGGCTAATAACTTGTAGGGGAGCGGGTTAGCCTGTTAGCCGCTAATCGTTTGCACTGTAAGCTGAGCTGGGGAGGACAGGCTGAGAAAGATAAATCCTCCCCCACACTCGGCTCCGCTCTGGCGGCGCCAAACCCGCATTGCCGCCGGTCCAGTTGAAATGGCTACTGCTGTGTGTTATAAGGGGGATGTCTGTCGTGTTTGATACTTTCAGTTGAGCTCAGCTGTTTTTGATTGAGTTTACTGCTGATATATTGTGCTAGTCGCTCGTAGCTCTGTCCGAGGGGGCTTTATGAGGCGACACGAGCTGGGGGCGGGATCTTGGAACACGGAGGGGAGAGGTGAGGGAAGGGGGGCGCAGGCTGCGGTTTCAAATCGTAGACCCTAGCTTTAAGTTAGGCAAAGCACAAGAAAGAAGTGATGCAATTTGGATGCTGATCTGAATTCCAATATAGAAACTTTTTTATTTATTTGTAAACATGGGAAAGAAATGGAAGTTTATATTTTTGGCAAATAACTCAAAAAGTTTATTAATTTTCATGAAATTGTGAGAGAATGATGATGACGGTCATGGCACAAGGAAGAAGTTATACGTTTTGGTTGCTGTCTGGTGCCAACCTCCTGTCTCCATTTATTGTTATTGTTATTATTATTATAACAGAACAGTACTTTTGTTCACCTTACATGTTGATGTGTTGTTTTTTTTTTACATTTTTTTTATTTTTTATTTATTTTTACCAAATTAAGATACAAGAAAAAAATCACCTGTAATCAGGATATTACAATATTTAAGTAAGTATCAGTTTCGGGGATATGAAGTTTGTACATAAAAGCGATAGCTGCAGTAGTGACGGTTATTGTCCTAGGAATCCAACAATGAAATTAAATATGTATAAGTTTTGCAATTATACACAGGCTGCTTAATATGTATTCTTTAGTAGTTTACAGCAAATGCAAACAACAGGGGGGAATGTTTAATCATTTTAACCCTATAGCGCCAATTGTATCATATTTGATACATACTTTTATAATACCTCTATCTACTCAATATGATCAACAAATTACAAAAAAAACATCTGAATACAATCAGATAAATGATAAAAATGTCCTCAAATGGATTATCAGTTGCCAAAAACACCTAATGTATCAAATGAGATAAGAAAAATCTATATATTGAATTTTATAGACATTTTGATTTTTGTAGGATTTTAGCAGAAAGTGAAACAAAAATTTCAGCTCCAAAAAATTAGAATTTTCTAGCTATAATCCAGGGTCTTGGGTCTTACAGGGTATTATGAAGCCTGCATTTTAATTAATGTAAGTGACCACAGTATTGTTTCAGACATAAAGTGAACATGAACAGACCCTGAACAAAAAGCTGAGCTTCCAGTTTATTCCTGGTTTTTTGATTCCTAATAAAACACCAATTTTATGCCGTATTTCTACACTCCACAGCTGCCAAACGTACAAGCGCACCTCTGTTGAATCAAAGAAATGAGAAAGAAATATAAATAAATCCTGACTGAGCCTGAATCGCTCCATCAGAAGAATTAAACCTCCTCCCCTGAAATCCACAGCGATTGTAAGTCGGCTGCCTTTTTCTGTCGCCCACTCGCTCACAGAAACACATTCTCTCCAAAGCAGTCGGCACATGTCCCGTGTTACAGAACACAGTGTGAATATGTGAAGAGAGCCTGCGAGGTTCAGAGAAGGGTACATTCAAACTCTTTCTGATACTGTGTGTATTATACCACATATATACCACAGTATGTGTGGCTTTCCCTCAGATTGAACCTTTATTTTCTCATATATACCCTGCACTATTCCCCCTATGACTGAATTTTCTTGTTCAATTTTTTCCATTTTCCTTTCCATTTGGAATTATCTTACTTATGTCACAGTCAGCTGTTTAGTTTGGATTTATTCTTCTGTGCAGTTTTTGGGCTTCTTCCAAAAGTGCAGTTGCTCATTTGGACTTGTTGTGCCCCAAATCCAAGAGTGATCTGATACACACAAATACTACCAATAAGAACTCAACTCAGGAGATGCACAAACTATTTTGTTCAACACAAGTCTAAGTTTGACTGTAAAAAGAAGGGCAAAAAGGATTTTTGAAATGATGATGTGAATTGTTTTCTAATGTAGCTATGACTGTTTTCACACAAAAAAGCTGTAGAGGATCAACATAAAACTTAAATAAAAGCCTGACTGTGTCTATTTGGTGAAAAAAATAAAAGTTAGACTGGCTGTTAGCAATAAAAAATATATAAATAACAGTAGCCCCTCTCTTCACTACTATATAAAGAAAAGGCTATTCCACCTGTAAACAAAAGGATGTTAAATAAGTAATATAAGAGCAAAAATAACAAAAACATCACAGTCAAATTGAAATTTAATGTGGATGAACATCAAACACTCTTTGTGTGGATTAATCTTTTAAACAGTTATATATTGAATTAAATAAAACAAGCTGGAGGTTGCTTGTTTTAGGCTTGTTTTTATCGACTTGGTTGCTTATTTCAGTTGAAAAATCTGGCAACACTTACAACAGTGCTCTATGCATCTTTAACATACACAGTCCAAAAAATAAAGGTAATACTCTGAGTGTTTGAAAGTAAATGTTACTGTTCCCGGCTTATCGTTCAATGCCGTGTTTAGTCTTTTTTTATATCAGCCCACCTTGGACAACTAAGTAACTAATCATTACTTTAAATAATAACTGTGATATTGCACTTGAGAAACTTTAATACATGCTTCACATACTTAAAAACTATTTTTGTTCTACAATGTATCACAGTAACTAATGTTCTGATAGTGCAAGCTCAGGTAATACCATAGTATTAGTAGTGGCAGGAGTGGTAAAGGTAGATGTTGTTAGTATAAGTATTAGTGACAGTGGAAGAAGTGGTAGTATTAGTAGTTGCAGAGGGAATAATAGAAGTAAACTAAATATTCATTATGGATTCCATTTACAAAACACTTATGTTCTGCTTTCCCATCATATTAAATACTTTCTATTGTATCAGATTCTGATCACCGACAAATCTAATAACATCTTACTTCTACTATTTCCAACATTCCCTGAAAATGTAATGGAAGTTTGCTGAGAACTTATTGATTTATTAGAGAAAATGTTAAAAAAAAAAAAAAGCCCTAATTTTAAGCGAATCCTTGAAAAAGTTCTTTTATCCACATCCAAATTCAGATCACCACCATAATCTTATCACTACTCCCTCACACTATGACCAACGTTCCCTGAAAAATCAATTGAATCTACTCTAATTTTTTTGTAGTTATTCTTTTTACAAAAAAACTAACTACCTGAGTAACAAAATCACACATTGTGGCACTCAAATCTTACTCTTCAAGAGCTGAATATGGGGTATTTTGCCAAAGTATTTTATTCAAAATAACTCCAAAATGTAGTAATAAAAATAATTTAGAACGCAATATTTATATATTGATGGAAAAGCATAAACAAAAACATCCTGTTGAATACAAAATGTGTTAAATGAAGTCTATGTGGCCCTCTAGTGGACCAAATATGTATCATTCTTGTAGAGTAAGCCCTTTAAAGGAGACATATCATGCTGATGCATGATTTAATACTTACATACAATAGAATAAATTTGAAAACTAGACCTTACACCCCCTTAATTTTCAAAAAATTAGATATTGTATTTTTTCTGATATCCTAGAATGAGATTTGATGCCTCTTAAAATAGGTCATTGGGAGATGTCTGCAAGATTTAAAACGTCGTGACGACACGAGGTACCTTTCTTTTTATTGGAGTAATCTGAATAAACACTTCCTCCTCTGTGATGTCCGTCAGCCCCAAACCCTCACCGAGGAACACATTCACCAGCAGCAGTATAAAGCTCCATCGCTCACACTCCCCCATTACCAGCTCTGGCCTGTAGGGGGACTCAATACGCGGTCGCTGCTTTGAGCCTGCCAGAAAATACAGTAGAAGAAGAAGGACAGGCTGGCTCAGCCCCCGATAGAACTGACCAATCAGAGCACAAAGGGCTGTGACATTGCGAGGTAACTTTAGGTCATCCTTGAGACCAAGCGTTTCAACGAGCGCTTCATAATGGCCCAAAATGAGGATTTTGAGAACGCTATTGTGGGGCAATGAAGGAACTAAATGACTTGTACTGAGGGCAGAAATGCTTTACAGGCATCCTAGTCTGGCATAGTGAAAAGGAGAAACAAGCATGATATGTCCTCTTTAAAACAAAGGACTACATCAGTTAGAAATGATCTAAAAAAATAAAACTGAAAAAAATCAAAAGTCATGATTGTAAAATCTTCCAAAATCTATCTTAAATTTGTAGAATTGTCCCTTTACCATCCCTTTGGTTTGCTCACCCAACAATCAGATTTTCTCTCTCATAGCAACTGTTGCCAAAAAGTGCTAACTCCAGCATCAGTCAGGTTTCTTCTTGAAGTTGCAGCAAAAATATGAAGTCAACTTTAAACCTTTATTTGATTAAATTTGTCCTTGGAGTATCAGAGCAACTAGAGATATCCACATCATAATCTGGATAATATTGTTTGTCCTATTTACTAAACTGAGGGTCAGTTAAATAAAGAGAATGGGAAAGAATTCCACTGACAGAGCTTCAATAATAAGTTTTCTTCATTTCAAAACCCACTGAGTGTTGTTTAAAGGTAAAGTGATGTGCTGTGGAAGGTGTGAGTTGTAAACATGCCACAGTCCCAGCCTTTTGGAGCATGTTGCAGCAGTCAAAGTCAAATAAGAGAATATCAGTTTGAACATTAAACATTTTAATATTTGTAGCATATTCAATTGAATTTTTGTCTAAGGGATTCGCATACTATTGTTTTATATTGTATTTATATTGTTTGTTTTTACATTTTACACAATGTCCCAACTTCACTGGAAATGGAGTTTGTATAAAGATTTGTCAAGTTACAATCTTTCAAGTTTATTCATGTTTCTGATCCGTCAAGAATGCACAAAATTAACATCATCTCATCTTATCTAATGAAAATGGAAAACAGGCTCATCTACTGAATGAATAACTATTATAAGATCCTGGTTAAAAATGTTTGTTTTAATATTTAAAACAACTACAAACCCACTTTTATATTAAAGGGACTGTGAGGAGAATCTGTTTCCGGCGACATTAAGACTCTGCTTCCCATGAGCCCGCGCGCCGACTGTCGTAATGCTGCGTTCCAGTAACCTCGGAACTGGGAGTGACATCATCTCCGACTATCGGTGTTCCAGTTAGTCGGAAAAAAACATGCCGATCTACCAGGCAATTGTTAGCTGTTGTTAGCACGCCCTGTGTTGTTGTATGAAGAATGTGATTATCACTATGGCAGCATTTTTGTAAATATAAGTCTAACAATACTATGTATACAGCTGATCTAAAGCGACACACCCCAGTCAGAAGTGCAAATAAATTGATTATTACAGGAGCTAAATAACTGTTCACACTGGGGGCATCCATCTTTGATTGTCAACTCGGGGTTTGGCGAGGTTTCAGTAGGAAATTCAGACTTCGGGGGACGTTCCGGATGTAGTTTCCTACTCGGAGCCCAGAAATTCCAACTCCCGACTACAACTAGAACGCACCACAAGCCAAAGCGTGTGTTTGTTGACGCTAACAAAAATGCTACTCAGACCTTCCTCAGAACTTTGCATTGCTTTACAACTTTGTTTTTTCAACAACTTACAGGATGCAAGACGACGAGGTAATGTATCTCTTTCTAGTTAAGTAGCGGTAGTTTTTGATGTGTGACATCAAGCAGTTTTTGGAAAACGTAGTATCGTAGTTTTGTAGCCGGCTATATAACGCTACTTACAGCCCGGTGCTCTAAGACCTGTAATATGAATAATAAAATAATATAAATTTGCTCTAGTTTTAATTGTCTTGTTCCCGAAGTTGAGTATCCGGGCCAGTCCAGCCCTGTACGACCCGACCGGAAGGCTGAGGAATAGCATAAATATGTAACCTATTTTGATGCTATAAAACTCATCAATAAGTGCGTATTTCGATCAGGCATATATCTAAAAGTGAGACTTTTTTGTAATTATTTAGAAACTCCTCACAGTACCTTTAAAAAAAACGAGATAAGAAGTTTTTGCCCAACCAGGGCTCCAGAAGAACTTTGCATTGGTTGCAACGGTGCACCAATAATGTTTTTTAAGGTGCACCAGCGCAAAAAACAGGTGCACCCAAATTTTTCAGTGTCACCTTTAATGCCATAAGGTCACCATTTTATAGCTCTCCATAACCTTTATATAATGTAAATGCTTTTTAAACAAGAATAAGATGTAAAGAAATACTTGTCTTATTTGAAGCAAAATTGTGTATTAAAAGAAAAACAAAGTGTTTAAAGTGCTTCACTGAATGAAATCGACAAATTCAAACTAAAACATTAAGCAAAATAAAACAAAAAGTGCTTGTGCTTAAAGTGCTTTGCTGAAATGAAATACTGAACAGCAAGCAGGTGCTGTGTCTCGTCTGTTTTCAGCTAATTTTTTCCGCTACCTCAGTTACTTTTGTCAACTTAAATTGGTAAGAGTGCGCTTTCACTTTTTCTTGGTGCACCAGTGCGCCAAAGAAAAAATGTTAGGTGCACTCTCACAAATTTTGGGTGCATGTGCACCTAAAATGATTGCACTCTGGAGCCCAGGGCCCAACAGTGATGATATTTAGAGTTTAGCAATTAAAGTTTCTCAAGTAAAACCAAATAAGACAGAACATCTGCACAGTGAGCTTTGCCAACGTGCCATATTAATTTGAACCACTAGAGGGCGCCGTCACTTTAATTATAAAATCATATCACGCACCACGTACAGAAAAATTGTGTGTTTCAGTATTATTACTAAAATAAGTTACTTTGAAGCTCATAATAATGCAGAGAAAGGAAAGAAAACATCATCATAACTTTCATATTTAAGAGAGTTAAGCTTTCAAAGTAAAGTAGAGGAATCGTATGTTATTTTTAATCATAATGATGATAAAACATGTTTTTTAGCATCAAAATTAGTGAAAACTTTGTGTTTTCCTTTCAACATCCTGTGAGGCTCAGCACAGACATTACCACAGTCTCAGAGAACTGTGTTAATGTTTAAAGCTGCTGATGTTTAAACGTGACGGACAGACGTTTCACAGCTGGAGGATCATCTACACGGAACATTTTCCGCTGACATTATTTGTAACAGAGATGGAAAAAAAGAGGGGGGGAAAAAAGAGAAACTCATCATGTCCTGTTTCCAGGACAAGAAGAAGGATATCACTTTTTATTGTGACAGATATCTGTCTGTGATTTGATGATGACGACAATGAGAGGACTGGAAGAGGGTCAAAAAGCAGATTCATGGAAGAGTTAAAAGAGGAGATCATCTCAGGATCACACATACAGCAGGACAAGACCCTGCATGTGAGATTGTATGAGTTTATTTCCTAATGTGACCCCAGTCAGTCCTCCTCAGGTGGTCCTACAGGAAGTTCATTTGGCTCAGAGGCTCGGAGGCAGAGCTGTTTGTCATGTGATTACAAGTCTCAGAGAGGGAAACAACACTTAAAGAGCAGCAGCCATTCATTTCAGAGTTTTAACACTTCATCTTTTGACAAATTCAAAGACAACATGGTCTGTAAGTGTAGCTAAACACTGGCAGCCTGACATCTATCTCAAGTCTTCTCCACATTAGCTCTGTTTAGCTTACAATCATTTAAAACTGAAATAGAAAAGTAATTTCTCAGTACTCTTACATTAAGACGGTGGTCCTCAATTACAATTCTCAATTTTCTAAATTCACCCAAACATGTAGAATACCGATTTCTCCAACATGTACCACTGCACGGACAGAAACCAATGGTATTTATTTTCCAATGTTATATCCACACATTAAATATAATTCATATTGTACCCCTTTTCTAAGGTGGGGCAATGTTGCCTAAAATAAAATCCCCTTGTTTTTTTGCTCAAGACTCAATTTCCTGATTTTTTTTCCATCTCACAAGAAAAAAAAACCCTGAAAATGACACAGAAAAGTGTTGAGTTATTTTAACAAAAGATTTCACAAACTGAACTCAATTCCCCTCTTTGAATTAGAGTACAGTCTGCAATTCTATAGTCATATGTACATCATGAAATTGGACATGGACAGGGTCATCTACATACCATATTAAAGCTATGGTCTACGATTTGGAAGCTTTGTACATATTAATAACACCGTTTATAAGGCTGTTATGGTCCTATGGTCCTATCTACACAGTATAAAGACCAAAAAGAACGAAAAAAATCCATTCAGTATATCCGCTGCAAAGCTGCATACTAGCTGACCAATCAAGCCTAGAAGCCTGTAAGGTTCAATTGGTCCGTGAGTTAGTCCATGAGTCCATCCAATCCCCTGTCTCCCTCACTACGCAGCGTCATGCCCATGGTCCTGCCTCCTCCCCTCTACCTCCGGTGAGCAGCTAGCAGCGTTAGCTACTGAACTACCATGGAGCCGGAAAAGCCTAGCGCCGAAACCGGGAAGCCGCCTCCCTCTCCCGTGGGGCCCAACGGAGCTCTGCCCGCGAGTTGAGGCCTGTTAGCGGGCTAACGGCTAACGAATGGCCTCAGTCGGCCGTCAGACCTTCAGCATCGGCCGTTTCGCCCTTGGTTGATCAGGTAATGGCTTTGTTTACTACAGTGGGAGATGTCGGCTGAATAACTCTGGTTAGTCTGTGCCTGTCCTGGCTAATGACTTGTAGTGGAGCAGGTTAGCCTGTTAGCCGCTAATCGTTAGCACTGTAAGCTGAGCTGGGGAGAACAGGCTGAGAAAGATAAATCCTCCCCCACAATCGGCTCCGCTCTGGCGGCGCCAGACCCGCATTGCCCCCGGTCCAATTGAAATGGCTACTGCTGTGTGTTACAGCATGAAAGAGGACAGCAACGATAAACAAAAAATAGACTAAGTATAAAAAAAGTGTGTACATCATTAAACATAAAAGACTCGGAAATATAAAAGCTGAAAAACTACACCAAAAGAATTATTTACAAAAAAATTACAAAGTAATTGCACATGAGAATGAATCAGTTTTACAAAACATTAACAGGCAGTGTAAAATGAGCTACAGATTAATCAAGGGAAATATAATTTTTACTTAACTTTTTCAATCTTCCTCAACAAAAGATAGAATTAATTGATTGGACTGATATATTTCCTAGATTAACCAATTACACATTGAAAGGTATGATTGGGTAATTCTAAAATGTAGGGGTAAAAAGGTACTTTCTTTCAAGACTCAAATACAAGACCTGGGTTTAGAATCATATTTCAAGGTCTAACAAAATTTGAATTTCCTCACCTAACAAGACTAACCAAGTCAACAGTCCACGCTGATTTTAATATAAAGTCCCACCTTTGACGAGGCAAGTAGCCAATTACAGAACAGAATTTTGATGGCGTATTGGGTGGCTAATGAAATTCCAGGGGCCCCATGACAGTTTGTGAGTGTCATGGTTGGTTTTGTCAGGTTGGACAATGTTGTCAGTGTCGTGATTTCATGTAAAAAGAGCATTCTGCAAATTAGTAGTTTAAGGGCAAAGTTTCATATTGTATTACAGCAAGAAATTTAGGGATCTCATCATCTACAGTCCATAATATCATAAAAAATTAAGAGTATCTGGAGGCATCTCTGCAAAAAAGTAACAAAGCTAAAAAAACAACATTGAATGCCTGTGACCTTCAATCGTTTAGGCAGCACTGCATTACAAATCAATATCATTCTGTAAAGAATATTATCACATTGGCTCAGGGACTCTTCAGAAAACTAATGTCTGTTTGGGAAAAGGATAATGCAGATAGTTATTAGTGCAAAGTTTAAAATCCAGCATTTGTGATAGTGTGTTAGTGCCCATGGCATGGGTAACATGTACAGCTGTGAATGCACCATTAACCAAACATGGTAATGGCCTTTAGTAAAATGAATGAGTAGTGTTTCCCTTCAATTTAACTAAAAATGATGTAAACCTCTATTTTTCTACCTGACCATCTTAATGGGTGAGGCTCAAACTGGCCCTGTTTTCTGTTTGTTTTATCTTGAGAAGTAACAACAGTCAACTACAATCTTCATGAATAAATAAATCTAATATATTCTCTCTAAAATTAAAGTAATAGAATAAAGCTTTAAGGGTACAATCAATCATGGAATCAATCGAACTTTATTTGCAAAGCACTTTTCATCCAAAGTCCTGTAGCACAAAGTACTTTCATAAAAAAGACATAAAATAAAATAAATAAATAAAACCTAGAAAACTGAATAAAATAAAAATATAAAACACCAACCACCCTCGCGATCCACATACTACACACTTCCTTACTCACACCAAAATACCTTAAGAAGAGATTCTTACAGAAAGCAGAATTAGAGGACTGAGGAAACACTATCTTGAATTAAAAATGAGGAAACACAAGAGCTAAGACTAAAATAAAGTTTGAAATTATAATATATTAAAATAAGACAACCATAACTCAAATGCGTATTAAAATCTGCTAAAGTAGGGTAATGGAAAGAAAATCAATAGGGAATAAAATTCAGGACAATAAACCTGTACTTAAATTGAGAATTAACAAATATTAAGAAGGTTAAAATAAATAAGATTCTATGAAAACAGTAATTATAATCGGCTACAAACTAAACTAAAAAGGTAGGTTTTGAGTTTGCCTTTTAAACATGAACAGTAGGTTCGGTAGGACAAGACAATAATAAAATGCATCAAATGCTCAGGATACATAACCCGCAACCAACAATCAAAAACAGGAAACAACATCCTTTTGTCTCCGTTTTCTCAGACTCTGCCTCTCACATAATTACCCAACATCTCTTCAAATAGCTAAGTACCGAAGGAGCCTCTCCTGTGCTAATAAAACATTCAGTTCCTCCCTCATGAGCTTCCCTGCTTCCTCTGGAATTTGATGGAATCCATTAATTTAGATTGTGTACAAATTTCCAGCCAAATAAGCAAGTCGCAGCTCGCTCTTCTGCTTCTCTTCATGCAAACTGCGAGCTGCGTCTTGGGATCCCATTTTGAATTCATGGGGGTAAACCACAACGTGCTAAAATAACTGGAAGATTGTTCATTAGCACTGTTAGCACACACTGTTATTAACTGAGGCAGTGAAAATAATAACACTGTTCTAAAATTAAAGAATTACTCCCAGTGCACTAATTATTCATGCCAGAGCGGTTTTGAAGCCACTGCAGTTGTTTAGTTTGAGGCCAGGAGAATCATTACAAACACAAACTGGAACATCCTATTTCATTCTTCTTATTTTTTTAACAAAGAAGTGCCATTGTTGATTTGGATGATGAGGAATTGTGACAATTGGAGAACACAATAAAAGCTGTAGAGGATCATTCATCTCCTGCTTGTTCCCCTCTTGTCACTTAAGGAAATGAGGGAGTTGGGAGGGAGCCTCACCCTGGTTTTGTTGACCTACTAACAAGCACATCTGCGGAAGTTTGCACATGCCCCTAAGTTTTCCATGTATTTATTTAGAAAGTTTCATAAAGTGCTAATCTTAGTCTAAAAATAGATAATGAAAGATTGTGCAGTAAATAAAAAAGTCAAAACAAGCCCACAGGACCTATTAGAGCTGCTAAAGAGTATCTGATGACTGTAGGCAGAGGCTAATGCTACCCATTGACTCCCAGTGTTTGAGCTAAGCTAATTCGCGGTGGGCGAGCTTTGCCCATCTCTTCCTTGTTACTGAGTTAATAGGGTTTTCAAATCTTACAAAAGAAATATCACTTGGTATTATTAAAGCGTTAAAATATTAACGAAAAATCATGTTTCCAACTTTTTCTTGAGGAGTTCACGAAACAGTCAATCTTGTTTCCCTCCTTCTTCTTCTCGCCGTTAAAAGTCATGGAGAAGGGGAAGGTAGAGCAACAACATGACACAGGCTGAACAAGTTCTAGCTTATAATCAACCTCAACCTCAACCTGGCTTTGCTCTTTTTTGTATCTTTCTGTCATTTTTTGTTATTTTAGGCCTTCTTTCTTGTGTGAAATTTGCTCCAGTTGTTTTGTTAAATGTAATATTCTTTATTTTATACAGCCCTTAATAACAACCCTTTCAGTGAACCAAAGTGCTTTGAACTTTAACTTCACCCTTTTGTCCCATAAGGGAAATTTGCATTGCAGGCAGGTAAAAAACTAACCTGACATGCCAGATGGACAGTTCCATATTGGAAACATTTCAGTAATTCTTCTGGGTAGGAGCCCTGCGAAAATGTTTTCAGGGGCTGAACCTTCAAAAACAACAGTAGCTTGTGATTGGACGATCGTTTGGCTCATCCATATTAATCAGCGCTGCTATGAAGTAGCATATGTAGCGGCTCAACATTTAGTGTAAGGCTAAAGGCTTACAAGGGCAAACAACAGTTAATGGCCTTTAGCTGTAGGGGCAAACTGTTGCTAATGGCCGTTTACTGTTGTTTGCCCTTGTTTTCTGTTAGTCGTATCGGCCAACAGCTAACTCATTTAACATATGTGACATGAACCTCGTTAAAGACAAACTTTACGAAGTAAACTTATGAGGAGAGCATATTTCGCCAAGTATAACTGAGTAACCATGATGACCACAAGCTAACCGACATTAGCCGGCATTATTTGTACAACTGTGACTTCACTTCCTGTCAAGTCACTTCCTGTTGTCGTCACACCAGCAGGTCCCGCAGCTCCCGCCTCTCTTCCCTGATTGGGCCGTTAAGCATTTAGCCGAGTGAAACTGTTGGGACAGTGGAGGCTGGCAAGATGGAGACACATGATGTCAGGATCAGGCAGGTCCGTCCGCTCTGCAAGGCTAGTAAAAAACATAACACATAAAACACAGTCATACAAATCCAGATACAACACTGAGACACGTGCATAAGGGACATCTGAGTAGAACTATCACTGCAATGTTTAAACATGACATGACTCTTCACTGTTCACAATAGATAGTAAACAAAAATGAATTAATGTATAGAAAAACAATACATGGAATACTACTGGGTATTAAAGCCATCCTAAATAAAAAGTTTTTCAGTTTAGATTTGTTGGTAGTTAGGGTTACTCAAGCCAATAGCTGTCATGTGCGCACACAGGTAGCATCAGCGTTGTTATCTTACCCAAAATATTCTGAACAAAGATAGGTCATATTTGAACTTTAGAGTTGAGTCAAAATTAAGTGTTGCATAAGACTATGATGCCACCAGATTTCAGACAGTAGTTATTTATGATTTACCTGATCCAGTCCAAAGACATGCATGGGCTGGAAAACGGTGAGGCCCAACATGACATTTTGAAAGAAAGTTGGCAGACTGGGACTACAAATGTTCAGATGATGAAAGGTCTGACCCACGGGAGGATGTCTGAACAGAGCTGAACATCTTAAAGGGACAATACAGCAATTATGATGAACTGTGATGCAACAGCTGAAACCAAAGGAGCCTGATGGAGACGTTTTCTACTCTGATCTTTATAGCACTTAATCAAACCCAGCCACCAACGTAAGAAGAAGCTCAGTGACAATAAGGACAAAAGCCACAGCAGGCAGAGGACAAACTCCCCTAAGGAGTGAAGCTGAATGTTGTGGTGAGCCACACAATGCAGGGAGCAGAACAGTAGAGGAAAGTATCACAACTTATGACTTAGCAAACAACATCTGTATTCTTTCAGCCCCCACAAAGACCCAAGGGGGTTTAATAATCCAACAGCACAACAACTGAGTGCTCTGTCGAACCTATACACAAGTTATTATCTGAACTAGACCATGAGAAGCACTGCATATCCATCTGGAGAGTTTCCCAAATGTAATGAAATAATGTGCTGTCTTAATAATTATTGTCAAAGAGGCTGTTTTTTATTGTGATTTTAAACCCGTCATAAAGACAGTGTGAAATCAGACTTTTGGCAAACATATAAACAGTTCAAACACGACAGGGCATCACCGCTATTGCCAATTAATACGGGTTAAATTGACTTATGCAACAGTTCTAAAACTCAGAGATCGGACTGGAACATTTTCTTCAACGGACGTCAGGTTTACAAGAGAGAACCTGGTGCTAAATGACTTGCAGACGACCTGAGTCTGGGTTGGGGTTTCGTAAGTGTTTAAACTGTCATTTATTGCAAGTCAATGGCTTGGTCTGGTAGTATGCTCTATAATCAATTGGAAGGTCAAGAGTTCAAGGCCAGTTCAGACTGCCACATGTCAATGTGTCCTTGGGCAAGGCAGAGAGTGATCCACAATTGTATTAGGATTAAATCAGGGGTGGGCAGCTGGTGGTATCCTGCTCCCTCAGTGCTGCCTGACAGTCAGTTTTTAATATGAAAAAAGAACTGTGAATTCACAATATGACAGCATCAGATTGGAAGAAATATGGCCCTTTTCCACCAGCACACCTTGGCCCTACTCTACTCGGCCCTACTCGATTTGCAGCGTGTTTCCACTAGCCTGGTACCTCCTTAAACAAGCTAGTTTTAGTACCTACTCCGCTCTGGTTCCAAGCTAGCTGAGTCGATACTAAAAGATAATGTCACCAACTGCCAGCTACTGATTGGTCAAACAATGCAGTCATCAATGAGTCATGAGCACGGCGACCTAGCATGCTGGCGGTAGCTACCATTAGCTTACCCTCATATGTCTTTTCTTTGCATCTCGATTGCTCTCGTCCTTGGCTTCATTCTGTTGTATAGCTTCCAAAACTATCCCGTGCTTCTCAAGGGGTATTTCTTCTTGCCACCTGCAGCCTTCTTCTGCTTTCCTTTTTTACTCGGCTTGTGACAAAAAGCCACAGATTGTTGTGTTGCGCTCAAAATAACGTCACCGCAGAGCCGCTCAGCTGTTTACAGCGACACTGCACCCCGTTGGGCAGGCGACTGGGGCTAATGGAAAAGCAGCACAAGGCGAGTAGAGTGGAGCCGGGTAGAGTCAAGTAGGTTTGAGTAGGGCTCTTGGAAAAGGGCCAATAGTAATTTCAGGAAAGAAGATCTGTAATTGACTGTGATCGTTTCTGTAAAATACATAATGAATGCACGTCTATGGTGAAATATACTTAAATAACCAGTAATGTGGTAAAGTAACTGAATTCTTTGCTCTTTAAATTATGCAACAGTCTAACATTTGAGTCAAAAGATAAAAATCATGATAAAATACCTTCTTAAGAGAGTTTTTTTGTTTCTCTTATTAGTTTATAAGTTACTGTTATTGTAAATGAAATTATCCCACAACTATCACAAATCAACAATGAAAACAAAACTAATTTGACTTTAAAGAAACCAGTGTTGCTTGTTCTTGTATCAGATCACAGCCAGCCATAAAAGCTGTCCCCACTCTGCCAGCAAGTTGAACAGATATTTGAAAGGAAGGCCTAACAGGTCAAATGATGCCATTAACTTTAATATGGACAACATTTCAGTTGTCTTTTACATTGCTTATTGTATGGCAGAGTATGTCTTAAACCAGGTTTAACAAACCCATTTGTTGACCCTAAATTGTTCGGACACTACCGCCAAACTGAAAGTTACCTGAAAAATGCAACTTTTCCTCCATATGTGAGCCATACATCAAGGCATCTGCTGGATTTTGACACTTTTTATGAGAATGGCAGTATAAAGGCTTGACTCCTGTGTAAACACAAAACCAGACACATCTCAAAACAAGGCCTGCTGCCAGAGGAGTTGTGTAAACAGTGTCAAACCACCCCCATATCCAAGTGATCTTCTCTGCTTTGTGGCACTGCTTCACATATCTGCCCCGCCTGAACGAGGCTAAACAAGGGGTTGAATTGCAGGCTTGCAGAGCAGCTGCCAGACAAAGGAAGTCGTACAAATTTGGAGGATTTACTTTGTCTCTTTGTCTGAGAAAATAATACACATGGACTTTTTTAAACAAATTACAACAGGCTACTCTAAAATAAGCATTATGACGAGGTAAAAACTGACAAGCCTCACTGCTGAAAAATGAGGCCAATGTGAGAGTGAAAATAAAAGAATTAGTCCCTTAGTGTCCAACTTTAGGGCATCAGCAGGAGAATTGGACATCTCATAAACACTACAGAAAATCAATGCATTGTGATGCGTACTTAGATGAAGATACATAGATGTAGAGATGGCCAATAGTTGTTTGAAGATGCTATGAGAAGTTTCTAAGTAATTACAAAAATGTCTCACTTTTAGATATGCCTGATCGAAATACACACTTTAAGATGAGTTTTATAGCATCAAAATAGGTTATCTATAAATGCTATTCCTTAGCTCCGCGGTCAGGTTGGACAGGGCTGGACTGGCCTGGATACTCAACTTTGGGAACAAGACAATTAAAACTGGAGCAAATTTATATTATTTGGACAAGACTTAGAACACCAAGCTGTAAGTAGCGATATATAGCCGGCTACAAAACTATGATACTAAGTTCCCCAAAAATTGCTTGTTGTCATACATCAAAAACTAGCACTACGTAACTACAAAGAGACATATTACCTTGTTGCTTTGCATCCTGTAAGTTAATGAAAAGAGAAGTAAAGCAATGCAGAGTTCTCAGGAATGTCCGAGCTGCATTCATTAGCATCACAACAAACGCACGCTTTGGCTTGGGTCACGTCTTTATGACAGTCGCAGAGTATGTCCCCGGAAATAGATTCTCCTCATAGCACCTTTAATCTTGCAGAGGCTGCTGCAAACGAAAAAGAACAAGTATTGCTGATCTTGAAGATGAGATCTATGAGATGTACTTACCCTAACCCCTCCAATGTATGTGCTTACAATTTTCATGATTTTTTTTTTTTTTAATAATTTGTCTAATTTGTCTAATTTGATTATATAGAAAAGTTAAGGTTATAGGCATGGGGCTTGGTCTACTTACTAGTCTTCATGGAGACAGCTCAGTGAGAATTAATGGGTATCAAGTTGCTAATTCTGGTAATTCACACTTAACCTGGCAAAATTACTAAAGATATAGCATCAAATAAGGGTTTGATAGCTGACATAGACCAATGATGTGATATCAAAACTTTGGCCAAGTGTGCTCCTGGGTTTATTTTGTTGTGTACAATGCAGGTTGACAGGTCTATTGGCCCTTTTCCACCAGCACACCTTGGCCCTACTCTACTCGGCCTTACTCGATTTGCAGCGTGTTTCCACTAGCCTGGTACCTCCTAAAACAAGCTAGTTTTAGTACCTACTCCGCTCTGGTTCCAAGCGAGCTGAGTTGATACTAAAAGATGACGTCACCGGCTGCTGGCTACTGATTGGTCGGACGATGTCTTCATCGATGAGTCATGAGCACAACGACCTAGCATGCTAGCGGTAGCTACCGTTAGCTTACCCTCATACGTCTTTTCTTTGCAGCTCCATTGCTCTCGTCCTCGGCTTCATTCTGTTGTATAGCTTCCAAAACTCTCCTGTGCTTCTCAAGGGGTATTTCTTCTTGCCACCTGCAGCCTTCTTCTGCTTTCCTTTTTTACTCGGTTTGTGACAAAAACATGCTCAAAATGACGTCACCAAAATAACGTCACCGCAGTGCCGCTCAGCTGTTTACAGCGACACTGCACCCCGTTGGGCAGGCGACTGGGGCTAATGGAAAAGCAGCATTTGGCGAGTAGAATAGAGCTTGGTAGAGTCGAGTAGAGTAGAGTAGGGCTAAGATAAGTAGTGCTGGTGGAGTATGATGTTTCTGTTGGCCTCCTCAGAAGTTGATTTTAAATATTTGCCAATGTAGATGTAGGGCACGGGTAACTGTAGCTAAACGTAGCTTGGCACTGCTGAACAAAGTATTGTGATGTCATCCAATAAACGCCATATAATGCTGATGTATGCCATTTCACCACGTGCAGGTGCAGCTGGTCTTTGTAGTCAGACATCATGCCAAAAGGACAGAGGACTGCTATCCCCAAAATGGTGTCTCAAGTCATACAACTGGAGTCCAGGCCTAACAGCTGGACCCAACAGAGCTGATGTTCATTGAACTACAGGCAGGTAGACCCCAACGTTCACCAACAAAGATGCAACTGGGGGTAGTGAATAGGTAGGAATAAGCTTACTATGAGTTATTTCCACATTTATGGCTTGGTCATGTGGTGGTAGTTCTGTATTTCTGCCTTTGTTAAGTAGTATGTTTCTCTGTTGTTGCCAGTAATGATACCACTTTTTCGTGTAGGTTATAAATCAGGTGGTTACTTAGCTATTATCTAGCAATTCTACCAACATACGTCTTGGTTCACAAGCAGCTATTGACTCATTTTTCCTGCATGAAAGATTCTTTGTGGGTCAGAATCATGATGGGCTTCTGGAAAAATGTGGGAGAGAGGACACATGTAGCTCATAGGTCACGTTCAGACCCAGAATGCTCCGCTATGTTCTTAAAATATTCCTGATACTACATCCCACACGTGCAGCACATGTTCCTGAAGCGCTTCACGGCTCCGTTTCTGCCCACGTCTTCATAGTTTCATTCACTCCTGGGATGTGACTCAGCAGCCAAACACCGCTCTTTAAGGGGTAAACTGATTCAGCCTTCCCCAGATTCAAGGAATCCAACTTTTCCCTAGGATGGAGGGACAACCGCTCAACTTTTCCAGTCTAATGTGGTGAGCAGATATGGGCTGAGGTCATCTATGAGAGGGGGGGTTCTCTCTCCTCTCTCCCCTGATCCCTCCCTCTGTGCACATGTGAATCCCTTCCAGAGAGTTTCACTGCGCAAACTCACCGAACATAAAAAAAATTGGGCGAATGAAATATGATCTGGCTTGAATGTTTTTTTAAAACAAACAAAAAGATCCTCAGAGGGCAGAGTAGGATCAGCAAGTAACTGAGAAAGAAACAAACACAATGGAGTTCCTCGGTCTGGAGACACTGGGTTATTTTTGGCAGAGTTTATTGAGCAATGACAACCAAGCTTCTGTAATGTGAGGAACATGAAGTGAAACAATGAGATATTTTAAGGAGAGAGCTTTAGAGGGGGAACTACATAAACAGTAGCCATCTTGAATGGACGAAGCATGAGAAGAAGATCATTTCCTTAAAGAAAGCTCCTCTTTGTGTTTGACAAAATCTTTATGCTTTTATTTTAAACAGTGGGCAATGAATAGAGATTAAAGTTTCAGACAGAAATCAGGGAACAACATGGAGGAAAAATGCCGCCATGTTGAAGCTGCATTCTTGCCACTTGCATCTTGGGCATCAGCCTTTGAACAGGAGGCATGTAGACACAAACACCAACTATTAGAGCCCTGTTGTTTGTCTTTAAGCCACCACTCCCATGTTTGTTCCTGGATTTAGAACCTGAATAGATTTTTATTATGTCTATGGCACCAGAATCCAAAGTGGAATACACTTCTGTTCATTCCAGCTTTACTTTTGTAAAGTGGCGAAGAGGCGGCAAAGTAGAGATTGTCTTACACCAACATATTTGTAATCAAAGACTGCTGTGGGCCAGAAGAGTATTCGAACAAACTGGGGTTTAATGGGCTTCAGTGGAGGCTTAGTAAAAAAAAAAAAACCATTGGCTTCTACATTGAGTACATATTTTGTTACTGATGCCACTTTAAAGTTCTCATTATCTTCCCGAAGTGGGTTCTGTTTTCACCAATGTTTGCTAAAAGCATTACTCAAAAACTTGCGAACAGATTTTAATTAAACTTTCAGAGAATGTTCATCGTGTCACAAGGCAGAAGTGATCAGATTTTGGTGTTGATATAAGTATAGATGCAGATCCAGGATTTTTTTCATTGAATTATTAACATTGCAAATGGGTAGGTTTCCAGAAATTTTGCTAATAACTCAATACCTTTTCAACAAACTTAATGTTATTTCAGGGAATGTTGTTCATGAAACAATGAGAAAGTGATCAAAATCCAGACGCAGATCCAAGATTTTTTTTTTTTATGTTATCAACATTGTGGGATAGGGCTGAATTCCCACATTTTTACTAATACCTGGAAACCTTCCCAACAGATTTTGATAACTTTTTTGGAAAATGTTGGCCATGTCACAAGAAATTAGTGATTAGCTTTTGGTGGTGATCCAAATCCAGATGCACGTTTGGGATTTTTTTCCCCAAGTATTCCTTTACAGTGCAAATAGGGCAGATTCCTGTTTTTTTAAATAACCCAACAACATTTCGATGGATTTGGATGGCATTTTCAGGTAATATTAGTCATGGCACAAGAAAGCAGTGATACAATTTTGGTGGTGAACTGAATCCCGATGTGGATCCAGGAACTGTTTTTACCTTCGCCAAGGAGGTTGTGTTTCCGGGGAGAGTCTGTCTGTCTGTCTGTCTTTGAACAAAATAACTCAAAAAGTTATGGATGGATTTTGATGACATTTTCAGGAAATGTTCGGCATGAGAAAAGGAAGAAGTGATTCAATTTTGGTGTTGATCTGGATCACCATCTGGATCCACCATGACGAAAAATGTGATTTTCGTGAATAAATACTGAACTAAAATAGATATCATTATGAAACCGATTGCTAATGGTATGTTTTCATGGTCAAGGAATCTAAATATTCACATGAAATAAAGGTATAGGACTAATATTTATGGTAAAAATCACAATATGGGAGGGGACTGTGGTGGTGGTAGAGGTCTGCGCTCTCCTAGTGCTTTTCTAGTCTAGTTATGGATTTGTTAACGTCGCAGGATGGGCAGTTTTTAGAGTTTCTGCAAATTACTCAGTAAGTTCCACTGGATGTTGATTATATCTTTGGGGAATTTTGGTCATGGCATAAGTAAGAAGTGAATTGATGTTGGTGGTGATCAGAATCTGGATGTGGATCCAGGAATTGTTTAAGAATATGTTAACTTTACAAGATAGCTGTTATAGCTAGTTTCCACATTTTTGTGAATAATTCATTTTATGATGAATTTAGATGACATTTTCAGGGAATGTTGGTCATGGCACAAGGAACAAGTGATTACATTTCAGTGGTTACTAAAATCCAGTTATTGATCCTGAAATTTGGATTTTTTTAAAGTGGTAACTATCACAATTTTGCTTAGTTTTACACAATAACTTGCTTTACAAGGAACAGTTAAATGAAGGTAAAATGTAACGTATCAGATATGGAAGTTACCTCACATGTGATCTACAGAGTTCTTAATTCTCAGGTATTTATTTATATGGGAATTTGGAAAAACAGATTTGATCTAAATTGTCTTTTTATTGTTCTTTTGCACATTTACACATTAAAACTTCACAGTCTGGTTCCGGCAATATAACAGTACTAATACTAATACTAAAAGGATTTGAACAAAAGCCTAAGGCTGTCAGCTTAGCAAAATAGTAACTAAAATATTGTCATTTATTGAGTATGTTTTCTCTTGCCTTGCATCTTATTGGACTGTTTTTTCCTGTGGGGTCAGGCTTGGTGGCTCATCCAATCACGTAAGGCTTGCATAATGAAGAATGTGGCTTCACTCCAGTCCACCATTAATCAACAAGAAAGCAGTTAAAAATGTTGTATTTCATCATAAAAAAGGTTAATAATGATATTTTGCTTAAGTTAAAGCAGGTATTTGGTTGAGAAACATGCCCGATGTGTAAGGTTGCACTAAAACTGATGTATCTGGATGATGTGATATGAAAATGGCTCTGTGAGGCTCTCTCCCTCGTTGTAACTTAACAAGTCAGTACAAGACAAGAGAGGTGTTCTCCGTGAATTATTGGCAGGAGAACTCAACACACCACCAATGCCTCAAAGGTGAAAAAATACAAAGGATGACAAGACACACACACACAGAGTTATAGATCACTGCGGGCGGAGTGGCAGGCAAACACTCCTTGCCTGTACCAGCTCCAGCCCGACGTGGTTGAATAAATATCTATTTGAAGGGCTGTCATTACTCACCTATCAGCTATTTGTAACATAACCTACTGAGCGTTTCCATCACTCAGCAATGAAGCTGAGGCGAGTGTGCTCAGGCTCCTGTATACATTAAGTGGTGTCTGCAGAGGCATGCAGCAGGCATGTTGCAAAGATACTGTTGTCATAGGAGCCAAGGGAGGTTGAGGTGTTAAGTTTTGGACCTCTTGTGTGTAGTAAAGCTCTCCATGTCTCCTACAAATGTCATTTTCTCTTTTGTACCTGACATTGGCCCTAAACTGGTATGCTGTTCAGCTGTTTGCAGCTTCTATTTACATTGTGTGAGTCTAGTGGGCTTGTAAGAACAATGTCGGGTGGTCTGGCAATGGGGGTCATTCCCTTTGTCTGTATATGTGTGTGATTTTGTATTTGTGACAAGTTGGGACCCAGGAGATTGCGTAAGAACTTCTTGAAATTATGGTATTTTTCTCAGAATTATCCATCAATAGATACATTTTCAAGTGTTGTCTCATTTGCACTACAATAGAGTTGTGTGGGAAATAAAAGTTACACAGAAATGGCTGCAAGCCTTGAAATGTCTATTGACTAAGCTCTGGCCAACTACCAACCTTATTATTGCCTGATATGAGGCTCCTGAGTCTGTTTGCTATCAGCAAATCAAGTCATTAATCTTCATTTTCAATCACTTGATTATGGATGTGAAACCACAAAAACATTTGTTTGGTTTCCTAAGAAGTTTGGAAACATTAACTTGATCCATTATCTCCCTTTTGTAGTGTCAGTGGGTACACTATTTTAAATTAATCAAGCCTGATTAACTGATTAGTTTAGTTACCCTTATAAAAAAAAGTATAACTGGTAAAAATTTGTGTTTGTGAAATAAGCAACACAGCTAAATGAGCAAGTGAGTCTGTAATGGTTTGTTGGGACAGGAGGCTCTCAGATGCAGCCAGTTGGAGCGAGTGTACAGTGCAGCCCACACCGTGAACCCCACATCGTCCATTGCCTTTTTCATATGTCTTGTTTTATCACAAATAATGACATGTACCTGTAGCTTGCTGATTTCTGCTACTCAGCAGCTGCTCTTGTTTGACATGCTCTCTGCATGAAATCCCCCTAAATTGGTAAGCATGAATACAGCAGCACACGATACATGAACGTGGAGGGGTCAGTCCAGAGTGCAGTGGAGCTCTGGGACATGGGATGAACAACAGAGTTCTAAATGTCAATGATTATACTCACAGCAGTCACATCATGCATTAGATTCCCTCATGTTTCTACAAATCTCCAGTAAAGCAGTGTCTGCACCTTAGTGGCGAGAGGGCACACAGTAAATCCAAAAGCTCCAAAAGACAACAAAATCCTACATTCTTCACCCAAGAGGTGGTCAGGTTTTCCAAAGCAATGCACTCAACCACCATTTCTGTAATCTTGTTGGCCTCAACTCACTTTTATTTTTATAGCATAGAGTTTGTTGTTTCATCACTGCCTTTTCCATGTTCTCTCTAACCTCAGTAAACGCCCCATTTACTTTTGCATTGCTCATTTTTGTATGCCATATCAAATTGGTTGTATTATGCCAGACGCCGACACTGACGCCAATTACATTGCGTCGTATCAGATTTACATACTACAAAGTCAATGCAAACACGCGTCTTGACGCAAATTCGCCCCGGGCAGCGCGTTGGAGGCGTTTGGCGCGGCGTGTCTGGAGCGTTGGACGCGTTTGGCACGGCGCGTTTGGAGCGTCGAGGCGTTTTGACGCCCCAAACGCCTCGACACTCGAGTTGAAAATATTGAACTTTCGACGCCTGTTCGCGGCGCGGCAGCCAATCAGCGATGACATTCGCCCCCGACGTCATTGATTTGATGACGTGTGACGCTCCGCGGCCCCCTGCTCCCGCTAAAGCCCCTCTCAAAGATGGAGGAGAGGTTTATCGGCACTGTTTGCTATCATTCGGAGCTATACTATTCGGCGTGTATACTCTACAGAGACCGGAACAAAAAGGAGCAGACTTGGGTGAAAGTCGCTGAGGAGACAGGTTTTATTTAATAATGTGTGACGCCCCGGCCTCCTGCTCCTGCTCATACCCCTCTCAAAGATGGAGGAGAGGTTTATCTGCGCTGTTTGCTATCATCCGGAGCTAAACTACTCGGCGTGTGTCCTCTACAGAGACTGGAACAAAAGGAGCAGGCTTGGGTGAAAGTCGCTGAGGAGACAGGTTTTGAAGGTACGTTCTGTAAATAATCGTTTCCAGCTGGATTTGCCTGCACGGGTTATCACTGAGTCCGACCGGCTCCGGCTCTCTACTGCGCATGCGCTCGGACGCGCGTCGTCCCACAGCTTGTCAAAATGTCCAGCGTCCAGCTTCGGGCGTTAAGCGCGGCGCGTTACAGGCTTTACGCGCGTTAAAATTCGCCAATTCGCGTCCGGTGTGGCCGTAGCATTAGAAGCTGCTCTAATACTACCTCCACGTAAAACTATAGTTTCAAAGATGCTACAAGTGGCTGTTGGACTGTTTTTACTGCCATTATAAAAGTGTTTCCTCACCGTCTGTGTAGGTTCTCATTTATCCATGTTACAGTCATTGAATTCTTTGTTGAAAGACCTTTAAACAAAGAATTTGATATTTCCACAGCCCTAACACATCACCACATTACCACATCACTCATGCATTTACAGTCTGCCATAAGAAGGACTCAACTAACACACAGAATCAGGGAGAGATGATCAGTATAAATTCTAAAATGCTGAAATCAGGCCTGATTCAATATTTTTGATTGGTATTGGGGCATAGGTGCTCCTAACCTTTTTTTTAGACTTCATTTTATAACTGATATTACTATCAGCAGTGCTATTCACACTTATAATGCAATGTGTGGATGCACAACCATTGTTCTCCCTGTAATTTTTTATGATGTTTCAGAAGTCTGAGTGTCACCCAGTTTAATAAGGCGTTTCATGGTGATGATCTTTCCTCTTTTGTTCAAGAGGTCATCTCAATATGGACATCCGAGCAGTTTAATGATGCCCTCTCTACCATCTAATCTGTTAAATCCTCTTGTTTTGCCCACGCACTCAAATGGCTGCTTCCCTTCCAGCAGGATGCCACTTCATCCCATCCTCTGATCTTTTGTGTTGTCGCCCTGTAGCCTGTCATCTACTTGCTTTTGCTGGATCCAAAAGTTTAACCACTCTTGTGTTACTTCCATCAGTGAGATTAAAGCCTGGTCTTTTAATGCAGACAAGTATGTTAGTTCATTATCATGTACATTAAATAAGAAAAGTATTCCCCCACCCACATATAAAGCTACCAACCACAGATGGACCCGCCTTCTTTTACACAACAAACCACTCGATTTCATCACAGCAATCTGAGCCACTTGAACCTTCCTCTTCCATTTGAAACCCCCTCCATGAACAGTAGACCGGTCCAATTAGAAGAATCTGGTATAATAGCAGGAGAGGGTTCCATCCAAGCCTCTGTGACCACAAGCTGGGGAACAATTCTGCAAACGGAGGCGGAAAAAATCCAAACCTCATCGAGCTTCAGCTATAAAGCCATCTCTCCTTTCAACGCACCAACAGTGAGGTCAAATGAACTTTACAGCCTTTGAGAATGTAAACATTTAAAGGAAAGTTTAGCCTGAATGAATTAAATAAGTTAAGCTAGAACGCTGAATCTATCTGAAAGTTTGACTGTCTCCAAAGCTAGAAGAATGAAACCTGAGCCTGTACTTTGTGAGACAGTTAGAGCCTGCTTCACTGGGATAATCACAGGGTCTTAACGAATACGTGTAACTGTGGTGATGTCACGCTTTTATTAGCATGTGAGGCTTTTCTTTCCACAGCCGAGGGGAGGGAAAAAAATTAACGGCCCTCATATTCCTCCTACAGATGGGTAAACCACCCCTATGCGTCTGGTTAGTGGGGGTCTCCGCCGGCCCAACTTGGAATGTAGCGGAGTAATTTATCACTCGGAGGTCTATGAGTCAAGGGGAAAGATGTAGAAGTCCCTCAGGACAAAGGAAGCCATAGTTTCAGGAAGTCTTGGTGGAGTGTTTCATGATAAAATGGTATAAAGATACTTTTATGAAACCAAATACTATCAGAGGAAACTTATCTGCTATGTTGAGACAAATGTAGGCCTTGTATGTAGTATGAACCAAAGCGGAGGCAAAATATGACCTCTCCAAATCGTAAAAAACAGCAGTTTAGTGCCAAGCATCTGGAATGAGGGTCAGTACCTCCAAGTCTGAGGCCATGGTCCTCTGGCGGGAAACCCTGGATTGCACCCTCCAGGTGAGGGGTGAGTCTTGGCTTTAGCTGAAAGAGCTGAAGTATCTTGTGATCTTGTTCACAAGTGAGGTAAAACCATGGATGTATTATAAGAACTGGATAGCGTGGCTCCGCCTTCTACCATGTAACGGATTTGAAGCCATAATATCCCCCGTCAGGGCGCCACCATTGTGCAGCCAGTAGAGAATCTGGACCATATTTCGACGTAGTTGTCGTAAACTGTCGCAAAACTCCCCAGCATACGCCGTACACAATCATTGTGAAACTGCCGTAAACCGCGGTTATTTTTAAACTCTAATAACTGATGAAAAAGAAACTTTTCAGAAAAAAGAGGACTTGGAAAAAACGCAGCCCAATAATACTTTCATATCACCACAGCATACGGATGGGAGAAATATTTCTACGAGGTGTATTAATTTTTTGAAGTTTCACTACGGCCCGTTCAGATGAATGGGGGAGACGGAGATTTGACCTGTACTGCAGCCAGTCACCAGGAGGAGCAGTTTTCGTGGCGGCTTCAATTTGAGCCCAGCGACATGGCGTCCATGTTTTTTGCAGTCTATGGGTAAAACAGACAAAACAATTGACAGGTTGATTAGTTCGACATCTTTAGTGTTGCTGTTGTTGAACCAGACCGTTGTGGTAAATAAAGAGCTAAGCTGTAGGGCTCAGCTCCATCTTCAATCCCGCTCACCTATGGTCATGGGCTCGTAAGGACTGAAAGGGAGGCTCGACTCAGCTTTAGACATAGGGCAAGTAGTGCAGACATCCAGAGGGATCCCAAAGTGGAGCTGCTGTGTTGTAGCATTAAGAAGAGTTGTTTGAGGTTGCCTCCTTGTGGAGGTCGTCCAGGCATGCCCATCAGGGAAAAGATCCCCAGGATAGACCAAATACCCACTGAAGAGGTTGTTTGGGAATATGGATGAAAATTAGCATTGTGCTAAATCAAGCATATTTGAGTTAGTATTGTGTTGACTCTCAAGATATTGTGCTTTCCCCAATATGCATTGTCTCATCAAAACAAATGTTTAACTAGAAAGCACTTGAAGAGTGCAAACCTCCATCAAGGTAGCTCACATATTGCCGTTACATCTATAATCAATAGTTCCGCGATAAAGTTACCATCATATTGTGATTCATTGACCCTGTAAACCCATACATATCACCTGGAATCATGTTAATATCTTTACTAGCTACACAGTTATTGAGCAAAAATCTAAATTCGCTTATAGCCGTAATCTGCATCACCACCAAAATCTAATCTTTTTTAAAGGAAAAGTTCGGTTTCTACAGCTTTCACATTGTTTATAGAATGAAGTAGAACAATATACTCACCCAGAAGGCTTTCCTGATCCAAACAGTGCTTCGGGAGATATTAAGATCCAAAATCGAGCGGCGGACATCCGTATGATGGTAGCACATAGGGCATACAGTGCCGCTCCTAAAACTGCATTAATCGTCCAAAAACTCATTAGTTTCACCAATATTCCACCATGGTCCACTCGGGCTACTCCTCCACGACAGTCTGTAACCCATCATATTCAAAGTTCTCCTCCACAACATCTTCATCCGATAGATATTCGTCCATTTTGCACAAAACTGGAAGAAGAAAGTTATTGTGTAGCTGGCTGTCTTCCCCTGAAACAATGAGCTGCACTGCGCATGTGCGGAGGCAAACATTCTTCTTCTTCAGTTCAGAGGTCAGTACAGTCACGAAAACATGTCTGAAGTGACACAGACTGTCGTGGAGGAGTAGCCCAAGTGGACCATGATGAAATATTGGTGAAACTAATGAGTTTTCGGACGATTAATGCAGTTTTAGGAGCGGCGCTGTATGTCCTATGTGCTACCATTATTATTATCCTCTGCTTGGTTTTGGATCTAAATATCTCCCAAAGCACTGTTTGGATCAGGAAAGCCTTCTGGGTGAGTATATTGTTCTACTTCATTCTATAAACAATGTGAAAGCTGAAGAAACCGAACTTATCCTCTAAGTTGGGCCATTTCCAACATCTGCTGAAAAGACCAGCAAAATATGTCCAGTAGTTTTTGCATCATCTTGCGAAAAAACAGAAAAGCATGTACTGGCAAAATATAAACTCTTTGGCAGAGGGAAGAAACACAGTACCCAGCATAAATGAGTACACCCCCTGTTAAAAGTCATGTATTTATTATTTATTTATGCATTTGTATATGTATTTATTTATTAATGTCTAAATGAAAAAAGGAAAAATTTCCAAAGTTTTGACAAAGCTGAGTTTGACATGTTTTTTATTATTATTTTTTATCATATGATGAAAGTATGAGTAATATGATAACTAAACTTTAGCTTTGCTCTCATATATAGACATATGTGTTTTAGGTGAAATAGGTTGTGCAGCTTGTGCCAACTGATCTGTTTTTTCTCTTGGTGATGAAAGTTAAAATCCACACTGATATGTGTAGCAGGTGCCATCTAAGAAGTATGAGCACACATTTGCTTGTCATGACCTTCTCAACAGAAAATGTCAAGCAATACCATCTTCAATCTTTATCGCTTGGCTAAGTAGGATGCCAACATGAGATATGGCAGCAGAACAAGACCCAGAGTGATCCTTCCCATTCAGAGACCGCATATGAAACTTATTATAGAGCAGCACCCGTTATTAGTGTTGTTTTAATAATGAGGACTCTCTGTTTCATGAGAATAAAAGCAAAAATCATAATACATTTTTGTTCAGTTTCAACACTGAGTTTTGACTTAGCTTTTCTGCCGGCCCCCATCACATTTAGTATTGTTTTAACTCCTCCTGTACTGCCACGCATTAATGCCTGGGGGGACACATTGTGTCAGAATGGCTGAAAAATATGAACCCAAGTATTTTTTCATTTCTTCTCTTCAACTTTGCGGCCCCATCACACATCAGCACACATACAGCAAAGAGAAGAGCGCCCTGCCAGTTCCCAATCAGTTTGACAGCCGTGCTGGGAGCCCGAGGACATGCAAAGTGCTTTAAGCCTGAATAAAGTCCTGTGCCGCACTCACAAACATGCGAGTTCAGTCCTGCTCCACGTGAAAAGGCTTTTATCATGCTGGTGAGGATGGAAAAGGCAGGCTTTGCAAATTTTGATTCAGCCGAAGATATGTCATCGAGAGAGAGGATTAGGAGGTCAGGGGAGAAAGCATATCATTAATTCTCTGAGATGATGAAAACCAGATCAGGTTTCATGAAATACAAGCCACAGATTTCCAAAAGAGTTTATCATATGTGATCACAGTTTCCCTCATTTTATACACATAAATCAAGCTCATGTGATCACCATAGAAGATGTTTAGAGCAGCTGATTTTATGAGGATTGAACTGAACTGTGGAAAAATAATTCAGAGTTTAAAGTCAGAATTCTGGGGTTTAAGCCAGATTTCTTAAAACAAACCAAACAAAGAGAAAGGAAGAGTTTAGAAAGACTGTAAAGAAAATTCTGACTTTCTCAGAATTTTAAGTATAATCACACTACTTTTTTCAGAAACAACTTTTCCTCTAAATTCTGAGTTTAAAGTCAGAATTCATTTTTTTATGGGCGCATTTTGTGTTTTGCTGATGTTTGCTCAAAAACACTGTAGTGTGCTGCACAGGAAATAATATTAGAATTAGACAGGGTCAAGTGTTGCCTCCAAATTACATAACAGCTATGTTTTTAGTGAAGATAAAATGTGAATTAAAAACAGTGTAGTAAAGCTGTCCTGTCCTGGCTCACAGATGTTGTTCCCCCCGTTGTAATAAAATCTGTTTGCTAGGTACAGGCTGCAGCAAATATCCCATCATGATGATTTTAATAGCTTTTCCACTGGTATAAAATTTGTGATGCAAAAAACAATTATTCCCTCAGATCGTGAATCATATCACAGTTTTAATGTCTGACAAATGAATCACATCAGATCGTTTTCCCATATCCCTGCAGCCCCAGAGTGTCAACGTTAAAAACAGAAGCAGTTTCAGGTGATGTTCTGTTTTTTAATGTCCTTTAAGGATGTCCCAGTATGATGTTCTTGAGCAGTCACTGGTCTCTGTTTGCAGGATGAATAATCTGTGTGCTATGTCTCTGTTCAAGGGGACATCTGATAGGCTGCTGAGATATAAGGGTGCTCATATCTGGATTTATGACAGTCTGTCATGCCTGAGGTTGACACAGCTCCAAAAATGTTTTGTAGGCCAAAAATATGTAAAATAAAAGTTCCAAGAATGAAGCTTTTAAGTTACAAAAGTAATGGATTTCATAATATGGTTCTCCACTTTTATCTTTGTTTTAGTTTCATTGATTATTTTGTTTTATAAGGTTTTATGTGATTTCTCTTCCTTTAGTCATTGTACATGAAGCACTGCCATTACCTTTTCACTGAAAGGTGCTCTACAAACGACTTTGTAGGTCCATGATGCTGTAGGAGCGCATCTTTTTGAAACAAGCAAGGGAGTCGGTCCTGGATTAAGACTGAATTTAGGTATAACTGCACTATCCAATAGTCAGCAGAATGATTTAGGTATGTTGTAATTTGGTAGGCCAAAGCGGACATTAGCACCATTCCTGCAACTGCAAGTCTAACTAGAAAAGCACTCGGAGAGCGCAGACCTCCGCCAGTGCCACAGTCGTCATCCATAATGTAATTTTCACCATAAATATTAGTCCTACCTTTATTTCATCGAAATATTTAGATTCCTTGACCGTGAAAACATACTCATAGCAATTGGATTCGTAATGATATCTATTTTAGTTTAGTAGTTATTCACAAAAGTCGCATTATTCGTCATGGCGGATCCAGATGGTGATCAGAAACACTACCAAAATCTAGTCATTTGTTCGTTGTCCCGATCTGGACATATCCTGAAAATTTCCTGAAACTTTTTGAGTTTATGTTGCTTACTGAGAAACTAACTAACTAACAAATAAACAAACAGACGCCGGCAATAACATAACCTCATGGCGGAGGTAATTAAAGCCTAGAGGAACTTTCAATGTATTTTGAATCATTGCTAATAATGAGCTCTGTGGTAAACAAAACATTGAGAAACTTACATGTTCTGCTCTTTATGATAATTTTAACAAACAAACCTACTTTTCATGGATTATATACTTAATGTAATTGGCAAGAGTTAAAAGCTATTAGCTTTAAGCCGCTATGAAACTACAACAATGTGTAACAACTGTGATATTTCCAATGTTTAACATCTTCTTGTTTTTCGTTTAAGAGTTTCTTCATAATCAAATTACCTGATTTAGTCGGTCCTCATGGTGTTTGAATGATTGATTTTTAAAAAACAATCAGAAATACTTGTCATCAGGCCCTGGTTATTACCTCCGCCAAGGAGGATATGTTTTCGGGAGAGTTTGTCTGTCTGTCTGTCTTTCTGTCCGTCTGTCTGTGAACAAAATAACTCAAAAAATTATGGATGGATTATGATGAAATTTTCAGGAAATGTTCAGCATGGGAAAAGGAGGAGCTGATTCAATTTTGGTTTTGATCCGGATCAGCGTCTGGCCGCCATGACGAAAAATGTGATTTTTGTGAATAACTACTGAACTAAAACAGATATCATTATGAATCCAATTGCTAATGGTATGTTTTAATGGTCAAGGAATCTAAATATTAAGATGAAATAAAGGTAGGACTAATATTTATGGTGAAAATCACAATATGGGAGAGGACTGTGGCGCTGGCGGAGGTCTACGCTCTCCGAGTGCTTTTCTAGTTTTAGTCGTATTTGTTAGCACTCAGTCAGCTGTCATTTTGAACATTCAACAAACTTTAAAGTTCAAAAGCAGACATCAATTGAATTTTGTTATTTCCCATTAAAAATTGAAAATCTCATGCGAGTGAATCCACCATAAACATAATTTCAGTCACTTTTCCATAAGCAGTTTTCTAAATCCTATATACTGCTGCTCCAGAATCATCACCAACGCAGCAGGCTGGCGAGCTAACAGCCAATGCAGCAAGCTAATAAGCTATTGGGCTAAGCAGCGTTAGCATGCTGTTCTGCATTGGCATCTGCTGCAGGAAAGCTTAAAATAACTTCTATTACTTACTGAACAACATTCAACATGAGAAAGTGGTTAAAAGTTGAGGAAGTGAGCCTCTACAGAACAAACTTTTTCAAGCCCACCAGCTTCATATTCTTTCCTTGCTACAATAAATCAAGTACTGATATTATTTTTCCTTTGTAGAGAACAAAATCCTTTGAACGCTGACCATTAGTTACAGCCACAGACTTTAAATAGAAACCATATTCGATCAAAGATAAGGGGAGGGCTGTGTTGAAGCTGGGGAGGGTAAAAAAGGGAGCAACATCATAAACTGAGACCAGTGTCAGTTAAGAGAAGGCTGGTGCTTATTCTCATGAATATTTAGATATATACACCTAGAACATTAATAAAAACTGTTTTATCAACCCTTATTACTCTTTGACAGTGAGGTCCTTCTTGTGTGTCTCTGATCAGAACTATGATCCTCAGCCATGATCTCACGATGACTCCATGTACAGACGATAACAGGAACTCCTTTGACTTTTAAAAGTTACATGAACCATATGTTAGTTATTTATGAGAAAATCCTTCAGAAGCTTTTTCTATTTTAACAAACAATGTAATTGCAAATCTTCTGCCTCAACACCTCCTATAGCCAGACCTGGAGGCACAAAGTTTTGGTGTCCGTACTATCCCAAATAAAAGCAATCTCACTTTAAAGGATTTTTGTTTGATACTACATTTCATTTTCAATATCATAGGTCAACATCAACGCTGTTTGTCCCCCTTTCTTTTATGTACTTTGTGATTGTAATGTCTGCAGGCTGCTTTCTTGGATTTTCTTAAAGTTTTGCAAAAATGTCAACTCTGACGCAGGGATAAGTTCAACAGAACCTTGTCTGATCTTTTCTATTTAAAGAAGTTTGGATGTTAATTGGGTTGGTTATTCTCCTTGATAATAATTACCATTTGTATTGTCTTTTGTATCATTGGAAAGCCTGATTAGTCACCCTAACAACAAGGTACAGATTACAAGGATCTTGCATGTGTGGGAAGAGCAACACAGCTAAACGTGTAGGTGGCACTCAAAGAACGTGCCAAAAACCCCTGCAACAGGAAGCCGGTGTTCCAGAAAACAGAGTGGCAGCATTATCTGGTACAATTTTTGTACTTGGGACCAATTTCTGGGTGACTAGTGAACACAAAGACTGACTCTCAGGAGGGCAACACTTAAAGATAGCTGATCCGTTTTCCTTGCTTCACTGAGGAACCGTAGGTGATTTTAGCCCTTTTTTTTTGGGAGATCCTACATGCATTTAGCTGTGTTACTCATTCTATAAATGCACAATCTTTACCAGGTGTACCCCATTGCAAAGGTGTCTTCCAAACGATATGTAGTATCATTCCAAAAGGTATTTTTAAGGAGGAGAAATTATCATCCCAAAACAATTTTCTAATCTCTTTGGATGAGCATATGTGAAAAGGGGCATCTCCACCGAGGGCAAAGCAAAGCAAAACTGGAGGCAAACATAAGTTACCAACAACAGCTGGCAGGTTGTGTTAATTTCTGTTTTGGCCATTGACACAAGTTCAAACTTGAATATGCATCAGTTCATACTGCATACAGCACAGACCTGGGATGTTTTCATTAAGATGGTTTAGTAAAGTCGTATAGAGGTAACATGAATATATATATATACATATATATATATATACATATATATATATATATATATATATATATATATATATATATAGATATATATATATAGATATATATATATATATATACACATATATATATATATATATATATATATATATATACATATACATATATAGTTTTATTTCGAACATCTTAAAAAAATGAGAAAAACAAAAACATGAATATACATATACATACACACACATTTATACATATACACATACATATGCACATACACATACACATACACATGCATATAAACATACATTGGAAGACAAAACAGAAAGACAGCATCAAGATCAGTGCAGAATTTTCTCAATGAGTCCTCCTCTTCTTCTTTTGGTTCGAAAAGGTTGTAGGATGAAGCAAATACCTTATCTAGTCCTACCCCTTATTCCAAAAATCAATAAAACATTTGAAGTCTCAGGCAATATAAACTCATTCAAATGTTCAGCTGCACTGTAAATGTACTTTGTGTGATTGTGTGAGACACTGGATATCCAAATTTCCCAAGGGGATAAATTATGTATGTATCTTTCTATGTATACACCAGTAAATCTCTTTAATTGATGGCCATGCATGAAAGAGTGTGCTCCTTGCCAATGCTGTTCAGCTTCTTTCATGATGATTCTTAAAGTTAAAAGTTATTAGCAAAATGTGGAAAACTGGCCCATCTACCACTTTTAAGAAATCCTTTCAAAGTTAAACTAAGTCTTTCTTCCTTGAACGAAAAATAACATTAACTGAAAATGTCCTTCGCATTCATTTAAGGACTGAATACGTTTTTAGAGAAAATGTGGAAAACTGCCCTATCTCTCATACTGTATCAAACCCCTTGAAATAATTCCTGCATCTGCATCCAGGCTTGAAATCACCAGCAGCATCATACCTTGTCTTCTTTGTGCCATGACTGACATTTCCTGATAATGCACGGAAAATTAAATAAGAATTTATTCAGTGATTAGCAAGAATGTGGAAAACTGCCCTTTCTCGCATATAACAAATCAATAAAACAAATACCTCAATCCACATTTGACTTTAGATTACCACAAAAATCCTACCACATCTTCTCTGTGCAATCACCAACATTCTTGAAAAAAAAAGGTTTTGAGCTATTCTGTCCACAAACTAACAAACAAGAGCAAAAACGTGACCTTCTTGGTGTTGGTACTCAATCTTACAACCTTCACACTACTTCTCAGTCAGCACTTGTGTGTTTGATCAAGGCTGTTTCTCTTAACACTGTTTCTGTCCACCATTTTCCCCTCTGTGTGCCTCTCCACTCCTCTGTCTGCAAAGTAAACAAAAGTCTGAGTCCGACTCTCGAAGGCAGGACTTCCATCCCCCTCAAAGATATCTGGCCAATGACTCATGCTCCGCGGCCTCAGTCCTCCTCACATTTTCCACAAGGTGCAAATCATTTCCCCGCAAGCATGTAAAACTCGATGTACATGTGGCGAGGCGTTAGGCCACTCGCAAAACCTTTAGACCGCTGATCCACTCTGGTTGGTTTGGTTCTCTGGTCTTTACTGCTAATTTGGAAAGGCTGCTATCCCCATTTAAAAAGAAGTTTGCAGGGAAAGAAAATATTTATTTGAATTAAAAACCTAAATTGGCTCTAATAATAAAAGAAATCCCAAAATCCTCATAGAACTATATATTTTTCCTTATCTATGTCAGCAGAAAGCTAATCCAACATTTCTTTGTATTTCTTCAGTAGATTCTTTTTTCACCTTTAAACAGTCCTCATCCACTTTCCAGGGAGAAAACTACGGTGGCCCTGAAGTATAAAAGACAACAAACTAGTTGTTACAATAATTAAAAAAAAAAAAAAAGAGTTTCAAATATAAAAGCAGTACAAGCAAAATTAAGAAGTTTTGGGGAAAGAAACAACAGTAACATCAGAAATATTGTGACAATTAAATAAAGACACAACAGCAAATTACAAGCTAGCATAAAATGGTTAAACAAACAAAACAACAAATGACATATATGTTTGTTTATACCTTAATCTTTGAATGTTATTATCATGAGAACCAAACACAACAAAATGAATAAAAACAAAAATTGGAAATGTGCAACAATATTAGGAATAGGAAAAACCAAAAGACCACAAAAATATAAAAGCAACAAAAGACACAAATAAGAATGATGAATCCAATTCCAAATAGAAGCACAACGCATACAGAACAACAAATGCAAAAATAGCAAGTCAGAAAACAGATGTGTGTTGGACAATTAAAGAAAACAAAATAATTAAAAGGTGATTAAAAATTCAACAACAAATAAATAAACAGCAACAAACACAGTTTGTAAAATTGTAAACAAGATCAGCTACTGATAAAATCAATAACAAAAATTCCCACTGCATGAAAAAATAAGGAAAAAAATTAAGAATTGGATGAAGTTTTTGACTTGCTTTTATTGTTTATACTAAACACAAGACTAATGATAAAATCAATGACAAATAAAAAACAAAGCAAGATAAACAATGTTTAAAAATAACAATAAACTACAATCACAATAGGAAAACAAACAAAAAACAGAAATACTAACAAAATCATAGAAAATAATGCAAACCATAACAATATTAAGGAAACAAAAACAAAGCATTTCAAATGCAAAATCAACATAACAATAAATAAATCAAGGACAACAAATAAGTATAATAACAATGAATACAAGAAACAATAAAAGAGAATCAAATCGGGAAATGAAAAACACTAGTCAAAAGGATTTAATCAAAAATAAGAAAGAACAACATAACATTTGAAACTACAACATAAAAAATATATATTTACCAAAATAAACAATCAAAACACAACACTTGAGTGTAAAATACAATGGCACCCAAAAAAAATCCTAAAAAATCCAATGTATGAAAAAAACAACATCAAATATAAGGACATAACAAACAAATAATTTAACCAGAAAAGTGGATAAGAAAACAACATTTTGAAGACCCCACCATGAATCAGAGTTGGTTGTAATTTTCCATTCGTTTTATGTGTATTTGCATTTTAAACATGGTGTATTTCCTCATTCTTTTGTGTTTTTTGATTTCTTGTTGTGTTTTCTTGTTGTTTTTTTGCACTTCGGGACCTCCGTAGAAATCAGTTTCTGTCATTACCCATCAAAGAAACATAAATATGCTGTTTTAATATTTAACGGCCTATGACGTGATATTCACCAGGACTGATACACACAGGGGGGTCGTAAGTCTGATAGGACAGACCTTTCCACTGAAGTAAATTTATTTGGTACCATAAATGAAAGCCCCTCTCCCAACCTCCCCTCTTCGTCCTCCCACATTAGTGAGGAAATCCCTTCCACAGATTGCTCACTGCGAGTCTGAAGGAGGAGCCTGTCTCAGACTTTGACTGATGACTGTTTTGTTTTGGCTTCACTTCTTCATTCGTCGTCTGACACTCTGATTGGTCGCTCCATTTGAGAAAGTTGTTGGGACTTGTCCTTATCGCTCTTTTACAACCTAAAGAGCAGAAAGCTTTACAATGCAACAGTAACACCTCTGTTGCCCGGAGTAATAAGAAAAGGGCAGTAAGAGGGAGGAGGATTCATCCACTGTGATGAGTTTTTAGGTGAACACAGTGGAATTTTAATTTGTAAGTATTTCGTATCCTCCAGTAACACTAGTCACGTACAGGCAAATATATAATCAAAAATGCTCACAATGCCGACGGACACTAATGCAAACACAGGGAAAAGCTGCACGTATATCTCCAGCTTAAGAGAGAAATTCATTGCTTCTCTAAATAGCTCTAAAAGCTTCACACTGTTTGCTCTCATTATCTCAGTCTCAATAGTAGTCCACAATAAATAAAGCCTTTATGAGCTGATTATTTAGGCTGATGTATAACAAGGGAATAGAGTTGAAAATTAAAGCACAAAAACAACTTCGCAACCATATGGACTAGGTGTGTAACGGAATGATCAACTCACGAAACGATACGAAATACAAAACGGGGCTCACCATACAAAATAAAGATCATAGAAAATCCCCGACAGTAGGAAGTTGTGCAAAAATCTCATTTTCTTTATTTTCTTCCTCATGCAGACATACAAAAAATATTGCTGCATCTGTAAAAAATAAATGCTCTTTGAAAAAAAACAATTGTAGTTTTTTTACCCTCATTTAGACTACAGTGTAAATGCAAACATAAAATCTCAATAAAAAGTGCTTTCTTGTTTAAACAATAAGGATAACTACATTCTTGAATGAAAAGGAAAATAAATAGCAGTCTTCAGAGCTGCAGTTTAGACCTATAAATGTCTGAACTGTGAACTATAATATTTAGCCTGTAACAGTGCATATACTTCTGATCTTCAAGTATGATCAAATTCTGTCAACTCAACTGTAGAGGCAAAAATCAACAATTGATTTTATACAGACTTACACAAACATACAGTTGCCGCCTGTCTCCAGTACAAAGTAGTTGGTAGTTGGTAGTTGTACTCGCAGCAGTATACGGCGAACTGTAGCGGCATATTTTGCACACGGTTGTTGTTTTGTCCGCAATCTTTTCACCATTCTCTTGTCTTTTACATGGAAGCCAAAATAGGTCCACACAACTGATTTATTTGATGAAGGAGTGCAGCTAATTCCTCAACCTCATCTTCCTCCATTTTGAAGCAAGTGTTTTGCTACGGTAGGCGAGGAGGGTGAAAAATCACCAGTCTCAGGTGTGCGCGGTGCCCCTTCACGTTTTTTATTTTGTGCTTTTATTTTGTGCGTCTATGAATTTTATTTTATTTCGCGAAATTTTAATGCCCCTAATAGGGACGGTTCATTGTAATTCACTAGTCCATCTGGGAAAGAGCCCATAGGAAGTGTTTGGAGAGGGCGGAACCTATCACAAGTGATCGGACGATTGTTTGGTCAATGGACATTTATCCAATCAGATAATGTTGGAGGTGGAAGCTACTGTGCTACAGAATGCGAGTAACTACATAAAACAAACTTGAAGTGTTCCTATTTATTTTTCATTGAATAAAGAAATGCAGTCAAAATCTAATTAAACTGCTTCTGAAGCTGTTAGCATCTATTCTATCTATCAATCAATCAGTCAAACTTTTTTGTATAGCACTTTTCAAAGAAGATCTTGTAGCACAAAGTGCTTCACATAAAAACAAAGAAATAAAATAAAGTAAACAAAAAGTAGAAAATTGAACATGATGAAAAGTACAACCCTCAAACCCGACCTCACAATCCACATACAGCACAATTTACACAACATTTTCAGCCAAAACGGGGAGTTTTAATTGCATTTTCACCTCCTGTTTACATGAGACAGGTGCCAGTAGTGCCTGAATCCGCAAACTTCTGAAACCAGGGTCCAGAGTGGTCCAGATTGTAAGACCACTGTTTCTCAGAAAACCTACATCGCCACCTACTGGATTGGCATGCATGCTACATTTTCAGTCATTCCATGTGGATGCAGATCATATTTTGAAAACGCAAAGGAAAATTTTCCGTTTCTGGTGTAAACGTGGCCACACTTACACGCAGAAAGACATTCTGAGGAAACGCTATATTAAATTAAAAATGAGAAAACATGGGAGCTAAGACAAAAATGACGATAAAAAATCTTAATAAGAAAGTACATAAAAAATAATACAGTAAAATAAATAATAAAAAAAACGAAATAAAATTTGATCAAAGAAGATTGTAAAACGAGATAGCCAGACACCAAAGGCATCATAAAATCTACAAAAATTGATTAACAAAGAAATAAGTTCCAAACAATAAATCTGAGCTAAAATTGAGAAAGAAAACAACAAGCAGGTTAAAATAAATGAATAAATAAGACTGAATAATAATAATATATACAGTATAATCAGCTAAAAGCCAGAAAAAAGGTAGTTTGCTTTTAATGATATGCTAATTGCTGTATGGCAAGGTTAGTACAAACCCTAAAAGAGATAACATGATGCACACTGGGCTGTGGGTTACAGAATTTTCTTTTAACTCTGCACATACTTCCACTCTGAACCAATTATAAACTCTATTTTGGAGGAAAAAGGTCATGATCAAAACTTACCCAGCTGTTACTTATGAGCTTACTGTTTGTTTACTATTCAGCAGTTACATACCTTGCATGCAGTGTAAGTTTTCTGTTTGGGGGTAAAATTAGCTAAAAAGAATGTTGTATTCCTCCAGCTTCATAATCTCATTTATCAGAACTATTAAGAAGGGGCTTGACAATATTCATCTTTTCAGTTTCACACCCATGTGTTAGAAAGAAAACCTGCCACCTTTATCCCAAAGATTTATTTACTTTTTAAGTATAATGTCTAGTTAACCCGTGCTCTCACCTAAGTGGCTCTTTGATCAAGTAATCCAAAACTCATCTGGTCTGCAGGAGCCTGTTGTTTTTAGCATGAAGCACATTTCCGTTAAGCATGAGAGAAGGAAGCTGACACCAGGGGCCTCCTCAGTGCCCACATATGAGCGCCGCCTGCTGCAGTGACCTCAGGGTTAACTTTCTTTACCCCAAAGAGAAATGAATTGTTTCCTCAGTCTTCCTGCTGAACTCTTGACACAAGTGCACAGCATCCTGAAGAAAACGGGCCAGGGGAGTGAGTGTGCTCTGGACTTGGTTATATCAGTCGTCACAGGCAGAATGATACAAATCAGAATTCTCAATTTATCCCTGGAAGACCATGCATTTGTAGTTCACCTCAATTTTGGCTGAATTGATATCTGGTTCTAAGGAGGGTCTAAGAGCACAGACCTCTGCCAAGCACCTCAGTTGGAAGAATAGAATAGAACAGAATAAACCTTAATTCGTCCCACGATGGGAAATTTACAGTGTTACAGCAGCAAAGTGGACAGCATTAATAGAAAAAGAAATAGACTTAAGAAAAAAAAATAGCAGCATGCACACTACTCTACCTATGTAAGACATAAAATATAAAAATATACAAAGGGCTTGGAAAACAAAACTAAAAGCAAATCCCATAAAGATTATATACACATTTACTGAATAATTGCACGTGGGATAAGTGATTGTACATGGGTGTACTTCCACACTGTAATTGCACATTGTTAGAGGAGTGAGGATTGCACATTAATTGCACACTACTCGCACATAGTAATTGTTATGACAGTGGCTCTTCCACAACCCCTGTAAAAGATACAATTCTGGAGCATCGCACACTACGATCGGATGATCGAGTCTCTGCTCATGCCTTTTCATGGGGAGACCTCCTCCACTGGATTGCAAGGGAAGCTGGGAAATGAAGTCACATAGACTTGAAAAATGTTGATATCAGTTTGCAAAAACTAGAGTTCCCTTAATGAAGTGAAGGAGGCAAAACTCTGACAGCAGCTGAGGAGAAATTAAATCACATTGTAAGGTTCAATCTGGGCTGGATCCAGATGAAATTTACATTGATGATAGAGACATGTTAGAACTTTTACTCTGTAACTTTTGAAGTGAAATCAGTAAGTGATGGCAGAGATATGATTCTCAAAATATGGCCCAATTTTAACTTATGGAATTTTTATTTTTGTAAGTCAGTTTTTATTCATTTTTAAAAGTTTCAATAATTTTTGTACCGCATTTTGGTACATATATTTAACAGGACATGAAAGGGTAACATCCATTCACGAAACTAAATTAATAAACAGGAAGAGCCCAGGGCATGCATGATCATTCCATCATCTACTATAGTTTCAGTTTCAAATGTTGCCAAAAATGATCCCATATCTCTGCTGTCTTCCCCCCAAAGTTCACTCTGCCAATCATGTGTCCATAGGGTGAAATCTTGACCATTTCAACAGTCTTTTCCTTTTCTGTGGGGCATCTTGTCTTTTTCCAGTTTTGCTTTATCAGTCTTGCAGCTGTGTTAAACCCAATTTTTCAGATATTGAACTTATCATTAGATACCATGGGCACCATTTTCCTGTCCCCCAAGAAGAACGAGCTTTGGACGTATGCGCACTGTAAAACCCAGCCAACCAATGGCGATTGTTCTAAGACTGCAAGAGAAGCTCAGCTTCCCCTAAAAATGTCTCCAAAAAAGTGGTGATATGTACTGCTGTGTGTACATTTCGTTGACTAAATATGAGCTAGAATACCTTCATCTTTTGTTCAGAATCAGCTACTTATCACAGGTAACTGGTGCGACTTCCTTCTCATTCACCCCCGCAGCGTCTCAGCGCTTTAACACAGTCGGACGCTGAGCGTCTTCTGACTTCGATGGGGAAGCGTAGAGTGGGTTGTTCCACTGTGTAAACTGGACGGTCATTGGATAAACGCTGGGCTTTGTCCCGCCCATTGGACGCTCAGCGTCTCTGGGGGTCTATGAGGCAGTGGGCTGGCCTGGATGCTCGGCTTCTGCATGATGATTGGATGATCTGTCTGAGGCTGAATCCCCTTTTGATTGACAGTGAAATGAGCCAATCAGCGACCTTGAAGTATAACCCTCCACTGGAGCATCTTCTAAGTTTAACATTCAGTTGTTCTGGAGAGGAGCTTCCCCTGTTTAAAGCAGCTCAAGTCTTACACCCACAACTCAATGGGCCAAGGCCGTTTAAGCAGTCTAGCTCTGCTGGCCATTGAGAGAACACTGGTAAAATCCCTGGAAAAGACATCTAGTTGGTAAGACAGGGTCACAGATTATTTACTTGAAAAGGAATGGAGGGTACATTTAAATAAATAAAAAAGCGTATGATGTAGGCCAGAAAAAAGTGAGCTTCCTCTCCTTGACTGACCAGCAGCCACCACTGCAGCCAACCTCCTAGAATTTCCAAAGCCTTAATCTGCAATGGGTGCACCAAGATACACTACCAGATCATGCTTGAATATGAGTTATAGGATTTTTGGAAATTTGGGAATTTTTTGCATCCAGACAAATATGTGGTTCACCACCAAAATTTATTGGCATATTCGTTGGACCAAGTCACACCTCTGGTTAAATATTCATGTAAATCCATTCAGTAGTTTTTGACATATGCTGTCGAAAACAAAATCTCGTTGGCAGAGGTATAAAGCTTCAGCCCATGACTTTGCGTGAACATAGTACTCATAAAAGATGTCATGCAAAGTTTTAGGAACTCCAAATGTTGGGATATGTCGATCTCAAGGATGGCCCAAACACACATGGAAAGCCTAATTTAGTGCCACATTTAAATTTTGCTATTAATGAGGTTAGAACAAAACTTAATACCTGCAACCTGACAGACTTATCAGTACTCCCGTAGTTGAGAAATATTACGTAATGTCTGATGTCACGGCTGTTTTAAGACTCAGAAGAGATTTATAACACATACTGAAAGGAAATAACCTGGCTCACATTCTCGACTGTTTATCTGCAGTGGACATTTTCTACGTGGACGTTCTGTTCTGTTAAGATAATCAGATTTTCTTGTTTCAAGTTGTCTCCTTGTTATTGTCTCTATTTTACTGGCCTCAAATGTCTTCTGGGTTTGGAAGGAGGTGGGGGAGGGGGTTAGGGCCAGATGACTTAAACAGACGAGCCAAGACCACAAAACTGCATGTTAGAAAAGAAGAAGAAGGGGGGGAGTCTTCAGAGCCTTGGCAGTCAGAGGCTCCGGTTCAGTTTGGAGGGAGGATTGTTGAAGTACAAGTTGGAGATAGTGAAGGGGAGATTTTTCCGCTGTAGGAAGTCTGAGCACAGCTTACATCGCCAAGGAGGCTCTCTGCCTGTCCAATCAGATTCTGATGTGTTACACTCAGTGCAACAAAGCAAAGGTGTGGTGTTGTTTTACTGGAGGTGTTCAAAGTTCAAGGATCAAGTTCAACTTCCATGAGGTCGCAGTATGAAACCATCCCTCTCTCTTCTATCCTAATGACCCTGCTTTCAGAAGGAGAACACTCTTTAAGGCAAACTCAAAACTCATAGACTGTCTCCTGAAATATGCCAAAGTTCACAGAGGTTCTCAGTTGCATTTAGAATAATTTAAACAAGATTTTCTAATCAAATATAAAAGTTTGATGGCTCAGCTCCAGTTTACATTTTGGCCTTCTTCCACTCTGGAATGCACCCTGAGGCCTGCCAATAAATTTCTCCCTTGGCTTCCCAAACATTCAAATGATAATCAAGATGATGCGCCAAGCAGCTGAAAACTAGAAGGTTCTAATTTTGTGATTTAGGACCAACTGAGAATAAGTTTTACCTGCATGTCATTACTGAACATGTCCATCCCTTTATGACCAATGAACCCATCTGCTGATGGCACCTTCCAGCAGGATAATGAACCATGTCACAAAACTTCAGTCATCTGTAACTGGTTTTAATGAGCATAGGAATGAGTTCACTGTACTCCAGTGGCCTCGATAGTCACCAGATACCAAACCAGTAGGACAGCTTTGGGATGTACAGCTGAAAAATCTGCTGCAGCTGGGCGATGTCAATATTGACCAAAACATCTGATGAGGCTTAATAATGATAATAATAACTTTATTTATATAAAGCAAGGCACAAGAGTTAAAGCAAAAATAACTGATCAGAAATAAAGTGCAATTTAAGTCAAGGAACCCTCACAAACTCACACAAATACTGTCTCTCTCCAACAATGCCTATTAAAATGATACATTTCAAAGAAACTAAGGACAGCCTAAAAAGCAGACACAAACTAGAAAAGCACTCGGAGAGCGCAGACCTCCGCCAGCGCCACAGTCCTCACCCATATTGTGATTTTCACCATAAATATTAGTCCTACCTTTATTTCATCTAAATATTTAGATTCCTTGACCATGAAAACACATGGTAAGCAATTGGTTTCATAATGATATCTATTTTAGTTCAGTAGTTATTCCCAAAAATCACATTTTTCGTCATGGCAGATCCAGTCGCTGGATCAACACCAAAATTTAATCACTTCTTCCTTTTCCCATGCTGAACATTTCCTGAAATTTCATCAAAATCCATCCATAACTTTTTGAGTTATTTTGTTCACAGACAGACAGACACACTCTCCTGAAAACATAACCTCCTTGGCGGAGGTAATAATTCAGACCCAGGCCCCAAATATCCCAGGCTGGATGTATCCCATGTTTGCTGGGATACATCCCAGCCCACTCCGACCCACTGGAGGATAAGCATTGCGGACAATAGGTGGATGAATGATAATGTCAGTTAGACCAAACTCTTTGACATTTCAAGTGTTTAAAACTGGGACCTGATAACATTTGCAAAGGAATAACAATGGACCTTGTGATCATGTGGTGAATGACCCCTGCTATCAGGATTAGTAGCATGGTCTATCTTATGAACTGGATCCTAGTTGATGATGCAGGAAGCGATTCTCTGGTATGTGGTTTTGGATATGGTCATGACATTCTTAAGGTGCTCACAGAATCGAGCATACTGTTAGTGGGCTCCACGCAGAATGTCCGCAGTCATCAGAGCTTCCATGTCGAGTGCACTGCCGCACAGTAGTTTCCTGTGAAATTTCCATGAAATCCTACATTTCCCACAATCCTTGCATGTTGTTTACATTTTTCTGTCATTACGTCCTACACTGACGATGAGGAAGAGGAGATGCTCGCAATGCTGGCTTTGCATACCTTTAAAATTAAGAGATGGTGGTATGTATGGTAGGAATGTGACGAAATTTCGTGCCATAAAATTTCGTGAAATAAAAAATGACGAAATAAAGACGCACAAAATAAAAGCACGAAATAAAAAATGCGAAGGGGCACCGCGCACCCCTGAGACTGGTGATTTTTTACCCTCCTCGCCTACCGTAGCAAAACACTCGCTTCAATATGGAGGAAGACGGTGTCGAGGAATTAGCTGACGCTCCTTCGTCAAATAAATCAGTTGTGTTGCCCTATTTTGGCTTCCCATATAAAAGATGATAGAACGGTGAGAAGAATGTGGACAAAACAACAACCGTGTGCAAAATATGCTGCTACAGTTCGCCGTATACTGCAGCGAGTACAGCTACCATGATGTACCACTTACAACGCCACCACAAAGAGAAGCTACTGGATGCCACACGGAGAAACAACTGGCAAAAGACCAAATGACACTACAGAAAGCATTCGCTGCACCACTGCTAGAGCATTTTGTTTTGAACTGGAGACAGGCAGCAACTGTATGTTTGTGTAAGTCTGCATAAAAAACAATATTTGGTTTTTACATCTACTGCGGAGTTGACAGAATTTGATCATACTTGAAGACCAGAAGTATATGTACTGTTACAGGCTAAATATTAATATCGGCTAAAAATATAATATCGTTTCGGAGTTGACCATTTCGTTACGCCCCCAAGTTCTGCAAGAGATGAAAGATGGGAATATTCTGTGTTGGAGATTGGCATGCGAAGTTGACAATGAACAAGTTTTCAGTACTTCCGCATGTCAGCTGAAAAGTTCAGTGAACTGGTTGGGCGCATAGCCCCCTATCATCTGCACTCTGGGAGTCACTGCTCACCTGTCAACGCTGCACAGAGGCTGTCACGCTGAGAGGGTTCACTTCTGGCTGCAATGCAGATTGGTGTCACATTTAATGCGGATTGATAGGAAAAATACATGCCAACCAGTGTTTCGAGTGACACCAGTCGTAAATTTGAGCTTTCCATGCACGGACCTTGTAAAAGTCTGCTTTGAATCCATGCAGACCTCCGTGTAGTCTATTCAACATACATTCTCCCGGAGTGTGTTTGGACCTTTAGAAAGGTTGATGTGTTTTGAGTATATGATACACGGCAATGAATGGCAACTGCGAACTTAAGATAACTCCCCCAAGAAATTGATATCATCCGTCTTTTTGCTTGTTGATTTCCTTAAAAATTCCTTCCACTTTGTTCTGCCTTGAAATGAAAACACAGAAGTCAAAAGTCATGGCAGACAAGGGGTGGACGTGGTCAAACTTGTGGCATCGTTCACGAATAAAGAACTGTATTCACAACATTTTGGAAGTGGAAACACCAGCAGCTTGCCAAATCATGTATCTATGCAGCATCATATTGAATATCAGGAGTATCATCTGTTTGACACTGTTGATCTTGAAACTAGTGCAACTTTTGCCCAACTGGGACTGGTAAGGTAACTATTACTAGAATGTTAAATAATTGGACTGATAAGCAAAACCTTTACCGGCATTGGTATCAAAAGAACCATCAATTCCCATCCCATCACACAGCCAGTATATAACAAAAGTGACAGTATTTGTTTTCTGTTCATTTTAGTGTTACTTTTTTCTTTCCTTTCATTTCATATGGAGATCACAAAAGCACTTTGAGAGAATTTCTACATAAATAAAGATATAAATGTGACTATTATAGCGCAGCTGTGTCAAATATTTATAAGAATGTAGGTCATCTAGAGGGGTCTTTTTATCTCTGCATGATGGTTTGACAGCATCCTCTCTGATATACAACATGGTGCTCTGCGTTTCACGGCATGTGCTCTCCATCTGCTCCTTCATTCTTCCCATCCAGAGCATTTGTTTAGTTTAAAGAAACACAAGAAAAAGGAGCCCTGTCTGTGGTTTAAAAAGCACGTTTTTGATATCCTAGACAGAAAAAGAGGTCGTTCTTGGTGAGGTACGGCTTCATAGTCTGCCTGGGATTGGTGATCTCACTGATGGTGTGTGAGCTCTGGCTTCACAGTCTGTTTATTGCGATATTTGGCAGGCGTTTCCTTGGCGACTTTGACACAGCTAATTATTTCCATTCTCCGTTTCAGGCTTAAGTTGAGGTTATATGGGAACAAATCGAAGAAGCGCCCCCATCATGTCTGTCAATATCTTCCAATCCAAGGAGGGAGAACACAATGTACTGTCGTTGCATTGCTTTTACTCTTGCTGGACAAAACAGTTTAAGCTCAGACTAATCCTTTAAATACTAATCCAAAGAAATACAAAACATGCTGACTTTGTCTCACTTTAAAAAACTGTTAGGTAGCTGAAACTGTGAACTGCTTCAATGACTTGAGCAGGCGTCTTTTGTAACTGCTGCAGTCATCAACTTTAGCTCCAGAGACATTTAACACCATATTAGAGGAGGAGAAGAAGTGATATGTGTGTGTGTTTCGGCTCAGTTAGAAAACCTCACTGGAAAATGATCAATAGGTGGAGTTTAATAATCTGGGAGGGGACGGTGGAGTGAGATGGAGGAGGATGTCTGAGGTGGAGTTTTTTGTTAACTGTTTCATCATACTGCAGTCTTACCAAGAAATACTAAATGGAGCAAATGAAAAAGTAGGAGTGTCAGCATTGGTGTGTTTGTCACAAGAATATAAATGTTCAGAATGATGCATTCGGTTTTTGAAATTGCATTGACTTTCCTTGGCTGAGGTGGTCAACAAGATCCAGGGGTGGATGAGATTTGCCCCAAAGCAAGGTGAACAAATTAAGATTAATGGGCTGTATTTGTCGCAGTTTTTCCCCTTCCAGATTAGGGATGTAACGATATGAAAATTTTGTATCACAGTTATAGTGACCCAAATTATCACGGTTATCATTATTATCGCGGTATTGTTGCAGCATGCTCAAAATGTTCAAAAAGTACTTTGACACACAATTGAAATCATTTAACCCCTTTATTAATATAATCATAACACTTCTTGTTTGCCTTTTTGTCAAGAAATGTGTCAGGAAATGCCCTTTGAGTACATTTTTACCCTTCTTTCATGAGAAATAAAAGTGAACATGTCGAGCAAGTATTTGTCGTTATTATGTAATAAATGCTTAAAGGAGACATATCATGCTTGTTTCTCCTTTTCACTATGCCAGACTAGGATGCCTGTAAAGCATTTCTGCCCTCAGTACAAGTCATTTAGTTCCTTCATTGCCCCACAATAGCGTTCTCAAAATCCTCATTTTAGGCCATTATGAAGCCCACGTTGAAACACTCGGTCTCAAGGCTGACCTAAAGTTACCTCGCAACATCTCAGCCCTTTGTGCTCTGATTGGTCAATTCTATCGGGGGTAGAGCCAGCCTGTCCTTCTTCTTCTACTGTATTTTCCGGCAGGCTCAAAGCAGCGACCGTGTATTGAGTCCCCCTACAAGCCAGAGCTGGTAATGAGTGAATGTGAGCTAGGGACCTATATACCCCTGCTGGTGGATGTGTTCCTCGGTGACGGTTTTGTGGCTAATGGACATCACAGAGGAGGAGCCGTTTTATCAGATTAATCCAATATAAAGAAAGGTACCTCGTGTCGTCACGACGTTTGAAATCTCGCGGACATCTCGCAATGACCTATTTTCAGAGGCATCAAATCTTGCTCTAGGATATCAGAAAAAATACAATATCTCATTTTTTGAAAATTAAGGGGGTGTAAGGTCTTGTTTTCAAATTTATTCCATTATATGTAAGTATTAAATCATGCATCAGCATGATATGTCTCCTTTAATCAGGATTCTCTTCATAAACAATTGTAAATGAACATGTTCAAAGTTTGGAAAAGGCCAAAAATAAATGTAACCAATTTTGCATACACTCACACATTTTAGTTTGCCTGCAGCATTACTGTAGTGTCCATGTTACAGCTCATTATATTGAACATGTCCAGGAGTTTTTATTTATTTATTTTTTGTTTTACTGACGATAGTCCCTGTGCAGTTAACCCCCTTCATGACTCTCCTCTGGTCTCCCCTTTCAATGGCAGATCTCCTCCACATGTCCTTTAATATTTACAAATTACGATTGATTTAATCCATAAAACATGAACTTTGACAGAAAAAGACGATCTATTTCATTATATATGGCAAATACACGGCAAAATAACGGCAAGAACACACTCCAGAATGATACTAATGCTGTTTAATACAAGATTTATACATTATTTAGACAGAAAATACTGTTAACCACCTGCTATTCACTTAGGTATGGCTCACTGAATCTTCTCCCTCTCTCTCTCTACCTCTACGGCTCGGTCAGTTCATTTACTCGACGGTTTTAACCATGCGTGTCTTTTTCTTTCGTCGCACCTTTGTGTTTAGACAGGGAGACTGTCTTCTATCAGTTTCCCCTCGGCATCCTTGTAAAATACAAAATTCAACCAGACATCAGAGTCCGTTTTGAGAGGAATTTGTCTCCACTGTAGTGTCTCCAACTTTCGCTCTCAGACCCATGAGGCCAAACAATGCAAACTGCGCATGCGCCACTCGCGTGAGGCTGCTTAATTGAGGACAGATACATAGATCAGGCTTTTTCAGTCAAAGAGCAGCATCACCGTGCATTACTGAGGCAGTGTGTTGATCAAACATGGTATGACAATAATTTTAATAGGACACAGTAATGATTACTGTAGGAAATTTTACCGTGTTTTACCATTTTACCGGTAACCGTCACATCCCTATTCCAGACCAAGGACAGCAAACACCAGATTATTTCATGTTTTATAAGATTATAAGCCTATCCTGTGGTCTGAGGTGTGCTAAGAGGGAATTTGTCGCTCTGGGTGAAAGAGCTAAAATATCTTGGAGTCTTGTTTAAGATTGGGGATGATGGAAATTTATCTCTGACTTAAGAATTGCAGGAATAAATCATGAGGTGTAAATCCAGCACTAGTTGCTCAAATTGAGATTGTTATGATGGACAACAAATAAAAAAAAACTCTTTGCGTAATGTTGCACTCAAATGTTGTCCTGGATAAGAACCAAATAGATATAGTTTCAGTGTACTGACCATTTCTGGACAAATGACATACGAATAGTAAATGGTAGCCAAAGGCAGTCCTTTTGCCCAGTACTTCATCATTTCTCTGTCCACATTGATTTCAATATCTCCAGGGCAAAGACAGGGGAGTTTTATTTTACAGTGGGGAAAGGTAAAACACTATTTTTTATTAAGGCAGGAAGCAGTGCTGGATAATCATCTCCAAACCTCCTGAAATCTGAATCAAAACAGCCCCTCTGTCTTCTGAATTACTGTGCGTGCTGACAGCATAATGTTTGAAACTGTACCTTCGGGTAAAAGGAGACCTGGAGTCGTCGACTGATCTGTAGCCTTCAGGTGGAGATCACTCAAGCTGCTGACACACACTGTTCAAACAACACCTTTTGATTAGGAAGATCTGATTTCATTTTTAGCACTAAGGCAGCTTTCCTGAAGAAACGCTGACCTGCTCTGTGTTCAGATTTTTTTAAATCTGCACCACAAGTGGAAACAGTTTGACTAATAAGAAAAACAAACTTTTAGGCTGGCAAAATAAGCTAGTAGAAGCCTCAATCTGATCTGGAACTCCTGTTTAGACGTTGGCTTTTGATTTTCACAAATGTCAGTGCTTTACCCACCACTTGACGCACGCAGACGGATCAACCTGTCAGTTTAATCAGGGCTTTAATAATATTTTTTAAATCTATAAACATTTAATATTTGAATGAAAAATACTAACAAAGAAGAGAAATGATTGTCCTAATTTTCTGATGGAAGTCGTAGACCTGTGGTGAAACAAAATGTAAAGCCAAAACAATCATGCTCAGTCTGAAGAGCTCAATCAACACATTGTGTCACTGGGAAAGAGAGGAAATTGACCATCCAGATTGTTAGTAATGCAAAGGTCAAAGCCATGATCTGTGATGGTATGGGGGTGTGTTAGTGCCCATGGCATGGGTTACTTGCACATCTGTGAAGGTACCATTAATGCTAAAAAGTTACAAATAGACTTTAGAGCAACACATGCTTCAATCCAAGAAAAGTGTTTTCCAGGGAAATCCCTGCTTATTTGAAACAAAGAAAGAAATAAAGAAATGTTGTTTCACTTGCAATAAAATATCTAAGTAATAATTTAAAGTTTTCAAGCTGACTGAAAGGGTGTAGGCAGAAGCCCAAACTTATTTAAGCCTATCTCTTCTACAAAAACATAAGTATCAAAGAAATAAGATAACAGCAAGAGCGATGCTGATGTTGTTGTTTACATTCTTTAAAAATATAATAATATAAGAGACATATTAACCTACATAATCTATGGCGTATTTCAAAACCAACTATTTCTTTTAGAGTCTTTTGAGCCTTACCAATTTTGTGCATGTTTTATGTTTTCAGAAGGTGAATTCCACATGTTTACCCCTTTAACTGACAGACAATTAGATGGGACAATTGTGCGTATCGTTTTTGGAAAAGATTGTATTGACTTTCTTTTACCATAAACAACTTCTGGGTTCTGTTTGGTAATTACCCAGTTTTAGCTTTATACATTGTTTGTATTATACTGTATTCAACTAAGTCCAAAAATTTTAGAATATTTCACAGCAAAAATAGAGGATTGCTTAATTCACAATAGGGTTTTTCACTGATAATTCATGTTTTTTTGTTTTTTTTTGGTAAAATACAGTTTGTATTTGTTTTATATGTATTTCCGACAATGCAAAAATACATTCTGCACGTGTTAGAACAGCATGACTTCAAAGCAAAAGAGTTCAGGTATTAGACTGGCCTGCCTACTTCCGCTTCGACCTCAACTTTATTATCTTCTTTGGGAAATTTACTTATAGTGGGGTAAAAGACATTTAAACTACACAGCCCCTATAATGTGCAAAATACGACAACAAGGACCCTAGAGTGTTGAGCAACAGAAGTCGTACATCAAGTAAGAACAGGAAAGAATTCCACCTCCAAAACTTCAGTGTCCTCAGATCTCAAATATGAATTAAATGCTAAAGGGAAAGATGGTGTAATACAGTGGTGAACATGCTCCTGTCCCAGCTTTTTGGGAAAATGTTTTAGCAATCAAATTCAATATGAGTTAATATTTGAAAAATAGATTAAAAAACAGTTTAAATATTCAATAAAAAATTGTCTTTGTAGGGTGTTTAATTGAATATAGGTCAGTATATAAAGAAAGTAATCTTGCCTAGTTTTTATTTACGTTTTACGAAAAATCCAAACTTTATTGTAATTGAGTTTGTATAAAAATGGGGGCAGGGCCATGGTAACCATGAGGGAAAGCAGAAGCCTTTAGAAACTTGGTGCCAGTAAATGCCAGTTAGAGATGGTCTAATTGTGGTTTTGGGTGCTACCAGGCCAGACAAAGAACTTAATGTTCAAAGTACTCAATGTAAAGGGACCTTTTATGTATATTCCATTAATTTAATAGAGCAAAAACACATCTGAAAACAGCAGTATAAATTAAGAAGACACACCACTCTGATGGCAGCCTGAGGTGATTTTCCTTTCCAACTGATCAGTCCAAAGCAAGCATGTTCACAGACCAGCATGATTTACTCACACCCAGATTCCCACAGCTCATCCCCTACCTTTTCCTCTTTGGAAACATGTTTTTATAAATCACAAAGTCTTTGCCAAACAGAGGACCAATGTCAGTTTCCACTTTCTTTGCCTGTTTCCACACAAAACCAAACTGTAGCTTCTTGTGAGACTCTACATGGGCTGACCCTGTTACTGGGCGGGACAACAAGAAAACAGCTGTCTTTCTCATTAGCTCTGCTTTAGTCACTCGAACCCCCCACTCTTTAGACACACGGAGAGAAAAACACACCAACACACACCCTGTCTGATGGGTTCAATCACCTGATGCTTTTAGCACCTCACAGCTGTTTCCTGTCATTCGGCTCAGGGTTAGGTGTGTGGCAAAGCTTGGGGAAAAACAAGTTTTAAAAGTTTAAGATACACACTTCTTTAAAATGCAGATAGAAAGTTTTCAATGATGGTTCAAACAGGTTTACTGGTTAAGAAGGTGTAAACAGATGCTTTGTGCAGCGAAGTCACTTGTGTGGTCTCTTTTGTAGGATTTTAAAGGCACAACAGACAAAACTTTGAAGCTTGGACACTCACCTTGAGGTTTTATCCCTCCAAAAGGCACACAAGGGCTGAGAAGTAAAAAGAGAGAAGTAGGGCAAGAGGGGTGAACACTTTTTTTGTGGCAGTATAAATTCAAAGAAGCCTTCGGGTGAACATGAAATCTCATGAACTTGAACTTCATATTAAGGACATTGTTGAGTCCACAATATCATCTTCACAAGAAAGGATGTTAATGAGGCCAAAGATTGGATTTTTGTTGCTTTTACATATAAAGGTCCAGGATCCACTTTGGTTTAAAGGGATATACCAACATTTTTTGTTTTGTTTTCGTGTCTTGCCTCACCCCCGAGTCCCTGACAAGCAGATTAACATCTAAACTCTTTAGCAACTCTAAACAGTCCTGTGTGGTTGTTGTCTCCTTAATTTTGTTATCTATTTTTAGGAGATTAGCACTTTGTTTGATTTTCAGAAGAAATGCTAATGCTACCCATTGACTCCAAGTGTTTGAGCTAAGCTAATAAGCAGTGGGCAAGCTCTCCATCTTCTCCTTGTTACTGCACGCACAGTTGAAAGAATGGGGTCCATCTACTTGTCATGGAATCAGGAGTGAGGCAAGACATGAAAACAAAAAAGATTGGCATGTCCCTTTAAAGTGAAGTTGCAATATGGGTGCATTTTTCATTTGGTGGGGTTTTCTTTGACACTGCACATGGTCTAATAGTCCAAAGTCCATTAAATGATGCATGATAAAGCCACCAACCACTCATTTGGACTGTACCTGCAGTGTTTGTTCCTGTTATCCAGCCTATGATTGCACCATGACCTGGAAATACATAACAAGATTTGAGTAACACCCAGGCAACAGAGTCCACGGCAGAAAACGGCGGTTCATGCAGAAGAACCAAATCCTGTATTACCCAGCGTGTTCACTGGAATCAGGCTAAAGAAACCTAAACCCAAATGATTGTGCGAGATGGGTTTTATAACCTAAATAAACATCTTTAGAGTCTGGTTCAAAAATATACAGTACTTGTTCTCTTACTGTCAGTTTTTTACGTCACGCCATTTTCTTGTATTAAGGATTAATTGAGGATTTCCGGTTTTGGAAACGTGGCATTGCTATTGGTCTGGCACCCTAAAGTTCTGCTTCAACACGGCCTCTAAATATTAGAGTAGGTTGAGCTAAAGTTTGATCAAGACGCTGTCCAGTATGGCTGCGTCCTTTAGAGCAGTGATTCCCAACCAGGGGTACGTGTACCCAAAGGGGTATTTGAACACATTGCAGGGGGTACGTGGAAAAATGTAATAATTTATTTCCAGCTTAAAAGTACTGACTTAAGCCTAATTGTATGTGTGTACCACAACTATTTTTGGCAATAATAACAACAACCTAAAATGAAAACAGCTGCTAGCCTGCAGCCAGGAAAATGAACAAATGGCTAAAACATCCAGTTGCTCTGGATTCAGGAAAGGGTTAAGAGAAGCCCAAAGCAAAACTATTTACAATGTTCCTGATTTTTAAAGTTTAAATCCCTGTTTAAACAGTTAAAGACATGAAGCAGATTGATTATTTTGATTTTGTATCTATTATTTAGATCACATATTTATTTTCAAGGCAATATATTTATTGTTATGCTGAATTTGAGTTAAAAAGAAGGAAATTTCTGAGAACTAAATGTTCAAATTAAGGAGATAAAATAAAATATTTTCATTTATTAACAAGTTGTGTTACGTTCTGCTTTACATGTATGAGTGAGGGGGTACACAAGACAAAAAAGGTTGGGAACCACTGCTTTAGAGGGCATCAACAACGTTCAAAAGGCTCCTATGATATTCAGATGACTGGTGTCACGTGGCCTCATCCATTTTTTTTACAGTATATACAAACAAAATTAGTCTTTTTGAAACCACATCCTGACAGGACTTTAAGATTCTGCCAAAATGTAGCTCATAGTAGACGGAGTGGAAGCATTTATGTTATCAATGTGCAAATAATACCAGGATGTCATACTACCAAAACCTTCATTGAGTTATTTTTAAAATTGTACTTTAATTAAATATGACTTATCCTTCCATTACAGGCTTGTCCTCGTCCCAAGTCAAAGGTTCTGACCTCAGACTTCTCTCTATATTTAACTCTGAATTCCCAATCATGACCACCTACATCCTGACCACCCACCCACTCTGACAGATTCACTTTGTTTGTACCTCGGCTGCTGTCATTTTGACTCAGGACAGCCTAACCTAAGAGAAACCACTGATTTTGTAAGCAAACATACGACAAGTAACCCTGAAGGCTGCAAATTCTCAACAACAAACAATACAGTAATAAACTCTATTCTTACTTTTAATTACCCTGTTAAAAAGGATTCTCTGAGCTCACAGTGTGTCCTTTTCTGTGCCCCAAAGACGGCAATAAAACAGCACTTTTTATGATCCTGCTTAGCAACCACTTCTGAGAAGAGGCAGAGAACTGTGACACAGCCAAACAGGCAGGAACATCTCTGATCTGTAAGCTGTGATCTTTAGATGAAAGCTTATCGGAGAATTTAAGGATGTTTCCTTATTTACTCAGGAAATTCAGAAGTATGAGACATTGTGAATAAAGGTGTAGTTCTACAACAGCTTTAAAGGCCTGGTGGGGGGTGTTTTCAGGGAAGTTAGGCAGATTGGGCGATAATTGAAAACATACTCAGCAAACATACACCCATGTCATAAGACAGTTTTGTAAAAGATTAATGAAATCATCAACTAAACTTAATGTACATGTTGTAATGTTCTGTTCCATAAATGTCGCCAACAAATATATTGATGGAATCTGATGATTAAATAACAAGAAATGGCCACATAGTAAGTGTCTACGTACAAAAGAGTTTTAATATCAGGCATGAGAAGAACAAAGAAGAAAATGGAGACATGTATATGCATCTAAATAAGATTAGGCACTTATAGAAAAGTCCAAATGACAGTTATTAAATCATCTAGCCATCCATAATCCATCCCATTATCCTTTTTTGTGTCCTGGAAAAGCTTGAGCCTATCCCACCTGACAATGGCTAAGGAGTGGGATACACCCTGAAGTGGTTTTTAGCCAATCACAGGGCTGACATAGTGAGACAAACTCCTGCTATCACACACAAACTGCTGTTAGGACCCACCAGTTGACCTAATGGACAAGTGTTTGGTCTGTGGGAGAAGAATGAACTAGAGAGGAAATCCATTCATGCACAGGGAGAACATGTTACTCCACACAGAAATGGTTAACCTACGCACGGTCTCCCTGTGCACGTGGGGGTTTTCTCTGGGTGCCCTTCCTCCCACAATCCAAAAACATACTTATTAATCCTTAATTCCCCTTTTAAGTATGAAAGAGTGTGAATGGTGGTCTGTCTTTCCTGATGTGGTGCTGTGATCTGGTCCAGGGTGTGCCTTACCTCTTGCCCAATGTCAGCTGGGATAGGCTTCAGCCCTCCACAGTCCCAAGAGGGATAAATGGTATTATATACAGTATAATGGATGAATGGATGCTTGACCAAATGTTTCAACTCCACATTTGTAATTTTGACTTTTTTTTCTTCAGATTTTTGTCAGTTCTTCTTTTTCAAACATTTTTAGGAGGCATTAGATCCTTGCTTTTCTAGATTTCATTTTTCATTCAGAACATTTTTAACTAGTTCTTGTCATTTCCATTTTTCACAAGGCTTTAAATTCTCTGTACTACATTAAACCTTTGGCACTGTCATTTTATAATTGTATCAAACAATTTAAATGTAACACCTACAGAAGCGTCCACATAGAAACTGTCAGCCATGTGTAAAAGTCAGCAAGCAGATTTAAAAAGAGTACATTTTCCTGGTTGAATGAGCAGGACTGATGTAGTCTGGAAGTCTTTACAAGTTTTTGAATCAGTGTGTTGTTGAGTCTGTAATAATCTTCTGTAGAGACGATGACTGATCTTTGTCAGTTGATGTAGTCATAACACGTTGTGAATGTGCACAGAAAGTGACTATGGGAACCAAAATGGTCTTATAAAGTAGTACTTTGTCATGAACTTGGTATAGTAATGCAATAATTATTAGCTTTACGGCTGCTGATTATACAGTGTGATGAGGTAACTCGTCACCAAGTTTGTGTTGGATCAAACCGCTCAAGGGATTGAGTGGACTCTAGCGGGGTCCATCTTTCCGAAAGGGCCAAGTTAGATGGAGAAAATAATTTTGGGGAAGTTGAGTTTAAAGTAAAAATTTTGAGATTAAAATTGAAATGATGAGAATAAAGTCAAAAAACACAATTTTGTGATAAAAGTCGAATTGTCGAGCAACTAGTTGAAATGTTTGAAAAAAAGCCAAAATGTCGAAAATTAAGTCGAATACATTGTCTGTCAACTTTATTCTCAACTTTTGACTTTTTTTTTTCAGCATTTTAATTTAGTGTTATCATTTTGACTTTTTTCACAAAATTGTATTTTCACATTATTGTTGACATTTATCTTGTCATTTTGCCTCTAACCTCAAAAGTTTCAACTTTATTCTCGCCGTTTAGACTTCTATCTCCACCTGCCAAAATTATTTTTCTATCTGAAATGACCCGAATATTCTTCCGTACATCTTTCTCGGATGAGCTTGGCGTGGGTCTGTGCCAAAACAGGGATCAGCTGCTTTATTTTTATATATTTTTAAATGAACTGTGCTAAGAACAAAATGCATCAGAGCACTTCCAAATGATCTAGGTGCTAAGACAACCTTAGACTTCAATTCTAAAAAATGGACTTTATTGTTGACATCCTGACTTACATCTCTAAATTTCAACTTTATAGACATATCTAAATTTAAAATGTCATTTTCTGTCAAAATTTGTATGTTTATTTAGCTAATTTATAATTTTTCTTCAATGAGATTTTGAACTTATTCTCTCCGTCCTTTCTTTTGTTTTACATTTCCATATTTTTCTTGACTTTAGTTCAACACTGTTTTCTCCTTATAATGACTGTTTCCCTCATATTCACTTACCATTTTAACTGAGTGATTTCACTCAACTGACTTTCGTTGTGACTTTTTCCTCATTGTTAAGGCTGTTTTCTCAATATATCAACTTAAAAGTTAGATGTTATTTGTACCTTTGGCTGCTATTTGTTTCCGTCTTTGTCATTTTGATCTTATATTCAACATATTGATGTATCTCTGACTTTTTGGATGGAGACTAAACCACGGACACATCCAAACAAGCAAAGAGATTTTAGATCTCTTGCCTGTGATCTTTACATTTCAGTGAACATGAGATGAATAAACTCTCCAAAGAAACACAGGAAAGAACTAGAACTTGTGAACATGGGTGTAGTTCTCCCACAGCCCGTGCAGCCTGTGAGAGGATGGTTATGGGAGCGGGCTGACAAAAGGGGGAGGAAAATGAGGCTGGCCAGCATTCTTCTCATTTAAAGCTGTAACTACAGAAAAAAGCACTCACGCAGTCTGGGCTGGGTCTGCTTGCTGCTTACAAGGAGGGGGACTCTTGTATTCATGGTGGTGCAGTGATAACCTGAGCACCTTTTCCCCTTTTTTTACCCTTTTCTCTGGGCACAAGGAAGGCTCATGTCTTTCTTATAGACATGATGGACTTCGTGCATTTAAGGACTTTCCTTTTTCTCATCGTCTGTGGGGCTCAGGTTTTGATTGTTTCATGTCAGGACGGGAACAGTGGTAAGTCAACTCCTCTGCTGTTTATTTTAACACCTAATTGCTGTTGAGTATAATGTGTGAAAGGGGCTGAGGAGCTGCCCTTTGAGGTGTCAGAGCATTAGCTTTACCTTTTGAGAGTATTTGGTGTAGTTTTACAACAGTTTTTTCTTTGTGGTTTAAGACACTGACACAGAGAGTCTGGTATTGATCAAGGAGAACCAGCCTGAGATAAGACAGCTTTTCAAGATTATGTTCATTTCTTAAGTCTGGGGTTGGAGTTTTCCCTCTGCCAGAGGGATTTCTGCATGAACATGACAGCAATAATATCCATTTATGGGGAAACAAGTAGAATGTGCATCGAACATTCAAGTTGGATGCCCTGCAGGGGGAATGACGCAAACCTAACACTGTTATTGGAGCCTCTGTCAAGCTTGAAAAAGATTCAGCAGAGATGAGTGCCACTTTAGATGCTCTGCAACTGGGAAAAAGTTGCACATGCCAGATTAATTTCTTTATGTTCATGACAGGGTGATTTGTTGATTTTCTTAATTAATGCTGCCTCAGTGGTGAAGCAAAAGTTGATTTTTCCAATACCGCACCACTCCCGGGGGTTTCCAGGCCAGCCTAGGGCTGTACTCAACACAGAAAACGCAAATTATGACTCTAAATCTGAAGGAAGAATTCCAGAGGTGAATTGTTAATCTGAATTTATTCAGGCAAGGTCAGTTGGTGAATCTGTGTCTCTTAGGAAATTAAGACTTTGGATCAACATAAGAGAATTTTAACAAAATAAGAAAAGGATGTTTTTTTTAGCTTCATTTAGTTCTTCTCTAAAAATTACAACAAATTACTATTAATGTATTTTTGCTGTCCTAGCTATGTCAGTGTTTATAAAGTTCAGTTATTCTCCATAAGGCTTTGGCTGATTTGTGTTCTTGATACATTAACTTTCCACACTTAAAACAGGAAATGCATGCATCACAAGGGTGGGCAACTGGGGGTGCCAGGGCCAAATGTGGCCTCTGTCCTCACTTTGCAGTCCACAAGACTGTTTGAATCACATCAAGATGTAAATATGAAAGGATCCACTTCCAAATGTACATGTATTCAGACCAAATGTTGATCTTTAATGGCTTATGTTGTTTTTATTTACAGAAAAGCAGTTGATATAACTAGCGGGGCATTTCTCTGTTAAATCCTTTTAGGGTAGAAAAATAAAAAAGCAAGTTATGTTGACTTTAATAAGCGGGAAATACTGGGTTTAGGGTACGGAAAAAGTATGTTTTCGGCCACAACAGCGTTCTTGTGTCTGCCCCAAAGACCCCTTCATAAAGTGGTAGGCTAGTCATTAGCCTGTTGTGTTTGTTAGCTTACTTTTGATAACAGAGTGTAGGTATTAAAAGGTATCAAAATGCACTGGGTGCTTGTGGCTGTGGCACATGTCAGCTTCTGCATGTGACACCTTGGCTCTCAGATATGTTGTGTATGCGTTGGCTACGTCTCTCCTCATTAATGTTACTGTTATAAAGGCCATGGCGGAAATGCATTGCTATTCTTTTGGCTTTAATGTCAAAAACTACATATTGGAGAACAAAAGGCACATTTTTGACAGTACATTAGAAGCGGAAAAGTTCAGAATAAACTTAAATTATTTGAATTTCACAATAAAGCATTCTGCTTTAGAGGGGTCGATCCACGAATATGCGAATTAGGCTGTTACTTCAAAAAGCATGAACAGGAAGTGTAACTGTGCTGTGTTTAGCTTGCCTGTGATATAATTCACAGATATCGACATACAGATTTGCTTGTACAAAGTGAATATGTCTCTGTCACTTTCTGAACTGTTTTGGCGAACAGATGCATGCAGCTTGTGGTAAAAATAGGTTAGCCTTCAAATTCGTAACTCTGTGCACCCTGTGTGGGGGTTTCAGCACTCATGCTTCGGCTCAATAGCTCTGACTAAATATGCCAGGTAAGCTGAAAATGTGTTCTGACGTGGTCACGCAGCCAACACGCATCCTGTCTGGAACGAATATTATTCAGTGCCTCAAAAAAAGTTAATAATCAGGTCAGCTATCACATGTAAAGACCAAACATCAAGTCATTATTTTGTGGATTTGTTGCCCTTGACCTTCTGTCAGATTGATTTGTGTAAAACCCCTTTTTTTTCTCAATAGATTTAATTTAGCATTCTTTGTCTCTAAAAAGTTTAAAATCCCTGATCAGACATTTAAGTGAGTCATCTTGTAGTTTTAAGACAAGCCAAACATCAGTATTTGAGACTCTGTCCAGCTTTGACAGGATTCACGAGATGTGAGAAACCTCAGCGCTGATTTTCCACACTTGGCCATCCGGTGGTGCATGTCAGGAAACAGTCCTGCCGACATCTGTCAGTGATCGACCGTGATGTCACCCTCAGGCGACTCTAAAAACGTGTTCGGAAGAGGGAAAGCAGCACCTTTGTGGTTTTGTCTTTCTCCTGCTCTGCTTCGCCACTTTGGAACATTCATTACCACAAACCATTTTCCCCCTCCTCTCTTTCGGACAGCGTTGTACATCTGTTAGAAGAATTTGCGCCGTGGAGTTTGAGCGTCTGTGAGGGAACACAGGCTGCATGTTAATGTGGAGCAGATGTGAGGAGACATGAGATGATGTTGGATTCTTTGAGTCACTTGGCGCGACTGTGGGGGCCGCTCGTGTCTTCAGCTGGCAACATCCACACCTGGAACACCTGAGCGTTCCTGTTTTACTTGAACTGTGCTTCCCATCGTTTTCTTTTTCCAGTTGCAGTGTTTGATGTGTGGTGTCGTCACAGGGTCTCTGTTGTTTCTGTAAATGATGTCACACTGAGCTCTGGAAAGTTCACATCGGTGGGCCTCTGATGGAGCCAGGAGTCAAACCGTGCAGCCAGACAGGATTGTTTGTTTTGTTTTAAAGCTATATGGGCAATTTAAGTTTTTTCTTTCTTTATATTGTTCACTTAAAGAAATTACTTTGACAGTTAACATAAGGCAGAGGCAGTAAAGTCATGGTGTAGTTCAAGCTAGAGCTCCACCCAGTGGTGAATGAAGCAATAGGCCCAAAACACAGTTTGTACTTGTATAAACTACCTAAAAAAACAATGAAACACTGAAAATGAAACTCACAGGTGATTAGTAAATGGAAAATAAGGACTTCACAGCTCCTTTGAGTGTCTCAATTTATTTATAACAATCCCAGACAGCTGATAGGACAAGTGAGAGTAACCAGCACCTTGTGAAAACACCTTTTTTATCATTGAGAAAATCGTTTTTCTTTTTTTCATGGTTAAGCCTCTTTCATATGGTAACTAGAAGTGCCACTAGAGAACAAAAATATGCTAATACATTTCCAACAGACGTTGTCAAACATACACTGTTAGCAAATCCTTGAAAAAAACTCTGGGACCCACAACCAGATTCAGATTAACACTTAAGCCCATTGAGAAGTCCTTGAGTTATTGGCAAAAATATGGAAAATGGCCAGGTCTTGGACTGTCTGCAAACCTTTAAAAAGATCATGAATCCACATGCGTATCCTGATCACCATTAGAATGTAGTTATCCCTTCTGTTTGCCCTGACCCACATTGCTTAAAATGCCATCTGTTGGGAAAAAAAGTGGAAAACCCCCCTTCCTTGCACTCTTAGCAAATCCTTAAAAAACCCTAAAATGTAGTCATTTTTTGTGTACCATATACCATACCAATATTCAGCGAAGATGTCTTCAAAATCTGATGAGAGCTCATTCCATTACTAGTGTAAGTGTGGGAAAGCTGCCCTGTCTCTCAATGTTCACAATTTGTGAAAAAAATCACATCACTTGTGCCATGACCGGCAGAATGTTCCATGATAATGTCATTCAAATCTGTGCTTCACCAACTAATGCTAGCATAAACAGAAATTTCTTTGGTGGAGGTAACTATTGATCTTCTAAAATGTTCTTTCTAAAGTAAAAGGAGAATGTTTTCCAAATAGTAGGAAAAGTAAATAGTGTAAGATTCTCTAAATTGTTGGCTGTATCTAGGTTAACTGCACAAAGAAAGCAACCAAATACTGTCACATTAACAAGAGTTATTCAATATCAGTGGGTTATTTGAAGTGCTAAACAATAGAATTTTAAATGTTTAAATATGTTAAGGTCAGTTTTTACAAGCTACCAGAATTTAGTGATTAATTACAATTTTAAATACCAAGCGTTCCAATCCTTATCCACACAATTAAGGCATTGTTGTTTCCTTGCCCCAACAGCTTCCAAGTCTTGAGTCTTGTTGGCTGTATTATTTGGTGTCAGCCCTGGCACCACTTCCAAACTTAAAACTAAGAAAGAACAGCAGGACCAAAAGCATCAACATTGACATCCAAACATGAAAGTTTTCATGTATCTGTGGATTCAACATTGGGAATCTTTACCTTAAGTAGCAGTTGTGTTGCCTTACATTCATTACCAAGTCATTCAGTGTGTGCATTCAGATGATTTTGATGTCAAGATTGAGTTATTTCTCTCTCTGTTAGTTTTTTCCCTACCATGTGGATTAAGACTCTGAATTTAACTAATGTGTTGGGTCATATGTGGTTCAAAAGCTCTTACTGCCTCTATGGGTTAATGTCTGTCCACGTTTATTCACGTGAAACAGCAAAATGATCCTTCAGGCTTCTTTCCGTGAAACAGTGGAGGGTGAGTCGGACATTTCAACCAAAGTAAAACAGTGGAAAGTTGGTGTTTTCTGTTGACTCAGGGAAAATGTGGTTCACCAGAGCCTTGAGACAGTGTTCACGTGTGTTAGTCAGGGAGAGGGGGTTTCAAGCTTGTTCCACGTGAGACAGTGACAGTACTGGATTTGCGTAGAGATGATGGTGTTTGTTAAGTCTGGTAAAGAACAGTTAGGGTGCTCACACATGAGAAAGAATAATAACGGGTTTGTCAGTTTTGTTTTGATAGAGAGATAGACATAGCACATCACACACCATCAGAGTCATTCACCAACAACCACCAGGACCTCTACTGTCACAGCTTGTAATCCCAATTCAACTTTAAAATATAAATAATGGTAGACAAGGTCAAAAGGAAGTGGATAGCAAATCCGGCTAGCAGTTAGCTTCTTATAACATTACATTTATAATATAATAATCTACAGGTTAGGCTGTGTAGATGCTCGTCTTTTTGTTACATATCAAATTGCTGCTTGATTTCCAACATTCATCTAACTTTACGCTTCACCTTTACTCTTGTTGCCATGGCTGTTTGCATCTTGCTTCAGCCATCTTGCTCCCAAATTGGCTTTGTTCTAATCCATGTGACAATAACAAAGGAGATGTGCATAGCTCTCAGGCGACAACCTCCAGGCAGAAAATGGAGGCCCGTAATGATTTTGCCAAAACCTGCAGTACCACAACTGCCCACTTGAGGCTGGCTGCAGAAACCAGAACCCCTAGTGATTGTATGCATGGAAAATATGTTTTTTAAAGCATGAATATGCATCTTTACAGCCTATTATAAAATGGCTTCAGTCTGAATATTACTAATATATCTCCGAGGATTAATTTTTTTTTATATCCCACCTGTTAACTTTCATCGAGGAATCACACTTTTGGAAATGCTGCATCTCAATTGGTCAGGTAGCCTTAAGTCCTTCCTTAGGATGACCTCTGTTAGTAAGTAGCTCGAGTAGTTTGGTTGAGAAGATGCGTGTATGGCAGCTTCCACATGAAGTATTCAAAAGGCTTCAATGATTTTAAAATGGCAGATGTCACATAGCTTCATCCAATTCTACAGGATTTAAGGATCTCTGGTCATAAAAGCTTTCAATTTACAAGATAAAATGACTCTTAACACAGCTCACACCACTAGATAATCAGGTAAGATAATCTTTAGGACCACCATATAACCAGGCCTGAATTTGGTCAGAAGCAGGGGTCTGAGCCGAAAAATCGGGCTGAATATTGTGAAGTGTGTACCCCACTTTAGCAAAGATGCTAACAAACACTGAGCTGTAGTAACATTTAACAAGCCTCCATCTGCAAATCAACCCTTACAGATGGCCTCGCAAATACAATGTGCTCTGTTTCTGCCTTTAATTGGGGATTTTATTTGGAAAATTACAGCTTAAAGTCGAGTGTGGTTGAATGTTGACGAAACCTTTTAATTGCAACCAGACTTATTCTCACAGTAAACTATGGAGCATTTATTTTGAAGCCTCATCTTTAAAAAGAAGAGGACAAAGCTGAACGTATTGAGACTGTTGCAGAGACTCTTAAGGGGCCAAACTCTGTTGGAATTTACTTAATCAAATGAAAAGCTCTGAAGGCCGAAAAACATGTTTAAAACAAATGTTGAAATATTTGGTTCAGCAGCTCAGGATGAAAGTCGTATGCGGCACATGTGCGGAAAGTTAAACAGCAAGAGAACGTAAGTTGGCAAGTGAGATCAAGCAGCAGATTTAAAGCACGCTATATGAGAAAATGGTTATTCCAGCATAAATAACCAGGGTGAAATATGGTAGAAACACCCCTGCCAAGAGCTACAGGAGAAGCAGGAGTGTTTTAATGACACTCGTGGTAAGATTTTGGCATGTGAATATGCAGAATGGAGAAAAAACTAAAGTAGATTCGAAGAGTGAGACTGTGCCTGTTACTGTAGCCTCAGATAGCTTTATGTCCCTGCTCTTAAGCATGCATGCGCGTGTGTGTGCATGTGAGCTTAACTCCGTCGAGACGCTGACATAGCTGTAAAACATCTTCAAAGATACCACTCAGCACCGGACATGAAAGAGACCAAACACACAGACCGACTGTGATTTTGGTTTGCTGGTTAAGTCTGGTCGTCTCTTGGCTTTCCTGAGTCATCCCAGACAATTCTACAGTAGCCCAGAAACGCCAGCTGCTAAAACAATTTAACCAGCCTCAAATTTTTAACAATGAAGCCAAAGCAAAGTGCCAAAATCTGCAGTTCCACTTATGTCCACTTGAGGCTGGCTGCAGAAAAGAAAGTTAAATGAGTGTGTTAGGGGACTGGACAGTTTTTTTTACAGCTTGAATTAAAATGATCCAGCAATCAGCTTCAGTCTTAATATTTATTATTTAAAGGCCTTTCCTTTGTGGGAGTGAATTTTTTCCCCAGGAAAAAAAATTGCAAAGTTAGTTACAAGCAATAGTACAGGTCAGTGGACATCTTTTTTTAACTAAAGCCACAAAAACTAAAACTATATAAATCTCATAAACATAACAATAATAGTTGTAGTGATGTTTGAACAGAAATGTGAAAATAAAATAATACTAACAAATAAAATAAAGTAAAATAGATGCACAGAATTACTTAGTCGATAATTTCATTGAGTAACTGTCTTTTTAAAGAAGAGAGAAAATGTACAGCACTTGACTGGAGCAAGATAAAGTTTAAATATGCATGCATCTATTAAATAGAATATTTATTTAGGTAATCAGTCAGACTGATAGATGTATGCGACAAGTGAGCTTCTAGAGTACTAGTATTAGTACTAAATACTTTCTATCATAAAATAAAAAAATAAGAAAACAAACAAAATGAAAAGAAGTATCAGAAGATTAATTGTGATTATTTATGTTAATATATAGTTAGTTAGATATGATATTTAACTAAACGCAGAAATACTTTAGACAACAGAAGCACATCAAAAGTTACTTAGTTTTATCTAATTTATTTTGGCTAAATGTTTTTTATGTTGTTGAAGTGTTACTACAGTGTACCAAGATTTTTTCAACATGTATTTCTTTTAATTTCTTTTCTTTTTTTTTTTTACATTAATTGATATGTGGTTTTATTTTATTAGATGCAAAATTCAGGATATTTTCCACTGTAATTTTTTTTGTTTGCATTTTTCCACCATGTTTTATTTATATTGTTCCATAAATTTTACAGTTTTGGGCTTTGAAATGTTCAAGTGTTTGATTTTCACTGATCAGTTTTTTGTCAGTTCATGATGAAAAATGTCAGTGTAATATGGTTTTTAAGAAGTGCAAAAGAGTTTGGGACAATAAGTGCTCAGTGCTTCTATCCCCCACTGAGTACTGTGCTCCCCTCTCATCAGTGTGGTCCCTCTGATAGTGCTTTTTCTGAGGGACTAAATGTGTGTTAATTCATAGTCCCCATTCTGTTTCTACCAGGCTCACAGGGCAAGCAAAACACTTCTAAGGCGAATATTACAGTTTAAGCCTACAGCTTGACATTTTAGGCTACTACTTCTAATTATAGAAATACTTAAACTATCTGAACATGAATAAACTGAAAATGTGTTTTTGTGAGGGCTGTACATCATCAGGGCCAAATTACTTAACACAATAATCTTTGTGTTTACTAAATAGTTGTTTAAAAGTAGTTTTATATATGTCAGCAAATTGTTTTTTTGGCAATTGACCTTAAGGCCCACCGTACAATGCACACATTTACCTGAAAAGTTTCTTCTTTTCTGAGAGAAACACTCAAGCAGAAAGCAAAAAATGTGTTACTCCAAATGAACAACATGAGGTCACCCTGTCTTCCAAATTGCTTCCAGTTGTTGTTGCCACATCACTGACATTGCAACAAATGGGCTGTTTTCTACCAAAGCAGAAACGTCCAAACATGTGAACTGAACCAGGTCCACAGACGGCTCTGATTAAAACCACATGCCGCATTTTTCAGCTATGACTTGATTACACGCCTCCTTTCTTCCACAGCTAAAGGGGGTCGGCGCACTGGATTGACTCTGGTTACAGGTTTTGAGGAAGTTTTATCAATGTAAGGTCTGAAGTGAACCTGAGATGCTTTGGTGGCACAGACGATGGAGTTGATAGATTTGAATGCAGCTTGTGCCTTTTACGGACTTCTCTATGGGAACCACTTATAAGCCAAATTATTGCAGTCAGCAAATGGAGTCTTGGGGAGAGGGATGATTTCCAGATGTTAAAATAGAGGCTTTGGCAGTATTTGGATATTATTGAAAAAAGCTTTGCCTTAGAGGTAGTTGAAAGGAGATGACGTTAAATGACTGATACAGAAAAAAAGTCAGTGATGCATGAATGGATGGATCTTTCTGGCAAAAGGGTCCCATATGTCTTCACTGGACACCTCTGCAGGTTCAAGTCAAAAGGACTGTTTGTTCAAAGGTCTTACAATTACAGCCCACACTGACAGGTTTCCTGCTCCCTGATTGGCACTTAGCCTCCAATCTGCCCTGTGATCCTGTCAGCTTGTCCATGTGGGAGGATGACAGGGCAGGACGTAAACACTGAGAGGGATGGGTTCCCATGTGCTCTAACGCTAATTAACAAAAAGCCAAAGATGCAACTTCTGTCAGTCATACAGTTGGAGTTTGGCTGCTGAATTCATAAGGGTCATATTGGAAAGATGACATGTGTGCTTCTGTCAGAGTGTTTACTGAATGCAGCAGATGCTCATAATGCCCTCAATTTTACTCATGCTTCTCACACATACTCTGATATCCTTCTGAAAATCATCCTTAATCTTTAATTGCAATCCTCAGCTTACTATTAGCCCACTATTACGTGCAATATCCCATCTCATAGTCTCCCTACCTGTTTTATTCTGCTTAGTTTCATGTTATATTATTATTTTGCAATTATTTAAAGCTGTGGTCTACGATTTGAAACCGCAGCCTGCCCCCCTTCCCTCACCTCTCCCCCCCGTGTTCCAAGATCCCGCCCCCAGCCCATGTCGCCTCATATAATCCCCCTCGACAGAGCTTATATCAGCAGCAAACTCAATCAAAAACAGCTCAGCTCAACTGAAAGTATCAAACCGACAGACATCCCCTTGTAACACACAGCAGTAGCCATTTCAATTGGACCGGCGGCAATGCGGGTCTGGCGCCCGCCAGAGCGGAGCCGAGTGTGGGGAGGATTTATCTTTCTCAGCCTGTCCTCCCCAGCTCAGCTTACAGTGCAAGCGATTAGCGGCTAACAGGCTAACCCGCTCCCCTACAAGTTATTAGCCCGTGCAGGCACAAACTAACCAGAGTTATTCAGCAGACATCTCCCACTGTAGTAAACAAAGCCATTACCTGATCAACCAGGGGCGAACGATGCTGAAGGTCTGACGGCGGCTGAGGCTATTCGTTAGCCATTAGCCGTTAGCCGCTAACAGGCCTCAACCGCGGCAGAGCTCCTCCCCTGAGGAGCTCCATGATAGTTCAGTAGCTAACGCTGCTAGCTGCTCACGGTAGAGGGAGAAGCGAGACGCCGGCGCTGCAAGTGAGAGACAGAGATGGATGGATGGACCATAGTGAGTTTGATTGGTCAGCTAGTATGCAGCTTTTCAGCGGATATACTGAATGGATTTTTTTCGTTCTTTTTGGTCTTTATACTGTGTAGATAGGACCATAGGACCATAACAGCCTTATAAACGGTGTTATTAATATGTACAAAGCTTCCAAATCGTAGACCATAGCTTTAATTGTTGTTTCATTAAGGGATTATGCACTTCATATCTTTTACTTTTTGTATTTCTATTTATTATGCTATCCAATTTTTATATCAATACCTTAATGTTCCTACTGCTATACTGTGCATGAGAGCAACTAAAACAATTGAACATCCTATTGGGGACTGATAAGGTGTTCCTGATTCTGATTTCACATCTGAAAAAAAATTTACTTTTATGTCCAAACCAATATATTGTTTTATGAGACTCAAATACATATCCCTCAGAAATATTCTCAAATTCGGATAATTATTGTTGGGTGAATTGGTAACTCTAAAATGGTATAAAGTGTGAGTATGAATGAGAGCATAGATATGTGAAGGAGAGATATCTTGATGTTCAAACTGCTAAACTGCGTATAAGACCCACCTGGAATCAAGGCGTTGCTATTGGTCAGATCACCTTAAATCCAACCTCAAATCGACCTCTTTTACTGAGTACATTAAGCTAGTGAGGTGTTCTCTTTACACTTGAACTTTGAAAAATTCCTATGTCACAGTCAGAAAACGTCATCTGGACAGCCCTTAAAAGTTGAAGGTCCGACTAGGAAACTCAGACAATCCTCCAAGTCTGCAAGTTAGTTAGCAAACATGGCTGCTCAGTGCGTAAACAGGAGGTAAAAGCAATGCAATTATTATTACCTGAAATTACTACTTAGGGTTGTTCTTATGCCTTAAAATCCGTCACATTGACATTATTGTACACCATCTATATGTGGATATAGTGTGATGTTGACCTGAGCACAAAATCGTCTTGTAGCATGCTGCTTATGTTGGTTATGAGCTAACAATGCTAACTGCAGCTGGAGTCAATTTGTTGATGTTGGTTCTGATCACTGGAACAAGTGTTTTAGTGTTAAAGTTCCACTAATAGTTTGTTTTATTATAAAGTAAGTTTTATAAAGTGAAAGTGCTCTTTGACTTTGACTCATTGGCTTTCACTTTTGGTGAAAGTGGGATGCACATCAACTTGAATATGACGTCAATCTCAGTTCCCCTTTGGACCTCTGATGTACGTAAATGGAATACAACATAAAGTTTGATTATTGCAACATCCATTAGAGAGCATCAACAATGTTCCAAAGGCTCCGTTAATATTCAGACAGCTGACGTCAAATGGCTTTGTTTTACTCTCTTACAGTCCATGTCTGTATGCCGTGTGCCAGGATTGTGCACCTTCTAGATAGCGCCAACTTGACAGATTGTATGCCCTGAATCACTCTAATGCTTCTGAAATCTTAAATTTCAACATGAATAAATTATTATAAATGACATATAACAGAATTAACTGCCCTAACTGTTGAGTATTTTGAAACTAGATCAATTATCCCTGTTAAATGATAAATATTTTGGCCCTTTTTTGAATCAAAACTGAACATTTTTCAAGTATTGTTGATCAATACATGTTCTCAACTTATTAACTGATTATCAAAATAAAATATGATTGGTTTATCCCAGCTTTACACCACTTACAAAGCAACTTACTAACACGTAAAAATCAACCAGGACCATTACTCCAACATTAAATTAGATTTTTTTGGTTCAAATTAAGACAAATGTTATCTTTTCCAACACTTAAGAACCAATAATGTCAGTACTCAAGTGTTACAAAAGCAAACACAGCTATCATGTTAATGCCTCAGTTTTGCAAAGGCCAACCGCCAGTTCTCCTGCCCCACGTGTTGATACAGCTGCTTGTAGTTTTTCCAGAAGATCTGGAGGAGCTTTCGCCCTGTGGAGCTCATCCTCTGCAGGTTGGCAGGTCTCGGCGTAATACAAGACTCCCTCTGAGCATGTTCTCTGTCCCTGCCCCCGTGGCTCGTTCAAAGGCTGCTGTAATTGGTTCAAACCATCCAATTTCAAGTGAGGTTATGTCCCGTATGGTAGCCTCACCTTGGGGTGAAGTGCCCTAGGCTAAGAAGTGATTCAGCAAAACCAGACTGAACAGGTTGTAAGGTTATTTTTGTGTTTTTTGTTATGAAGGTTGATAAATTTATGTGGTGAAAACCTTCATAGGTCATAAGAAGAAGCACAACATGGGCATAATTTGGTCGTAGATCACAAATGAGGAGCCATAAACTTCTATCTGTACGCCTCTTGTTTAAAATTTGATCATTTAGACTCTGCAGCACCACACTTACTTGTTTAAATGCCGCAAAATGGTGACTGTCAGCCATAATTACAGGTTGTGGTGAGACCTAAATTCTATGTTGCAGGGAGGTTGTGTATATTACCGCTGCTGAGGGTGAAGAAGTGGAGCTACATGGGTGTTTGTGGGTGACAGAGGTTAGCAATGTGGCCTAAGTTATGTTTAGGTTTTTAACAGCTTGTTGGACAGCTGATTGACTTGATGGTGAAATGCCTCGTAGAAGCCTGGTGAAAGGCCTCGGGGTCAGTTTTTGAGTCTAGGTGGTCTACCTGTGGAGGAGCTGCTTCTTTGTTACATAATATTGATAATCCAAGTCAAACAAAATTAACATTATTGAAATTAATAATGATTTCAAGTCATTTAAGTAAGTAAAAACAAAATTAAACTCCATGTTTTGAGTGTCCACAATTCACATTTGTCTTCTTATTTTTTTCTAAAAACTCTTCAGAAAATATTTTACCTGAAACTTTGCTGATTTAAACAACCAAAGCAAATAATGTATGTGCTTTTTTTCAATTAGCTTGATTGTTTTAGCACAAAACTGACAACAATGTAGAGAAAAGATCTGGTTAGAGTGTATATATGGGAAATTGACCAAATAAGTTGTATATTTGAATTGTGCAATCCATTTTAATCAAGCTTTTCAAGAATTTCAGACTATGTCAGACTTTCTTCGTCGGTTCGAAATCATCTGTTTTCGAGCGTTTTTGCTACACAAAGTATATCGAAAAGTATTGAAAAGTAACTGTTAAAGAATATAAGGCATGCTCTGTTTTAGTGATCTGCCTGATGAATAAAAACACTTTTAATATATCTTCTTGTGTTCAGCAAGTGCCGACGTGCATTTTGTGTGTGGCTTTTAAGAGTTTCTTGGGTCAAAATTGTATAGGTGTAATTTTAATCTTCAAGCCACTGTCTGGCTCGAAAATTTGAAAAAAACAAAAAACAAAAAAAAAAACAATTTTGTCAATATGGTATTACAACAGATTATTTTTATTATAGTAGAAAACATTTTCTATGGAAAAAATGTACAAAGATTTTTTTACATGTTGTTTCCAATACATCACTTTCTCAACTTTCATGGCATGTACCCCATGGAATATCCTTGCTGTTGCATGAGTCTAATGCCTCTGCTCCATTTATGGGCTAAGCCTACCCCCGGCTGTTGTGAGTGCCCCTGTCTTCTCAGTGTGACACCTCTGTCTGCGAGAGGTCCCGGGTCCGAATCCCGGACGAGCCCCCAATTTGTCATAACCTGGCTCAGGGCCATGACAAATATGGGAGGAACACGTTGTTTTTGCAGTAAATGATGTGATTTATTGACAAACCAAAGAAAACAACCAGGGTTATTAAACTGCAAATTGCGATAAATCAGTAAGTATGGGGTGTTGATTAGGAGATAAGGATAATCAAAAAGGTGCATCCGATGGCTGAGGTGAGTCCAGGTAGAATGAGAGAGCGAGAGCAGCAAATGGCTTGGGCTTTTATACCAAGCAGGCACCAGGCGATCCAGTCATTGCTGCTCACTTAGGTAACTAAGAGAGAGAGGAGATATTAGCCTCTGGAGCTAAGGCAGAGACCGTCACAGGTTTAAAAAAAAAAAAAATCTGTTGTAGGTGATGACGGTGGGGTGAAGTCCTCAACTATAAGATGTAGGCTTTCCTTGTTAACTAACAGCACACTAACAATTGCACAAAGCTAAGTGTAACTCTCTGTCAGAGTTGTTGGCTGCTATCATGTTGTACCTCATGGCTCCAAGACTAATATGTCTCAAACTTTTTAGCAAAGATGTGCCAAATGATTGTCTGAATATTCAATAGTCTTCAGCTGAGCAGTAATATTTCCAAGAGACTCATGTTCAGGGAGGGTCAGTAGTGATCCAACACACACAGTGCTGAATTTTTCATTGAGCAACACTGCCAGATCTCAACAGAAGGTATGATGTTTCTTGAAATGTCATCTTCGATTAAACTCATCTTCTGTGTAAAACAGATACATGTGTTCACTGGGAACAGTGTCAGCTCCAGTGATTCAAACTAAAATGTGTCTGGAAAAGTAATCCAGGTCAACAAGACAAACCAAGAAGTCTGCATTTATAGATGCTTTTTTACATCCGATCATGGTCCGCTGCATTAAAATAGGCTTCTATGTGACAGAGGGGTGCATTCTTTCAACACAATGTGAGCCTGTGCAGCTTCATACTCAGTGTCCAGTCAGTGTTGCCGAACAAACACTTCTCACACAGTAAGATGTGGAAATGTCTGCGAGTAGTCGGTGAGTCATAGCAACACTTTAACCTCCATGAGTTCATGAAATGAGAAAAATGGAGAGCCAGAGCAGCGGTTTTCAACTGGCGTAGCTTTAGAACTCACCGTCACCTCGTTTTTAAGAAATTTATGAGAGACTGCGACCAAAACTTTGGACATTTTTCAGCCACTTAAATTTGTTTTCTGAAAAGTGTTGCAGTTTGGACTTTTGTTGGATGCAAATGAAATAGAAACATCTATTAGATTTTATTTTGCTTTCCATCGTATTATGTAACAATTTTGGTTGTTTTACAAGGCTTCCAAGATATGAACACATTAACCAAGTAAAACAATACACCCATTATTATTATTATTATTGATTTATGTCTACAGGAGGCTTGCACACATCAATGTAATACAGACTACATATGCCCAGTGCCCACTGAAAACAGCTCAGCAGCAAGGACCTGTACCAGCACATTTAAGTTGTACCAAACCAAACCATATTGAAAGTTTTTGTATCACGCCAGCTAAAGATGGTGTACTGCCCATATCTTCTCTACTTAGTGGTTGGTCCAAGAATAGAAATAAATTCCTGTAAAATTACATTAAAGCGTGAAGTCCCAGTATTATAATTACTACAGAGTGCTGTGGATTCACAACAACTTACTGTGATTTTATTGTACATATAATATGAACATTTGTGATGGTAAAATCTCAGTGTTCTGTTGTGGAACTACATTATGATGCTGTCTATTGCTTAATTAATTAATTAAAATTACAGTAAAGTGTTGTGAATCCATAGTAATAAACCATTTAACAGTATAACACTGTGATCTGTGCAACAAATCTGTGATTTATCAGTGAGGCAGAAATAATATAACTCAAAATTACAGTAAAGTGTTGTTAAGTCACAGTATTACACTACTTACTCACTACAGAGTATTGTGGATTCACGACAATTTCCTGTGATTTACCGCTCTTCCCTGTATTTTTACAGGAACTGTAGTATGGCCAATCGTATCTTTTAAATCCTGGTGGTCCGTTGTGGAAGTTCAGTATGATCCTGTCTATTGTTCACAATAGTCACTTATAATTTCATATTTCTGCTGCTGTATAATCACCTCAGCTAAGTAGCACGTGAATACCTGTAAATATACATAACGCATGCCACAATGTAATACTGACAGTTTTACACCTCGCAAAGCCTCATTACAATTTTTAGTGTCAAAATTTACAGTGAGAACCAGTAAAGGGGCTGGTATTTTAAGACAGTGTAGGTAAATTCTGCTAATATTTGCATTTATTGACCAGATATGTTAGTCACAGCTGTTGGGTAATGTCTCAAATTTCTAAATTAGAAAGTAAAATCTCTTTGTTTTTCCTCAAGAAAGTCTCTATATTTGGCCCAATTTTACGATGCAGCAAATGGCTTTGTGTTCTTCCACCTATGGGCATTGATTCTGCCAAGTTGCTGCTTTATGTGATAAAAACACATAACTATTTGCTGCATCATAAATACTTCCAATCACGGAGACTTCCTGGAGGAAAATAAATATTTTTTGCCATATTATCCGTCCCAACAAAGTTTCACGACCTGTTTTTATATCAAACTTGCATAGTTTCTCAAAATATCTTTGCCTGCCAACAACAGAGTACCTCACAGGTAGTCCGAGCTCTTATTACAGAGCTGCTGGGAGCACTTTCAGCCACTTCACTGACAGTTGTCAAGTATATCATACAACTCAGCTTCAAAAAATACAGTAATATTCCCTTAAATGGTGATCTAAAAGGTTTAATAAACATAGTGTCTTACCCAATCCCATTGATTTCAGTAACCTTTGGAAAGTTAGAGACTTTAAAACCAGACCCACAACAGTTTCAAACGTTGGTTTAAGGCTCTGGAAATGCATCCGCACGACTTTAAACACAAGCGATTCATGGTTTTTGTAAATAAATGGCAGAATTAAAGCCTCATGAGTTTCCCCAAAGAAACATTGTCTTTAAGAATAAGCGTATAATTGCCGTGTTGTATAGACGTTTTGACTATCAGCCACATCAGATCTACACTAACAAACACACAAAGTTCACACAGCTGTTGTGCACAGTGCCCGTGTTTATTTACCTGGGTTCAATTACTGCTCTTATTACAGGCTTTGACTCTTGATTTGGATCTAATCTCAAGCTCCCTCTTGTTTCCAAGCCTTTCACTGATGTGGACTCGTAATAAAGGGATTAGCTTAAACATGGGAAAGGACCGGAGAAGAGCGTTTCATCATGGTTTCATAAGTACGATGGAGGGGAGGCAGAAGGATGGAAGTAGAGGGATCAAGGGAGCCAAAGAGGACAGAGGGGAACTGAGGCTCAGGAGGAAGAAAGAGGAAGGATCAACAGACAGAGTGGCAGTGGGAAAGCACAGATGAGTATTTGGTTATTGATGACAGATGAATCTCATTAGTTTTATTCTAACCCCCTGTAAGTCTTATCAGACCCATCGGACCACAACACAGGAAGTCTTGTCGACTTCCTCTTGAAAGGCAGTTTTCTGATCTTGCTTCTCTTACTGTAAGACAGTCGTGAGATTTGTAGACAATAGCACACTATAACTGAAAACTTAACAGTGTTTTTCCATTAAATCTACAGCTACCCACTGTGAAAAAAAAACTTAAAAATGGATCAAGACAAAAATCAGTTTTTACCAGAAAACATGACCAATAGCAAGCAAGACTTCTTTTAGTACATTTCTTATTTTTGATTGACACAAATGTTTGAGTAAATATGTTTTGGGGGGATAAGATTGATTATGTAATTTTGTTTAACTACTACATGAATTGTAAAATATTCAAAGACAGAAATATAAATTAATATAACATGAGGAGTAGGGTAATGAAAAAGTGGAAGGATGCAGTTTTGATAATACAGTTATAATGCTGTAATTTAAAATAGGCTTCTGCTACTGCAACGGCATTTACAGCAACTGACTGGCACCTTGTTGCCAGTTACTGTAAAATCTACAATAACCTTTTTATGGTGTGGGCAACGAGTAGAAATTTTTTTTTTAACCCTGTTGAAAGAACCTTGAAGATTTTCCTACCTTTATGACATCACAGAGTACATGAACTACCAGACTAAGTCTAAAAGAGTCGCATTTGTCCTAATTTCGGAATATTTACAATCAAAACTTTGATTCATAATGCTCTGATGAATGAAGATAAATAGATTATGGCAGCATGAGCTTTGCTTATTCTCCACTACCTGCTTTATTTCAGTAGCCACTTCATAAAACAAGTTGCTGAGTTATTCTTAAACACTTACAAACGCTGTCAACTTTGAGCAGTTTTTTCATGTTTTGCTCATACCCGTTTCTCCTCTCGCTGCTGCAGAGAACATATTTTAACGCTCAAACTCAAGGGTAGATCCAGTGGTTGGATCCATTTGGTTGCCCCAAATTCCCCAATGATTGTCTTTTTGCCTTGCCAAGCTAGTATAAAAGCTGTGATGTCATCTGTTTCAACATCAAATTAGTTTGACGAAATTCACTGCTGTATAGTTGAGGCATTTGGCCTGACCATCTTCATATTATATATGAAGTGGCCCTCAGTGAAGAAAGTTTGGACAACTCTGGTCTAAACCTTCAGCTGAAAACAAAAAAAGAGTGGTCCCAATGTGAGGATTTGGACCCCTGGTGGTTGCTAGACACCAAGAGTGGGCCATGAGATGCTTTTGAAAGAAACTGAAACAGTATAAATGATTTGGAATGGCTTAATATATCCAATGTTTCAGGAAAACATACTTTAAATGAGCTTGTCCTATATTAAAACCATAGTGATTTTGTTAGGTTTGTGCTAATTTTAGGGACATATGTCCTATATTACAAGTTTGCCCTGTACCCCGATGATGTAGGGGTCTGTTGCTCTTACAGTGGGGATCTCAAGATTGGGAACCCTTGCACTAATGTATCGGAAACATGCTAGGTTGCTGTTATTGATAACTGTGTGCCAAAGTGCTGAACTGGGTTTACTTTCCTGGAGTATCTCTACATTTTCTGACAGTCAGAAAAACTGGGTCACTTGGCAAATTTTAATTTTTTGAAATGGAGGACCGATGATTCGAGCTTTCTTTGTGTGTACTGAATTCTGCCTTTTGGGAAGACTTTTTCCTCGTCTCTCACAGCTGTTGATGACATGTTGAATAAAGAATGTAACTGTTACTAATGGAAGGGAGGAGTCTCTGCAAACAAACGGCAGAACATCTGCCAAGAACAAATCCTGCACTGATGGCAATGCAAGAATGTTTTAAAGATGCTCGTTAAACGGGGCTTCGCTGCTCTGAGGAGTTTGGTTCTTGTTGTAAAGTTGCAAAGACTTGCTAAGCTTGTCTTAATGAAGACATACAGCCGGGTAGAACTTAGTTTTGTAAGCAGATTCAGTTTTTAATGATTAGTTTTGGCATTTCTTATGTCTTTATTGACAGGAGAGAGAGAGAGAGAGAGAGGGTGGATGGCTTGTGAAGTGGTGCGAGAGAGTATAGGAAGACATTCTGCTAACAGATCACAGGCTGAATTCAAACCCAGGTCGGCAGAAAGGTGGTATGGGCTGTGCCTGGTTGCTTACCACTCTGCCAAACCAAGAAGAAGAAAACTACTTTTAATCAAATCTGGATTTAATATCATACTGAAAATCTGAAATTAGAATCACAAAGTCAAGCCAAAGAGCTTCTCATTATTGAATCTGACAGTCTTAGAGTCAAAAGAAAGTAATTCCCGAGTCACTTCGATATTAGATAACATTTTAAAAAGTCCTCATTGCTCTCAAAAACATGTCTCATTGATTATTATTGAAAATCCTTAGCAGCTGCATCCAGCACTTTCTCTTGACATGATGTTTTTGTGGCAGAAACTAAATGGATGAAGCACATCATGTTCTTTTGTACTGGGCATAACTGCATATGATAAATGGTTTTATTTTACCACAAACCAGCTTAAGGGCTTCAGCATGCTATAATTCAGCTCTTCTCCATCAACAACTGGTGTTATAAAAGGTGTAATTTTACAAAGTGGCATTTTCAGAACTGTTTTCTTTTTAATCTGTTATCTCTTTTGTGGAGTTGGTCGGGACTTAAAATTTGAAGATGATTTCGGACGAATATTTCTTCAAGTATTTCAGCCGTTACTTCTTACCAAGATGAATTACCCATCAAAATGAGTATCCTACTTGCTTGTTGTTATGGTAAAAATGTAGTTTTTAAAGTTAGAATCTGGCAGTTTGGTGAAATACTTTACTGCCTTAGCTCTCTGGTTTTTGTTTGTACTCCAGCTGTGTACCAAGTGATGCCAAACACCCAATCTGTCTGGGACCAGAAGCACAAAAACAGTCAAGATATAAAAGGAGCAGAACACAGAAACAAAGCTACAAACATGGAATCTGTCATACCTACAGCATGAAATTAACTTAGTTATGGAGTTCATCTCTCCAGTCACTTTCCATTTAAGTTTTGGAAGTTGCTTTTGGGGCTGTAAATCATCTCCTGTGGATGGAAGTGGAAGCATTGGCCTCAATATCTGTTGCGAGTTATTTTGATATTGGCACGCTACATCTAAAGTCCAGTAACCTTGGTCTTGGCCAAAAAGAGTCTAAATTGAAACCAGATGAGTGTTCTTGGTCCAGTAAGGGTAAAATATAAACCAGACTATGCTCCTAAGACTGCTTTAGACAAGTCTATGTAGTTTATGCATCTGTTAACATATAAACACATACATACTATATAGTCCGGAACACAAGTGAAAGAAGTTTATAACATGATTTATGTTTTGGGGTCTCTAGATCTTAAAATAATTTATCATATGAAAGTGTAATGAACTTTTTTGTTCACAAAGTCTACAGTCAATTTGAATAGCCTAATGGTTGCTATTTTAGTGCCATCTGTTTCCACAATGCAGAGTTAATGCCGCCCCATATGACGCTGTTGTTACCTTAAATTCTTGAATAAGAATGCCTCTGCTACAAGACGTAGGCCATTTTAGAGTTCTCATAGTGGGCAAAATAGTTTAAATAGATTGGTTAGCACTGTGATCAGCAAAGTTCACAATGTTCAGTTTCTATACTGTGATGTGGATTTTCAAGTCTTTCCTAACGCCTGCTAGGAAACAGCATGGTTTTAACTTTCCATGACCTTTGCAACATACAAACCCACTTCCTGCAGGTCAGGTATGTCCAAAGTCAGGCCCGGGGGACTGCTGTATATAATACTCGTGTACAAAAAAACTATTTTACATTTCACCAGAAGATGGTAGTAGCGCTGTGACCACATCCTTGTGGCACTTGCCAGCTGACCTTTTGTCATCATTTCAAACATGGCGACTGTAGCTAAAAAAAGAAAGCGAGTGCCGCCGATTCCAGAACAAGTGGAAATTGGAGTATTTTTTCGCCAAAATATGAAACTACTGTGTCTGCCTAATTTTTCCACGAGACTGTAGCTGTTTTCAATTCAATGTCAAGCGGTGCTACAAGACAAAACATATGAAATACGACAAGCTAACTGGGGCCGAACGGGGCGAAAAATTGAAACAACTGGAAGCTTTTTTAATGGCACCTCAGCGCTTTTTCACAAGAGTCCATGAGTCAAATGAAAATGCCACAAGGGCTAGCTACGAGGTGGCAACGCTGATTGCCAAGCACTGCAAACCTTTCACTGAGGGTGAATTTATTAAAGACTGTGTGCTGAAAATAGTTGAGAAAATTTGTCCTGAGAAGAAGCAAGATTTTGCCAATGTCTGCCTGGCTCGTAACACTGTGGTATAAATAATATAAGACATTTGATTAGATATTAAGAGACAATAAGAGTCAAAAGTTGAATGGTCGGCCTCCGCACATTTTCACCTTACCAAATCTGGCCCTCATGGCAAAAAGTTTGGACACCCCTGCTGTAGGTCCTGCTACCCATCCCTCCAGGTTACTGCATGTCCTTGATTGAAAAGTCATCAAACAATCAAGCACTACACAAGAGTTTTGTTTTGACTGAACAGGTTTTCTGTAAATCCAAAAAAAATCCAATGACACAGACAGATGTGTGCTACTAGCTTGTTTTTGTTGTGTATCCTAGCATATGTTGGAAAAAGCAGATCCTTACAATATAGTGAAGAATGTCAACTTTTATGGGCTTTTGATTTCATGTAATGTGTGATGGTGGTGGCTGTGCGAGCAGTGATTATACTACAGGTCTCAATATTTTATATAATTGTCACACATGTACTGGTATATTAGCCATAGCTGAATTTAAAGGTGCAATACTAACAACAGGTTTTAGAGGAGCATCATAAACCTTTGATAGCATGATACTAAGATTACCTTAAGCCCAGTTGATCATGAAGACTCCTGAATATTGGAGGACAAAGTCACAGCTGTGTGTAATAACCAGTTGCAGGTTGAATCAGGCTGTGTTGCCTTAATTCATTTCACCCAGTCACTGACATCTAGTTTGAGAACTAGGGGTTGCTTTAAATATCACAACAGCCAAAAAGCTGCCTGGTGATTCCAGTCGCAAACACCCAGGTCACCAGAGTTTTAGATGTACTTTGTGTAAATGTTGATTTTCCAATTTTTCCTGTAAGCAGTCAAGTAAAAGAATACTATTCTGCATACTAACACTGAATAGTTTTTACTCCTCAGTAAAAGGTCATATTTTTGCTGGCACTCTTCAGGGCAGGTTATTAAAGTGTTGTTTGTGGCTCTTGGAAAGTCAGATGAAGCTTGATTTTACTGTAACTGTTTAAAATTGATTTTTGATGAGGTGAACTGTAACCCAAAAATACGACTTTGAGGAACTTGTATGGATTTGTATTGGATTTAATTTTGGCTTGAATTAGTTTGGAGGTATCCCACATGGTATACTGTCAAGGAATCAGACATGTGACTACTTTTTTTCCATTCTTATTTTGAAGTACACTGTCTCTATTCTTTCATCAAAGTAAAGGGGGCATCTCTTCCCTCATCTGTGAAGTGGCTTTCATGGAGCATAGGCTACAGTACATGTTGATCTAAAGCACTTTTGCTCTGTAACACTCTGCATTTGTGCACTTTGAACAGCTCATGTACTTTATCTCTGAGGTCTTTGTGGTATGGATTGACTTTAGCATACCTTCTGTATTGTTTAAGTGTGTCCTATAAATTAATGTAGAGCTCATATTTTGTGTATATGTGTCATCTTGCTGCTACCTGTTAATGTTTTATGTACATTATTTATTTTAAGAGTGTTCACACCTCTACAAATGCATTGCATCAACCTGCTGGGAACTACAGATGGATATTAGCATGTGGGTAAAATCTGGCACATGTACATATCAATATCCATTAATGTAGACTGTCCTCTGTTTAAATAGATAAATACATGGTTTCTACTCACATCAGTGTCATCATTAGCTGCTGGACCAGTAAAATAAGTTCTCTGTCAGGTCAGGTCAGGTTTGGGAGCACATGCCAGGTTGGCACTTTGCCTTTCATCATTCCTGATGACATGTCTGCACAGCCAGCAACGTTAGCCCTGCTTCATCTGTTGCTGTTTATGTGGGATTAAGTTTAAAGGTGCAGTTTAAGGGAGTGTCAACCCTGCCCACAGGCTCCAGAGGCAAGAGACACAAACCCTTTTCAGCCGACCGTACAGTCTCTGTAGTTTGTGTTATCTCTGATATTGAAGGCAACATCAATTCATTACGACATCTTAACTACCCTGGCTGTTGGCAAAGTCTGTAAATTAGAGATCTCTTCCCCTAAAACAGGGATCCTCAACCTGCAGCCCGAGGGCCACATCAGGCCCCTCGCAGCTTTCCATCTGGCCCCCAGCATCTTGTGAAATCCTGAAAATGTGGGGTAGAAAAAATGTAGTGGTTTTAAGAGTATCTTTTTGCTGTTACATCCCTATAACTCAACCAAACTTTATAACCATGACTATATAACTATGAATGCCCCCCCTCCCAAAAAAAAAAGTGCAAGTCAAACAGCTCAATTAGGAAACACTTTATGTTTGATCTGACACCTGAAAGCCATTGCAAGTTGGCATCTAACCAGGGAACAAGTGAAGTCAAATTGAAAACCAGACATGTAAATAAAACAGCCTCAGTATTTTTTTTCTGCTGGGTTTTCTGCTTTCCAAATATTTACTAACATACTCTGGCTCCTTTAGCAGCATTATATATCCTAGCCTACATTCCAGTTTTCCCCTTACTGGGGCAGAGCTGACCAGAATCACTGTAGCTAATGTATTAACCATTGACATGATCCTCATACAATCAAAAACACTGAACTATCCCTTTAAGCTCAGTGTGTAAATTCTTGTAAGCACTGTGATTGTTCTGTTGAACACGAAATTTGGATACTCGTCTCTCTATGTCTGTATTCTTATGACAAAAGCAGGATTGCAATGGTTGCAAGTAATTCACAGTTATATTACATTTGCAATGTATATGCAGCTAGGGGTCAGACATAAACGGAACCAAAACTAAAAGATTCATGGGAATTATAACCTCTGTATTTGTTTGTTTGTCTGTTTGTTAGCAAGTTAGCAAAACTACTGGAGGGATTTTGTTGAAATTTTCTGAAGATGATAATGGCCCAGCTTAAAAATCATGAGATTTTGGCCTTTACCGAATAATTGTTTTTGCTCGAAAACTCTCTTACTAATAATGCTTTGCTATTGCTTATTGATGTAACAGCAATATGTGAGATACTTTGAGTTTTGACCCTTTGAGTGCTTTATAGTTTCTCAATTTATCCACCTGATAGAAACCAAACTGATACAGCTGTTTTCTATTATTAGCGCGAATAAATTAGCTTTTTGCAGCAGACATAAAAAAAAGCTAATTCATCCTTTTTATTATTGTTCACACTTAATTTTTGAAATAATTATAAAACACAACAACACCATCAATCAGGGACACAAGAAACAGAGGGGAACATAATTTTCTTTAAGTTATTATCCAAGTAAACAGAGATAGCTTTTATCTCTCAGGCTGCACTCCATATTTACCTACGTCAAGGAGGTTATGTTATTGCCAGTGTCTGTTTGTTTGTTTGTTTGTCTGTTAGCAATATAACTCAAAAAGTAATAGATGGGTTTCGATGAAATTTTCAGGAAATGTCTGTATTTGGACAAGGAACAAATGTAAATGTTTTTTTTGTGAATGACTACTAAACTGAAATAGATATCATTATGAATCCAATTGCTAATGGTATATTTTCATGGTCAAGGAATCTAAATAGTTAGATTAAATTAAAGTAGGACTAATATTCATGGTGAAACTCACAGTATGGGTGAGGACTGTGGCGCTGGCGGAGGTCGGTGCTCCCCAAGTGCTTTTCTGTTTTTTTTTAAAAATTGCAATTAAAGTAGAATTACTCAGGGGCAGATCTATAAGTGGGCCTGGATGTACACAGAGGAAGGGGCATGTGATATAACAAGAGTTAAAGTCACAGTGTCTCCAAACCCAGACCAAAGTATGTTCAGTTTTATCTTGAGTCGGAGTGGACATTGGTTCAAAATTTAAGAAAATCCGTCAAAGCACTCACAAACAATACGTGACCTACTTTGGCAGAGGTTTACGCTCTCCACATGCTTTCTAGTACTTTGTTTTGCTTCCTCTTGTTGCAGTGTTGTGAACTTTCAGAGAGCTGTAGAAAAGCCTGTTACAAGTCACTGCAAGTTAAACCTTACTTTGGTCTTAACCAAGCATCATTTCCTATTTAATTTGCAAATCCTGGAGAGTGGAGCTTTGTGGCTTTCACAGATGTAACCCTGTCCAAACTGGCCTCTGCTCTGCCAGGTCTCAGCGACCTCTGCAACATAAAACAGCATCATAACAGTGACCCCCTGACCTCATCACCTCTCTCTGTCTGAGTCCGTCTCCAGCTTTGACAAAAATGCAGGCTGCCGTAAACTTCAAGGGGCTCCATTTAGCAATAAAGAGAAAGTGATAAATTCTCTGTGTCCCCTGAGGCTGCAGCCTGAGTGATGTCACCTCAGCGAGGGGCCTCCAGCGTTGACCCCCTCTCAGGCTCGGTCATTTAGCCAGGCTAAACCGCAGCTAGCGCCAGTGTTTATGCTCTTTAAATAAGAATGAGTGCTCTGCAGCTAATGGGAGTCCCAGGTGGTTTGTACCTGCAGAGGGGCCATCACAGGCTGTTATCCCTGCATGTTTTTAGTGGAGCTCAGCAGACTTTAAGTGATGCTGTTAGAATAATAATGGATGCAGGCCTATCCAAGCAGAGTAATAGTAGATGTCCTCTGTAAGCCTGGAAAAGCTCGGAGGGGAGCGTTTGATTTAGTTCACCTGGAATTAAGTCATGGTTTCCATTTCAGAGATGATAGTGGACTAAAGCCAACTCAAGCACATCACACAATGTTTGGAGGACGTGTTGGCCCAAACATCTGCTTAGACTCTGTTTTCCTACCAGATCTGGACTCTGCTCTCCGAGAGCCTCTTCATAACATTGGCTTTATGTCCGACTTTCAGGATTTTAACACACTTTTGAATTTACCAGCATGTTTTCTGTTCAGAGTATTTTTTTCTGAATTCCAAAATGTTTTGCCATATCATTATATCCCCGTGACCAGCGGGTAAAGATTTTTAATCCAACTTAATGCTTCAGCTATCAGCTGGAAAAGCAGCTGTCCTGGCAAACAAGCCTAATAAGATAAAAGGAAGGAGGATTATTTTTCAAGCATACAAACTGTTATTAACTCTCCTGTAGTTATGATCTTCCATTCTGAAAACAGTAATTCATCTTTAAAAAAACAAGGGATGTACTTATCAAGCAACACCATGCAAATCAAATCTGAGCTCTTTCCAGTGACTCGAGTCCTCGAGGATGGAGGAGGAAGTACATTTTACACGTTAGCTTAATGCTAACACAAAATAAAATCTGCCACTTTTGTACCAACAGATTTCGCATCTTGGCTGCAAGCATTTAAAGGTAAAAATGATCTTGAATGATAATCCAAGGTGAAATGGATGGCAGATAGGACGTATCAAACAGCACTCTGCTGCTCCTGCATCGGGATGGGAAAGATGTCATTGATACCAGTGCCATTATTAAATTTGCTTATCTACTCAATTCTTTATCAACTCCTCTTTGATGATGGTGAATTTTCTGAGTAAAAGTAGGCATTCACTTTTTCAAATTTTGTCTGCTATGATCATGTCTTTGGCTTCTTTGTTTATCTCTGCTGACTCTCACAAAGCCCAGCAGAGTGCAGTTAAAGGAACTAAATAGGGAATTGTTAAGGAAAAAGACTTATTATGTTGATTCCTTTGATTGTTCTTGATTTATAACTGGAATTGGTATTCAATTCCCATCCCTAACCCACAAGCTAGCTGACAGATGTATAACAATTTCTTGAACTAAAGTTGAAATGGCGATAGGAAAACACAATTTTAGGCATTGCTACCCTCCACAAAATATTTTAAAATCCCCTTTTAAAATACTTATGCTAAGTTAAAATAAAATTAATCAGTGCGACATAAACCTAAATGTTTTATAGTAGTTTAATTTGTATCTGTATTAAATAAAAAATTATCAATTCATCCAAAAAAACAACAAAAAAAAACAAAACAAAAAAAAAACAAAAAGAGATTTCACTTAAGTCTTAATGGTGGAAAATCTAACTAAAACTTAAAAATAAACTCACTTTTAGATCTGAAGGTCTAGAATAAACTATATTTTCATAGTTGGGCACAAACTTGATTTCTCAAAATTTGCTACTTTTCAATTTAAAATTAATATGAACTTTAAAAAAATATTGTGTGGATGAACATTGCATTGTCCTGATTTTTTTATATATTTATTTATTTTTTGGCTTTAAATTTATAAATTCCAGTTTCCAATATGGAAGTTGATCAATGGTACAATTTCACACAAAAAATTAAGACTGTGTATCCATTTAATTGAAAGCAAAAAACACCGGTGGCAAATCACTTTTTGAAATGTTTTCTATCAGCTGTCACTTTCCCCTACAAAACCATTTTAAAATTCAGTGCTTCTATCATAAACAGACTTTTTGCCTCCATCAGTTGGTGTGTTCATTCTCTTTGTTGAAAGCTTGTTGACGGGAGAAATGGTTGACCACAGCGTCCCAGTTCAAATTGTTCATAATGTTGCTGTAATTAGATTTAAGTTAATTTTGTTTTCACAGACATTTTAGTACATTCTGGATCAGAGCACATAGTTTGGGCTCACCATCTATTTCAGACATAAACAACACTCTGACCTGCACAATCCAGCCCAGCTGAAGATGTAAATATTTATGGGGCGGCGGGGGGGGACGTCCTTCGCCTGAGGGCCAGCACATATGAGACACTGTACACCGGTGCTGGGGCCTCTCTGTTGCATCATTTCTCTGAGCTTTTAAGAAAAACTAAAGAAAAGACTCAAAACAGTGAGAAGACACAGGGATAGAAGAGCAAATTAGGGACAAACATAGAGGTTTTAGGACAGTTTTACTTGGGATCAGGATTGAGAAAAGGAGATTGGAGAGCTTTTGGGGGGATATAGGAGGACACAGGCTAATGCTGAAGAGTCGGGGGATTTAAGGCCTGTGGCAGCCATTTGGTCTGAAGAGGGGAAGCAGCATTAGGCAGCTGCTTTAGTACTGAGGTCAGACAAAATATGGAGGCAGTAAATGTCTCTCTTGTGCCTTTGTGGTTTCTCCATACCACTTCAACAGGCCATGTTGCCATCCTGATGACTGAAAATGTGAGTCTGTGTTGCTCCATCTGGTCATAGCTGTGTAATGCTACTTTGGCATTAGCTCTATTTTCACTGTATTATTATAAAATCTAACGAGACTTGTAGGTGTAAATAATAATGTTCTATCCATCCATTAGCCAGCTAGTCATTAACTATTGGGCATGAGTTGAGGTTGCTTCTTTTTAGCAGCACAAACAGAACTCTGGCGCCCCCACATGCTCGGCCATTAAAGCGGCGTACGCAGATAATGATTTTCACGCTGTTTTTGTTTCCTGACCAAGGACAGCAAATGCCCAATTATGTTCTGTTTTATAAGATTATCCACTGGTCTTAGGTCTGTTAGGGGTGAATTGGTCCTGATAATCCGCTCTGAAACAGGGCAGGGAAGATGATCATAGATATTAAACTTGTTCAATATTTACAATCAAAAATCTGCATGTGTAGGGAAAGCCAGTGACTCCAGAGTCATGACTCTGTGAATTGTACCGTGGAGTTTGATGGACCTCAGAAATGGAGGACCAGCTCATGTGTTCATGTTGTCACCAGGATTTTTTCCACAGTCTTTTGTTTTATTTAGTTCAGGATTTTCCATCAAAAATAGACCACAAACCGACATTATTCCATCTCCTCATATGTTCTTTTCCATGGTGCGTGTTGTGTTTTCCGGTTGTTTCCATGTTGTTTCTTCTTCGTTTTTTTTAGATCACTTTTGTTCACGGCAATTATCTGGCTTGAAGGACTAGATTCTAGATCAGTGGTGGGACAGAATCGTAGTGTGTGGTTTGCTGTGTTGAGATTACCAGAGCACACCACACACTGTAGGATCAAAACTGTTCAGTTCCTAATTTTCTATCTTCATGTGTGGGGTGTCTGAAGGATAAAAAAAAAATCTTCCGATTTAGAAAATCCTCATGTGTGGACTCTGCTTAACTAGAACTGGAAGTGTCCTTTTGTTTAGTGACTGTATAATGATGTGGTGACAGCCATGTTTGCAACTTTTAAGAATTTTCTGTTCTTGTGCACTCAAATTATTGTCATGTAAACCAGCGAAAAAATGCCACAGAAAGTCTCCACAATGGGCTAAAAGCTCTGACATGTTAATAAGGCCTGAATAGCAGGATGACTGCATGAAGGAGGGAGCCTGTGGGGCAGGTAAAATGTGTCTGGGCTTGAGAAGACAAACACACGTGTTGGGGGTTAACCCAAGCAGCAGATGCTGTTTGTGATACAGCTTGAAGATGCTGGTTAACCAAAATCATGGAACATTATTTCTTGTCATAAAGCCATACACGTGTTTAAAATTTCCTGCTGAGTCTGTAGATTCAGGGTAAATTGAGTTTACAGCGAGCTAAAAGCCTTTAACAAATGTCATGAGCATGACTTTCCGAGACCAGTTTCTTCTCAGTCCAGGCTAACCTTCAGAGTAAACTGCATCTTCATTTAGATGTGTCAGCTGGTTTTAGTCATAAAACTGCTTTTGTTATCAAAGTTCTGCCTTAAAGGCTGCAACACTGCTGCCAAGAGGAATCTGGATCTTTTGTTGTCTGCAATGTGACCTTGTGCAGCAGCTAAATCCACCTGATTCAGCAGGCTAATACGTTTTGCCAAACTCCATTCAACAATGATTGTGTTTTTTTGCCAACATCAGCATGGCCGAATCGGCTGCCCTTAAAAAAGGAAGCGGTGAGAGCTAGGAGCAAGAAGACAGCAGGATGCAACTGTGTGAGAGATTAGCTTAGATGCTAACAGCTTCAGTAGCAGTATTTCTTTGGTAAAAACAAACAACAACACTGAAAAGCATTTCTAATAGAAATCATAATTTTGCACCACTTTTCTTGTTTGGACGGGAGTTTGTTCTATTAATTGGCTACATTTATACAGTAGCACAGTTGCGTTTGCCTGCTACATTATCTGACTGGCCCATAATGAATGTGATTGATGGAACGATCGTCCAATCACCTGTGGGACATGTTTTGGAAAGTTTCTGCCCATTTCCAAACACTTATTATGAGCTGTTGTCCAGATGGACAAGCAAAATATACTCAGTGATCCAGATCTGATTGTTTCCTAAAAGCCTGAATAACTGTAGTTATGTGGGTTCTTAGGTCTTCTAAAAGAATATTGATAAATACCATATCTTTGTGATAAGGAGACCACATACATAATTTATTTTCTAGGATTTTGTTTGCTCTTATTTTTATATTTGTAACAAATATGTTTTATACCATCTTCTTTTATTGATCATATATTTTACCTAGTTTTTTTTTATGAAGCTTCAATTTACCTGATTGTGTTTTCAGTTTGGGTTGAAACAGAACTTTGCAACCTTGTTTAGATCAGTCCTTCATAATCTAAAATATGTAAAACTTACAAATAATATGCATCCTCTTCTCCTGAGACATTTTTTGTGCCTTTTTCCCACCAAGATATAACCTACAGCATTTAACTTTTAGTGATTAAAATGATTGTTTTTCAAAAGGTTTATATTAAATACTTAATTTTTCAGTAAAGCATGTGCTCAAAAATGCTAGTACTGTTTTTCTTAATTTATTTTATTGCCTGTAAATTCCTTTCAATGATCTCCCCTTCACATTTATCTTTATTTGTAAAATAATTTGCCATAATTAATTTGAACTTATTATTTAAAGAATTCAGACTTTGCTGGCCCTGTGCTGTGACCAGCCAATATAATTCTAACATTGCAAACAGAGAATTGAAAAAACAACTTTTCTGTGTATTTTAGCCACATGGAAAGACCCTGTTGTGCTAGAAAACCCCCTTTCATTGTATAGACTCCACAGTTTATCCTTGCACATCTGGCCGTGTGTTCAGTTGATGGGAAGCAGCAGGGCGCTCTGACCCGTTGTATATGCTAACGCTCTGCTCAGATAAACTGGAATGTTTGACATCACACATTTTCCTTTGCTGCATTTCTGCTCTTAAATGGACCAACAAATGACATTAACACCTCGCACATCTACGTCTGTGGAGATGATATGGGGCTTGTGTTCACAGGAAAGTGTGTTTGGTTTGCCCTGACTTTGTGACAAGAACTCAAAATCCTTTTTAGTCTTGCTCTCAGCATCATGAGAAGAGTCATTTGGCATACATGGATGTTTCAGGACCTGCTCTCCACTCCATAAACTGTTGTTAAATGTCACAAATCAGAGGTTAGGCAGGCACCATGTTAACATTTAGTCAAGAAGGTCTGTGTGTGTTATTTAGTTTGATCCCTGGACCTACCTTTAAAGGATATGAAAACCACATGTCTGACATTTAACCAGCACTTTGAGTGAGATCTGATTTCAAATCAAACATCTCCACCTGCTTAAGTTAAAACAGTCTTTACATGATTTACTCGGGCTGTTTCAGCTTACAAGGAGCTGCTTCCTGCAGTCATTGAAACAAGCAATTTCATTAATTTAACTGATATTTAAGCTCTGTACAGTTTTTCATAGTCATACATGTCCTTTCAAGTTTGTACATAAACCTCTGATCAAAAGGCACTACAACCGTTGGACCTGGATGTTAACTTAATAATGAATAAGTCTGTTATGCAGGTACAAAGCACCTCGCCTTCCTTGATCGTGGTTATTGGGTCGAACAAAGTCTCTTGTCTTAATGTTTCCTCCCACTTCAAACAATGGAAAATACCCAAAACAGTCCCTGAAATCCAGCAGTCATCCAGCTGTTCAGTGTAATTTACTTTTGAAGAGTCAGAACCAAAAGTGTCAAAGTGAACTTAAGACTTCCAAACATTGATGTTTAAATTATTATTTTTTTATTAAGTATAAATCCATTAGGACACAGTCTAATATTAGTCACACTCTTGCAACTAGCACAAAGATTGTGCCTTTTAAAGGCAAAAAATATATATTATACATTATGCTTTAGCTATTTTTTCACCTATATCTGACCTAATTATTTATTTCAAATACTATTTTTTTTAAGATTTCAATCTTTTTAATGCCAGTTTTTTTGCCACAATGCCACCATATTTTCAAATTAAAAATAAAAAAAAACAATACAATACATGCAAAATGGATACTTTTATTGTGTATTAAAACAGTCGTGGATATGTCAGTGATGAGCAGCCATCTTCATTTTGATGCATTATTACTTTTTGTGCAGTGTCAAGTACTCACACTCATCCAGCTGATCATGAAAATGCACTTTTCAAATGATAGCTATATAAAATATTTCACAATACATTTATGTTTCTTCTTAATTTGTAAGACTTGATTTTAAACCAGCATCAGTCCTAATCATTTGCATCAAATATTCATAATTTTTTTAATATTTTGACCATTTTTTGACAGGTTTTTGTCATGATACACCTTGATTTTAGGTGATTTTTTTTCTTTCTTTTCTTTTTTCAGGAAACAACATGCAAAGTGATGGTATAAGTTAGTTATCAGCAGCAAGGTTGATTTTGTAATTGATTTTGTTTTTGTGCATCCAAATACTCACTCTAATATGGTTAAAATGACACTATCTGATGGAGAGCAGTAGAAATGAGAAGTCCCAATGGAAAAGCCCAGATTGACACTCAGATGTAATAGAATGCATGAATTATGCTTTAATGGAAATGAGATCAAAAACTACAGTTTGTATGAGTTTCAATGGTCCATTTTTGGCTCTTAACAGTCTGAGTGTAACACTTGTTTGTACAAAGAGTACGTTACACTTACTGTAGGAGCTGATTTGAAAATAACAAGATCAAACACAGATCTTGCCAAAATGTATGTTAAATGCATGAACACAGCCAAAATGATCGAAGAACTATGGAAAATGAATAAAACGTGTACAACAGTCCTGTAGGGTTAATAATTTGAATACGCGAATATATTTCATGGACCACTTTCCACTCATGTCCAACCTATCATACATAGAAGAACAGATAACTTGAAGTCCTCTTAGACATATAGTTGGAAATAAAACCACAGAAATGAAACAAAAGAGGGCAGAGAAAACAATCCATGTGTTCAGTAAGAGTGTGGAACGTTTTTTTCTTTGTGGTTTCAAGAATTTCATATTCTGAGCATGTTTGGTGTCAGTCAAACAAATATTGCCCTGGTTTTGAACTTTAAACTTTACTGTAATGATAGTCCTAAGATGATAAGAGAGTTATGACTGATGTTGGTAATGAAAGGCTTTCACTGCTTACCACCTTCAGTTTTACCAGTTGGTGTTATTCTTTTTAAGCCCATGGCACATGATGCAGCATTATTCACCTCATAATTGCATTTGGAGTCATACAGGAGTACCCCAGGGGTATATTCCAGGGCCGCTATTATACTGTACATGAAAAACGTATTTGGTGCTACAGGGCGCTCTTTTGTTCTTGTTTATTTGGCAGGGACATAACAATTGTACATAGTCACAAAAAAGAAACTATTTGCAGCTGATGCCATGCAAGTGGAGTTTATAGCCAAGGCTAATTATCAACTCCTGTCCCTGGTTGTGCCTTTCTACATTACATAAAACAAGAAATTACATCGCATAAAAACACAAGAAATTACAGTGAAACATTAATAAAATCTATTTTAAAAAACAAAGAAGAGACCTGTCTTAGTCAGTTCTCCCTGTTTAACATAGTTAACATAGTTATATTTAATTTCAGTCGCAACTTAAAGTTGTAATAAATTGAAAAAACTCCAAATTAATCACCAAAAGAAAAAAACAAAGAAACATGTTGCCACAGTACCCATATTAATTTTACATAAATCTGACCTCTTTTAACGGATGTTGCCAGTCACAATGCAAATTTGGACTGGCACATGGGGGAGCCAAGGGGGTCACGCCCCAATTTGGTTACACCCCTACCCGGACAAGTAGTGGCCCCCATCTTGGGGATCAAGTCACTATTTGAGAAAAAAATTTAAAGGTACAGCAAACTCATCCCATCTCAAATTGGAAATAATGATTCCACAGTTCCTCAGAATTAAAGCAGTCCTGTAAGCAAAAGCAGGTCAAACTAGATGCTAGCAAAGTGTACCTAATAATCAGTGCTGATTTTATTGACTCATTATTTTTGCCATAGTTTTCATCAACAACCTTTTTCCCCTGACAAAAACTGTACAGCGAGTAATGAAAACAAGACCACATTAGAAACATCTGAAAATGTTTAACAGAGACTAAATCCAATCAGACCTAATTTCGTCATGTAGAAAGTAGGGACAAGTTCGGAATATATCCAATCAAATTGCCTTAACTTCATGGTGGTGAGATAAGTTGGGGAGCGATCCAATCAGAGCTGCTCTCTTTATGAATGGACATATTCCTGTAGAGCAGGTACACTGTTTGTTGTCAATTCTGGTATTGTAACTGAGATGCTCTGCCAGGTAGCCCAAATAAAGGTGACTGCATTTCACACAAAGCTCATTTTTTCTGTTAAGATATTCCTTCAAACTTTACTGGCAGTTAATAAAGAGCTATTGGACTAAAATATAGAGAAATTTCATCAACTAAAACTAGACCAAAATTAAACAGTTTGAATGACTAAATAATGACTGAAACTAAAATATATTTTAGGCAAAAGACTTAACTAACTAAACTAAATGAAGAAGTGCTTTCAAAATAAACACTGCTCATAAAGTGGCTGGTGAGTGTGGATGACATTTTACTTACGAAGCTGTCTCCTGTCCAAATGTCTGGTGTATCTCATTTAAAATCTGCTGGATACAGAATCCAACATCTGTAATCACTTTCAGTTTGAGACATAAAGTTCTAAGACGGAGTTGAATCGAGGCAACAGAGAGCAAGAAGTCAGTCAGGCGAGCAGAATATGGGGCGGGGGGGTAATTTAGCAGTTCTACGTGGGCAGAGTGTGGGATAGGAACAGCTCATATCTGCGGTTGCCTCTTTAAAAGGAAGACCCATCGGAGACGGGGGCTTGTTGATGGAAAAGCCCAGACATGTAATCAGCGAGCTACTCACTCATTTCAACTTTCCTGGCCGGGGCTTCCCTCCCCTCCCTCGAGATACGGAGCTTTGTTTAGAGAAGCCAAGGTGAAGAGCATGTTCGAACTAGAGCGTTATTTCAGATTTTCAAGCCCCCGTGAGCACAAAACGGCAGATCTTCCAGGCATTAGGAGATGCTTTTCGGACACTTCTTTTCCAGTCATAAAAGCCCAGAAAGGTTAACTACAGGGTGTTGATACACCTTGAAGGAAAAAACACAGCACTGACATGTTTTTGACCCTAATGTGGGAAAAGAACGCCTGTTTTTTATGGACGGCTTCATCAGTGGACCGGCCCCAGTTATGGCTAAAGGTCCTGTACAGAGGAAAGATTTATGTGCGACCGTGACACCGAGGGGTCCAGAGCAGGGAGATGCATCTGCAGCAGAGCCACCCCTCAGCAGCTGTAACTCATCTGCATCTGGACAAGGAATCAGTCCTCGCAGTATTCACCGCGCAGGGCAAGGCGCTCTCTCTGCTATGTAGAACTCGTCTGGAACAAGAGTGAAACAAACGTCAGAGAGAGTTTTATTAAATCCACATCCGCTCTGCGCTATCTTCTTGAGAGCTTAGGCCATCAGTGTCTTTGGAGTCTTTCTCTAAAGGAAATGAGAGCTCCAGTTGTGTGTGACTCATTGTTTCCATAAGGTCATTTTCTAGCCCCTCCATTTGGGCTGCAAGAGTTTCTTCTAGAACACAGCCCGCCATGAGTATTAGCCGGGGAAAATTCATAAACTATAAACTTGTTTCCAGCCTTTTTTTCAGCTGCATCATATTTTTGTCAGTGCAAAAGTAGGTTTTCCATCATCTCCCTAGAAGACAGTGACCTTTTGCTCTGCATTTTTGATCATACAGGAGTATATCTAGACCTTTATTGACTTATGAGGGGTGACTAAACTGGGATTAGTTGTTCTTTCGGTCTTCACGTGCCTCACCAAATGCAAGGGAAGCTTAAGACGGTGTGCTCTATCATATTGCGCTTAAAGGGACTGTGAGGAGTTTCTAAGTAATTACAAAAAAGTCTCACTTTAAGATATATGCCTGATTGAAATACACACTTTAAGATGAGTTTTATAGCATTAAAATAGGTTATCTAAAAATGCTATTCCTTAGCCTTCTGGTCGGGTCGGACAGGGCTGGACTGGCCTGGATACTCAACTTCGGGAACAAGACAATTATTCGGACACGTCTTGGAGCACCGGGCTGTAAGTAGCGATATATAGCCGGCTACAAAACTATGATACTAAGTTTTCCAAAAATTGCTTGTTGTCACACATCAAAAACTACCGCTACATAACTAGAAAGAGATACATTACCTTGTCACTTTGCATCCAGTAAGTTGTTGAATAAAGAAGTTGTAAAGCAATGCAGAATTCTGAGGAAGGTCTTAGCTACATTTATCACAAAAAACAGACGCTTTGGCCTGGGTCTTTTGGTGCGTTCCAGTTGTAGTCAGAAGTAGAAATTTCCGAGTTCCGAGTAGGAAACTGCAACTGGAATGTTCCCCGAAGTCAGAATTTCCTACTGGGAACTTGTTGAAACCTTGCCACTCCTGAGTGGACGATCGAAGATGGATGCCCCCAGTGTGAACAGTTATTTAGCTCCTGTAATAATCAATTTATTTGCACTTCTGACTGGGGTGTGTCGCTCTAGATCAGCTGTATACATAGCATTGTTCGACTTATATTTACAAAAATGCTGCCATAGTGATAATCACATTCTTGTGATATGTATCACATGTATACATATCACATGTGATATTTGTGAACAACAACGCAGGGCGTGCTAACAACAGCTAACAATAGCCTGGTAGATCGGCATGTTTTTTCCGACTTCAACTGGAACGCCGATAAGTCGGAGATGATGTCACTCCCAGTTCCGAGGTTACTGGAACGCAGCATTACGACAGTCGCCGTACGTGCTCATGGGTAGCAGAGTCTTAATGTTGCCGCAAATAGATTCTCCTTTAAAAAAACAATTTCAGTGAAGTTGGGATGTTATGTAAAGTGTAAATAAAAACAGAAGACAAATTTTGCAAATCTTATCAGACCTATATTCAGTTGAATACACCACAAAGACAAGAGTTTTAACATCAAACTGATGAATGTCATTTTGCAACTAAAGACTAAAAAAATAACTGTTAGGAACATTCCGCAAGTGGACAGATTATTTAGAAACATGTTAGTCATGATTGGGTATATAATGGACATCCCCAAAAAGCTCTGCTATTCACAAGCAAGAATGGGAAAGAATTCTTCCAACAAAACCACAACAATTGGTGACAACTGAGTGTTAAAGAAAAAGATGATGGAACAGTAGTAAGCCCTGTCCCCGCTATTTCGGAACATGTTGCAGGCTTTAATTTCAAAATGAGTAACAATAAAAGTGACCAAAACATTAATAAACATCTTAACATGTTTGCTTGTTCTGTGATGTCTGACATTTTAATCTGTGTGTTGATGAAACTTTTAAAGGGATAGTTGAAAGTTCTCTCCTCTCCCTCAGTAAGCCACAGTTTGTTGAAGTTTGTGACGCAGAACCAGCTGCAAACAAGGAAGTCTTGTACAAAATACAACAGGTATTTTCTCCAACTACAAGAATTCCCATCAAAAAATATTACCACAGTTTAAAGCCCCACTTCCAGTAATTGGTCCAGTATGGATCGGCACGGTTTGGCTCAGGCCGGATCGGTAAAGCCTGATCCTGTTTGCGTTTCCACAGCCAACTGAACTCTACTTGGTAGGCGGCGTATAAGCCGGATGCATGACGTCACAGTAGCGCGACACCTTGTACCTGGCTATTAAATACAATGAAAAAGAAATCGCGACAGAGTTAACAAATAGCAACGATGGAAGACACCCAGCAATTCTTCTTCTTTTTTGTGATCAGCATGTGGCTTAATGAAGACGTGAAGATTTAAACATGGCGGGGTTATGTGTTGTTCTGCTGTCGCACTGGAAGTGATGTTTCCTTTGACCAATCAACGGACTGCAGTGTTTCTAGCTCCACCCTCTGGGGTTGGATCGGTATGCTTGACACCCCAACAGAAGGGTCCCAAAAAGAAGGATGGTACAGTTCGCTTATAAGAGGTCCTGTCCCAGTTTTAGGCTATGGAAACGCCACAAAAAGCGAGCCATACCGAGACGAACTGAACTGAACCCTCTGGTGGAAACAGGACTTAAGAGTATGCTACCTAGAATTTTTTTAATGTATGAATTTTTCAGAAAATAACAATATATCTGGAACTAACCTACTCAGGTCACGTATTCTACGTATTCCTATTTTCAGATAATATTTTTTTCTGAAAATTAATACTCTCAAAAGAAAATTCTCTGTAGTGTACTCTTAAACTGTGGTTTTCATTTTTGCTGGTAGTTCTTGTAGGTGGAGAAAGTACCCTTTATATTTACCTTTTTGCGGCTGGTTCTGCGCAACATACTTTTACAAATTGTGGCTTACTGAAGGAGAGGAGAGAACTTTCTACTGCATTTAATGTATTTAGTGCCATACGGAGCTTGTACAACCCCACTTCAATAAAACTGAACTATCCTTTTAGGCTCTTGCAGCAAGCCTCTAGTGGACACTACAGGAACTGCAGATTTTTGCATTTATTTCTGTGTTGTATAATTACAATGGGATTTGTTTTTTCATTAGTAGTCTCCTCCTAATTACTAATAAAAATGACCAAGATCAACCACCTCTTGTTGCACTTTTTACAACACCTTATAGTTCCCACTCCTTATGATGTGAGCAAGACATTAGGGGTTTCTTACTCTGTTTGCTGTCTGGTGGGCTTCACTGTATGATAGATAGACACATGAGTCATGTTGAAAACCTCCAGACATCATGTCTTTTAAACCAGGAGAGGAAACCGTCTGCCCTCTGAGCTGACTCGTGGAAAAACCAGATCAAGCATTCTGCATCAGACAGGAGCATGCCTTTTCACCGTTGTCACGATTAAACGCTGCTTTTTAACGGCGTCTGTGGAAAAGTGTGGGTCCTGCAATGAATTAGCTGAAAGGAGGGGAAAAAGTGAACCTCCCTCTTCTCCTCCTCCTCCTCCGTCTCCTCCTGAAGGCTTGCGGTGGGCTTTTAAAGACTGCTCTAAAAAACCGCACTTCTCTTCCAGTAAATTTCAAACTCCCGACATGACATCTCTGAAAACCAAACAGAAAAGTTGCCAACCACGGTCAGGCATCACTGGTTTGAGTTATAATGCCACAGCTAAGAGAAAGACTTGTGTTAAACAGTTTAACTCCTGTTCAGATAAAATTATTCAGAAGGGGATTTCGGTAGAAGTCGATGCAACACGATGGGGCAGGATGAATGATACTGGAGTAAAGAAACACTTGGAAGAGGACAGTTTGTACTTGGGAATCAGATTTAAAAGATACAATTTATGGCACAAGTCAAACCAAGTGTCTCACCACAAATGAAGAGAGAGTTTGCCTGAGGGGCCGTTTTTCATTTTCGAAGGACCACAGCTGAGACAGTGGGATGTTTCTGGCTGTTAAAGGCAGGAAGTCTCAAAGCTTAACTATGCTGACTAATACTTTGTTTTAGACAGAATGAGAATGACTGAGGGAGTAATTATTGCTTGATGGAGGAGTCTTAAAGGCAGATAGAGGCATGTAAGACAATAGAGTGGTACAGGATTGAGTCCAAAAACGAGGGGAGTTAGCATTTAGCACATCCTGGTTCCCAGTAATCCAGATTAAATGGAATTAGGAATACCAGTTTCGGATAAGTGCCTGGAATAATGTTTGTGGTGAACACATGCACATAACATTATAAAGTTTAACAGGGAATAAATGCAACTGAAGCCTTGTTTAGTGTTTAAAACAATAGTTGCTAACTAACTGCTAACAAGGACTACAGAAATGGCTGGGGACCTGATGATATTTTTTTATAATCAGTTATGCACTAGTGCCCTGCCATAAAGACTAACTTGATCACAATAACATGATGTATATATTGAAGTTGCTTCTAAATCAGGCCGACATGTGGTAGTACATAGTAGCTTACTATTAGCTTTCAGTTTTGCCAAATACGTTAAAGCCTAAAAATCGTGAAAAGTAGGCTATAGTTTGTTAACATTACGACAAAGACCAGAACATCTAAAATTTGTGATTTTTCATTTACCATAGAGATCCAAAACACAGTGAATAATATCATAGACTTTTAGTTGGCCTGCAGTCAAGGGAACCAGTTCGATGCAAGCTTTGACATTTGCCTTCAAAAGAGACATAATTCATGTTTTAGCATTCAAAACCTCCAAATGCACATAATGAATGATATGGTGAGGCCACACATCTCTATTTGCAGTTTTACCGCGGTGATTCAACAGTTATAAGTGGTTAACTTTCACACTGCACTCACACAGGCCAACCAAAGCCTGTCAAATGTTGCGTAATATAGCCACCTGCCGCTAGTTGGTGCTGTTGCTGTGGTCTCTGATCCTGCCAACCAGCATTTTCTAGCACTCTGACCCAGATATACACATCAGTATTTGAGGGAGTTGATGGTTTAGCTTGAAGCAGTGGGTCAGTACTTTTAGATAAAATGGAGATAAACTGTTTTTAGGCAGCGTCATTGCATTTTGACAGTAGTTACGTTAAACCAGCAGACTTCAAACAAATATGGGGATTATTGGGTGTAGCCAACTCTTCTTCAGATTCAAAGAAATAATTTTATGGCCAAGAAGCTGCTGAACTGTTCAGTGTTGTGATGTTTGTAAGTTGTAAATGTATGCAACATTACCTTTGAGATGTTTCCATGCATGGTCCTTCACATTAGCTATCACTGGGTATTTTGTGGGTGGCAGCCTGATCTTGCAGTTAGGTCTAAAATCTGGCACCAAATCAAGGCTTAAATTGTAGAGTTATAGCAGATAGTGTTGTAGAAATAGTCTTCTATTTGTCTTTTCTATTTATGTTTATGTTATTTTGATTATTTTCGTATTGGATCCACTTATTTTTTTGGTTGAAATGAGATCCTACACAAAAAAGTAAGCCTTACCACTTACATTTTGTAGGATATGTAAATTAAAGCCTTGCTTAGCATGGATAATGTTACTAAAAATAAATATAGAAGACAAAAACACACTAAAAAACATTATTTTGATTCCTAGTAGCTGGAAGTTGACTGGTAACTGGATGGAAATAGGCTGGCATTTGACTGGGAGGGAAAAATTGTGCGAGTGCATCTGTATTCACACTTTTTAAAGACTGTGACATGGCATTTCATTAAATTGTCTCGTACTTTATTGAATACTTTGAAATATAACATAAATTTAAAGTCATTTATGCATGAAATTTGTAACCAGAGGTTGTGTTTTCTAACTAAATTTTGAATGTGAAAGAAACTGTTGGAACAGGACTGCAGCATAAATGCCTTGTGTAAATGTCAGTTTTTTTCTTGCCATGGTCTGTAGTTTTCTGATTAGACGTAATGACGTAAAGAGGGTTTGATTACAGGGTGTATTTGTTGAGCTTCTGGAAGATATGTGCTTTGGTTCAGGTATTTCAGAGGTTTCAGAGATTCTCTTTTAAAAGCAAGTCAAATGTTGCCAACTATTCACATCCTATCTTCCTTTTTTATGTTACAACATAGTGTGTTATCTCATTGTTAAGTTCATAGTTAAACAATATTGAGATGAGAAAAACTTTATATTTGCTTACAACCTGTCAGTTAGACACCACTGGTCAAGCCAGGTTGTAGTTGAAAGCTCTTTATTGTTCATACAAAAGGGGTACAAGAGTTGAATTTTCAGGGATTGTTGTTCATGGCATGAGGAAAAAGTGGTTAGATTTGGTGGTGACCTGATTTCGAATGCAGAGCCAGAAATTTTTGAAGGATTTGATAGCAATTTTTGGTACAAACCCAATAAGTAATCAACAGATTTCTGTGATATTTTCAGGAAACTTTAATCTTAAAATTTGGCAGAAGTGATTTGGTTTTCTTGGTGATCCGGAAATGGATGTAAATACAGGGATCTTTGGGGTGATTTGCTAATATTGAGTAATACACGTTTTTCCACGTTTTTGCTAATAACTCAGTCATTTCTTGATGGATTTTAATGACATTTCCAGAAAGTGTTGGTCATGACACAAGGGAGAACTGACTACATTTTGGGGGTCATCTGAACCCAGACACAGATCCTGTATTTTTTTTTAAGGATTTGAAAATGGCCTGTTCTCTACATTTTTGCCAATAACTGGCCTGAAATGTTGGAAATGCCTTGATGGAGGTTTGTGCTTCCGGAGCACCTCTTATTGTTTTTTCATCCATTGCTCTTATGATGAAAAGTCAGAGCATGTTTTCTTTCAGTTTAGCTCCTTAAAGTAGGATGGATTTATGACTTTTCCAACATATATGTACTTTTTTCTTCTATGAACACTTGTCTTAAGCATCCCCTTTTCCACTCTAAAGCATGCATGCTGTTATTTCAAAGAATCCATCTTTATTTGCATAGCACCGTTTATAACAAGTGTCATTTTAAGGTTATTTGTGCTTTATGTTTTTTGCCTGATTGTGTAGAGTGAAAATATACACATTTCCCTTGGGAGATCAATCAGCATTTAGCATTTAAAGATCTGAACATTTACAAAGTAAGAGGATAAAGAAACTGCCCACATCTCACACTGTTAAAAAAGGCGACATTGCAAAGCCAGATTTTTTATCATTTTGCTGGAGATTCACATTTAGACACATCTATCCCATGAAAATATTTTAACTTTGGTTGCATAAGATCTTGAGGACTTGAAAATGTAGTTCTGCTATGTCAGGAGAGCGCTACAAAGAGTTAAATTCTTGAAAAAAGTCACTCTACCACAGCAAATGTAAGGTGAATGGAAGTTTGGCTGCCTAAGGCTTTAGAATAATAACCTTTTTTTCTCTCACATATGACCCACTGAAAGCAGATTTATGACCCACTTTAGGGTCCTTACCCAGCTGTTGAGAACCACTGCTTTCCTTTAAGTTGAGCCTGTGGGTTATGAAGCTGTAGGCTCATCTATTTCACATCTATTGTAAGTTTTGCTAAGAAGTCAGGGTGGTGCAGCAAGTAGTGCACATGCCTAACAGTATGATAGGTTGCTGGTTCAGGTCTAGTGTCAGTCAGGACCTTTCTGTGTGGAGTTTGCATGTTCTCCTGGTGCATGTGTGGGTTCTGTCCGGATACTCTGGCTTTCTCCCACAGACCACAGGCTGGTGACCGGTTCAGGGTGTATCCTCTTGCTAAAGTGTCTGCTTGGATAGGCTCCAGCCCCTTGTGACCCCTAAAGGGATAAACAGTAAAGATAACCGATGGATTGACAAAAAAGCTCTAAGCAGTGTATCCACTGTCTTGGCGAATAGAAGATTGTGATCATTGTTGAAACATTCTTCAGTCTGTTTTCATTTTCATCAGTGAGCTGACTCTTCAGATGAACTGTGGATTAAAATATCTAAACTGTCAACCTTTAAAAACAAAGACCCAGCACAGCTCCTCGCTGTCCAAGTCTTTTCCAAAACAAACCTAAAAAGGGACAGAGCCACATAAGGACATGAGGTCTTTGTGCATATGGGTCCAATATAAGAACACCTGCTTTAATTTGGACTCTTACAGCTTCAGCTTGTTCTTGCAGCAACTCTCAGCTTTCTCAAACATGCTCACAAGTTTATTCTTGACCAGCCGGTATGTTCCTCTCCGTCATGTCTAACCTGCCTTACCTGCAGTCTGAAGCTCAGAGCTGCCACCTGCTGTTAGTGTGAGGAACAGGTGAGGGCTTCAGTGTGGTCCCTGAGGATGTGAAGGAGGGCTCACATCCCAAAGCCTGTATGCCCTCTGTTCTCCAGATGTAGCACACACTATAAACACTGATTCAGCTTCTTTAATGCCTTTGTTTTAACCAGATCATACATCTCTGATCTTGTGTTTTAATCCGAATAGATGTTCATAGGTTTGTTTTTAGCTCTTGAATGTGAGTCGGTTTCCTGAGACCTGCCTGGTTCCTCTGGAGGAAATGACCTCATGTCTAATGGCTGGAGTCGTCGCTGCAGCGGAGCAGCATGTTTTCCAGACCTTTTCTTCTTCCCTCTCTGTGTGTGAAGAAACTGTTGAAAAATCTTGTTCCACACACTCAAAAAGCAAACAGAGTTCTCTGGGTGCATGGCGTCGTTGTTTTTTTTTATAGATTTGTTTGTATAGATTGCCTCCTGAAGAGCATAGCTGGAAGTATGGCTTTATTAACATGTAAAATGGATGATATGTTCTGTGGTAACTAGGAAACCCCGCTGTGTAACTAAGCAGGATTGTAAATTTGCAACTTTACCCCCTGAGGCAGCTGCATGGAGAAGCAATAAATGATTTCGGAACAGCGAGGTTTAGAGTTCAGGCTTGTTGCCTTGCAGGAAAAAGAAAATCTTAGTGTGTTAAAAATAAGGCTTACTCAACAGCAGAAAAACACTTTGAGTGTCTTATTTTGCTGCTGGTTTTCTTTTCAAGCACACTGGTGTAATTTAGATTCTTTAGAGGTTTTCATGGTTAAATAAAGTTTTAGATAAATGAAAAATAAATGTTAAGATGTTTAACAAATTAAATGTTTTAATGGTCCATCCATATGTAGTCAAACTGTCTTCATAAAGAGCTGATAACAGAATATGCCAAATGTACAATGATATAGTACTAACTCTACTACGACTACTACTACTAATAATAATTTTAATAATAACAACAACAATAATAATACTGCTATTTTCTTGCACTTTTCTAAGCCAGGTTACGAAGTGCTGTGCAAAACATGAAATAAAACAAAGGTTGAAAATTAAAAACATAATAAAACACAAGAAGGCCCACCTGACACTGGGTGAGATGCAGGGTACACCTCAAACTGGTCACCAGCCAATCACAGGGCCACATAGAGAAACATACAACGATCACACACAGCCACTCAGAGATCATGCAAACTTCACCCAAAAGGCCCTGTGACACGGGGAATCAAACCAACAACCTCCTTACTGTGAGGGACATGCATAAACCTGCTGCAGCACCGTGCCACCACCATCTTACTTACAAATGAAATACTTTAATTTTGGAGATCAGAGTTCAAATTATTGCGCTTAATGCTCATCTGTTGGTTGTGAAATTAGAAGGAAGCTCTTTAGAATGTAACCTAACAGTCTGTCTGATTGCTGTTTTGCTGGTGAAACGCTTCACACAGGCTTTTTTTCTAAATGTGTCCTTCCTCTCTTTTTTCTTCCAGGAGATGACCAAGGCTGCACGGCGGATGGGCAGACCTACACTAACAAAGACATCTGGAAGCCAGAGCCATGTCGGATCTGCGTGTGTGACAACGGCCAGGTCCTGTGTGATGAGATCCAGTGTGACGAGCTGACGAACTGTGAGAAAATGGTCGTCCCCGATGGAGAGTGCTGCCCGGTGTGTCAGGGAGACTCACCTAGCAGCGGGGGACAGCCATCATTTGGTGAGCAGGCAGTCTTTTGACCCCAGTTTTAATTAACAACCTTTTTTCCTGCGATGTAAAGTAGACAGTAGCTAATAAAAACAAGTGCACACATATAGTTGACTAAATTTATAATAGATTTTGTTGACTAAAATGCTGTGAAATTTCATCAATTGAAACCAGACTAAAATTAAAACAACTCTTAGATGACTAAATTATGACTAAAAGTAAAAGATATTTTAGGTAATATTAAAAAGCGCTGTCAAAAGTAACGCCGTTTGGCTCTTTTTGCTTCTCAAATGGGGGCACAGCCATGTGATCATTGGAAAGCCTGACCCTATAAACCTACCACAGGACGAAAAGAAAGCAGTCAGACTCCCATCTGGAATAAATCAGCCTGATGATGTCATCAGTGTGAAATCTGTCTGAGCTTCAGGTTTTCACTTATCCCCAAAATAAGATTAACAATCTGCCAGCATCAATAAACAGATAATAAAATCTGAGATGAGTCATCACGGCTCAGTAGTTATTTGACTACTTTTTCTGTCTTTAATCTTCATGAGGAAGGTTGATCAGCTGACTTTGCTTTTAATATTCTTACTGAGTATAATGATGGAAGTATGGAAGCCCCAAAAGGCCATTTTAGGAGAAAAAGAAAACTAAGTCCAATACATTTTTTTTTTCCTATTCTGTTTGTGACTTGAAATGCACACTGCCCCTTGTGGACAATATGAACATTACAAAAACAAACTTATAAAAGGAGTGTTTGGATTTTTTTTACTCCATAAGATGCATTGAGGCCTTTTTTGATTTGTATCTTAAAAAATGTCCCCCACCCCCACCCCACACACTTCTTATTTTTTTCAAATATTCCTTTTTTTGTTTGTCTTGGATTAAAATGGGAAAAGGAAAATTTGCTGTAAATTTCAAATTGTATAGTTCCTTTTTTTGTTTTTTGTTTAACTATGCTAAGAAATAGTAATGCCTTTAAAAAATATGACCAATTAAAACAATCAAATCCTACTGCCATTTCTGCAGATATGTTTTTTATTTGTAAATTCATATAAAATGTTTTTTTACTTTTCATTTTCAATTAAGGGGGCATATCATGCTTGTTTCAACTTTTCACTATGCCAGACTAGGATGCCTGTAAAACATTTCTGCCCTCAGTACAAGTCATTTAGTTCCTTCATTGCCCCACAATTGCGTTCTCAAAATCCTCATTTTAGGCCATTATCAAGCTGTCATTGAAACATGAGGATCTCAGGATGACCTACAGTTACCTTGCAACATCACAGCCCTTTGTGCTCTGATTGGTCAATTCTATCAGGGGTAGAGCCAGCCTGTCCTTCTTCTTCTACTGTATTTTCTGGCAGGCTCAAAGCAGCGACTGCGTATTGAGTCCCCCTACAGGCCAGAGCTGGTAATGAGTGAATGTGAGCTAGGGATCTATATACCCCTGCTGGTGGACGAATGTGTTCCTCTGTGACGGTTTTGTGGCTAACGGACATCAGAGGGGAGGAAGTGTTTTATCAGATTACTCCAATAAAAAGAAAGTTACCTCGTGTCGTCACTACGATTTAAATCTCGCGGACATCTCGAAATGACCTATTTTCAGAGGCATCAAATCTCGTTCTAGGATATCAGAAAAAATACAATATCTCATTTTTTGAAAATTAAGGGGGTGTAAGGTCTTGTTTTCAAATTTATTATATTATATTTAAGTATTAAATCATGCATCAGCATGATCTGTCTCCTTTAAAGAAATTTCTTTGAAGAAACATGGTTTTCCCTTCAACAATGACAATATTTTGATTGAGTTTTAAAATGTAGATTAGTGGATGAGTCAACAAAATAGGAATTATGAAAAATTATCATCTAAATAAATGTATTTTACTCTTGTTATTTTTGCTTATAACAATTTATTTAGCCATTTCAGATTCCGTTTTTGCTTATTTGCCTTTTACAGCTTCCATACGATACATTTTGGTGCAATATACAAAGAATTTTCAAACCCTATCCAAATCAATTATAATGTTGCACCCCATTTTAGGTTTGAAAAAAATAATAATGAACACATTTATGAATCAATCATGCAGTTAAGTTCAACACCTTTTGTTAATAAGTTAATTACAAAAAACTTTCAAAGAGAAAGTGTATTTTATTTTTTTGTTTGTCTGTTTCTTATTAGCTCAGCTTTTGCCCTTTTTATATAGAAATATATCTACAAAAATGGATAATTGAAATATAACATATTTGAAGTCAGTGTCTTTTAGTTTGTATTATTACTTTGCTATTATACTGGTAGAGATAAATACATTGTGTTGGACACATCCATCCTTCCTTCCTTCCTTCCTTCCTTCCTTCTATCTATCTAAGTACACCCTTCCTGCCTTTCTCCCTGCTTCCTTCTGAGTTTAAATCTATCTATCTATCTATCTATCTATCTATCTATCTATCTATCTATCTATCTATCTATCTATCTATCTATCTATCTATCTATCTATCTATCTATCTATCTATCTATCTATCTATCTATCTATCTATCTAATGTTTTCTCCTTGCGTTCTTATCTTCCACCTTTCCTCCATCCTTCTATCTTTCCTTCTTTTTGCTTGTTTTTATTATTTGCCTCTCATCTCTTCCATACTTGACCACATGCTAAAGTGTTTGATCATTTTTCTGTCTTTGCTCTTCTTCACTTGTAGGTGGGGAAAGGATCTATAAGGTAAGTAACAGACTTGTGTTTTTTGCTGCACTGTTTTTCATCACCTTCCTGGAGTTTGAGGTCTTATTTTCTCCTCCTCTGATTTTAGGGTCAGAAGGGAGAACCTGGTGATGTCCCTCTGGTAAGAGTCTGCTGTGTACAAACATTTCAATCCTGCACCACCTGAGCCTTATGTTTACTGATGTATTTGATGTTGTTCCTGCAGGTGACGGGTATCAGAGGACGTCCTGGACCGATGGTGAGACTTTCTCTGATTTTGTATGATGACACTTTTTCCTGCTCTGTACCTGTTGAGATGCTTTCACTGACACTAGATGGCATTAGAGGACAGTAAACTTTCAGTTTCACCTTAAAAGGACTTCTGCAGGATCCGCTCTCCTCTGAGTCACTGTGACTTTTCAAGCCCTCGCTGGCGTACCTGTTTTAAGCTCTTAATGGTTCTGCTCCAGCTTATCTGTCAGATTTACTTTTACCAAACAAGCACAGCTGATCCCTCAGGTTTCATGTTCGTCAGTGTAGCCCAAAATCAAAGCTGGGATGTACGCTGTGGTATTATGATCCCTGAATGTGGGACAAAAGATCTGAGGGAAGAAATAATATGAATATTTTTAAAAGGATAGTGAAGACCTGTCATAGTGCAGTCTAGTTTGTTTTTTCTTAATTTTATGAGAGAGTTGTTTTATAGTTTTATTCTCTTCTTATTAAAGTATTTATCATCTTTTGTCGTGTTATTTTAATCGAGTTTTATTACACTCTTTTTGGTGCTTTTTTATCTGACATCAGCATATTTTCTATGCTTATAAGTTTTTACTTTGGTATTATAGTGTTATTTTTTTTCAATTTACTGTAAAGCACCTTGGTAGGCCACTGGCTGTCTTTAAAGAGACTATGAGGAGTTTCTAAGTAATTACAAAAAAGTCTCACTTTTAGATATATGCCTGATCGAAATACACACTTTAAGATGACTTTCATAGCACCAAAATAGGTTATCTATAAATGCTATTCCTTAGCTTGGCGGTCGGGTCAGACAGGGCTGGACTGGCCTGGATACTCAACTTTGGGAACAAGACAATTAAAACTAGAGCAAATTTATATTATTCGGAGACGTCTTAGAGCACCGGGCTGTAAGTAGCGATATATAGCCGGCTACAAAACTACGATACTAAGTTTTCCAAAAATTGCTTGTTGTCACACATCAAAAACTACCGCTACGTGACTAGAAAGAGATACATTACCTCGTCGCTTTGCATCCTGTAAGTTGTTGAAAAAAGAAGTTGTAAAGCAATGCAGAGTTCTGAGGAAAGTCCGAGATGCATTTTTATTAGCATCACAACAAAGGCACGCTTTGGCTTGGGTCTTTTGGTGCGTTCCAGTTGTAGTCAGAAGTAGAAATTTCCGAGTTCCGAGTAGGAAACTGCAACTGGAACGTCCCCCGAAGTCGGAATTTCCTACTGGGAACTCGGTGAAACCTCGCTACTCCTAAGCTAACAACAGCTAACAATAACCTGGTAGATCGGCATGTTTTTTTCCGACTTCAACTGGAACGCTGATAAATCGGAGATGATGTCACTCCCAGTTCCGAGGTTACTAGAACGCAGCATTACGACAGTCGCCGCGCGTGCTCATGGGTAGCAGAGTCCTAATGACGCCGGTAATAGATTCTCCTCATAGCACCTTTAATTTGCTGTACAATTAAAGCTGAAATCGACATTAGTTTTTAAATCTTGATTTCCTTAGAAAGAAGTAGATTGGTGATAGGGAGGTCCAGGTCTTTTGTGTTTTTTCTTTTTATCAATGACTTTGTTTTTTTTCTCGTATGGTAAGTGCTTGGTGCAGCATTATTTGTGTGAAACGTGCCATGCAAATGAAGTCTGATTAATTTATTGATTGATTATATTATGATTTAATTGGATCACTTTATGACTTGTGTTATTTCTTTACGTTCATTATCACAGGGACCTCCGGGCTCTCCTGGAGCGAGAGGATCTCGTGGTAACAAAGGACGGCCTGTAAGTTCCCTCACAAAAACACAAAGAACAAAGCCTCATGTCCAATCGTTTCCTTTATATTAATGTTATTACATATGTTTGGAATTTGATTTCTTTCAATGCTTTTTATGAGGCAAGCAAACCTGAACCATAAAATCAAAATACACAAATTGCAAACAAATGAAACTTTTTCTTTGCACTCCCCTGGTTTTTGTTTGCAATTCTGACCCGTTCCTACTGTGGGCGGGGCATATGAAGCTGCCTCCTGATTGGTTGCTGAAGTTTAGAGCCAAAGCCCAATGGACCTGAAGAAGTTATGGGCTTGTTTTGCTTTTAACTTCACACATGGTTTGGACTTTTAATTGTTATACGACTGACAAGCTAACATCTCAAATTTAATCTGTTACAAATTAAAATTGTTTTACCAAGGACCCTGTTTAATGTTGGTGGGAAAACTTGCAGGAAAGACTTTCAGACAAACAGTGACCTCAAGCCTGTGACTACCTCCGGTCCACTCTGCCAATCAGCAGGCAGCTTCCTAAGCCCCACCCACAATCAGAAAACAAAGGCAAAGAAAAACCAGTGAGCACAAAGAACAAGTCTGAAATGCAAACACAAATTAAGTTGGATCAACAAAATTTCGAAGGTTGCAAACAAAAAAATTTTTTTTTTTCAAAAAATTTTTTTTCAAAAAATTTTTTTCCGGATTTTTATTAAGTTTTATTTGTTTCTTAAGAAGAAAACATTTTTAGCTGTGTTGCTCATTCCAGAAATGTACAATCCCAAAAAGTTGTATCTTGTTGTAAAGGCGACTAATCCGGCTTTCCAGTCACATTAAATATAATACCAGATGGTGTTATTAAAATAAATCATTGACTGAATTTGTTTCCAAACTTTTTTTGAGGAGTATATATTTTGTATTTCTTGTCACTGTTTTAAAGAGGGTTACAAAAACTGAAGTTGGAGATCTGTACTTGCAGAGTTTACCTGCATACCTGTGGGTTTGTTGGGAAGAATTGATTTGACTTTATTTTACAAGCTTCTCACTGTATGAGCCACATTTTGTTTTTGGTTCTTCGTATCTCACAGTCAGTATACAGGTCCTGTTTTTTATGAAGATTTTTTTGGGCTTGATCAGAAATGAGGAAAGACGGTGAATGGGGTCTGAAAGGGGTGAGCGAGGAGGGGCAGGAGTGTAGGAGGAAGGCTGAAAGGCTGAAATCAAACGAATTATCTGCACAAGTACAACACATGAGAATGTGCAGATTCAACCCACTCAGCTACTGGCACCCATAGAACTTTTATCTACTTGGTAGAAACATTTGAATCTTGCTGTAAATATTTTCACATTAGACTTTGAAATTCTTTATTCTTCGTCCTTACTGACAAAGACAAGTTCCTTTGGCAATCTCATAGCTTAGCTCTAACTTTAGTTTGGTTACTTGTACAATGAAAAACATTTATATTCTGAATAGTGTCATGATAACCAGGGATCAATGGACATTATAGGGTCAACTTGCACAGGCACTCCTGTATATTTCTCAGAATAGAACATTGTTTTGGTTTCCATTTACCTCAGAACTTGGATAAGGGGAAGTGGGAACCACGTCACATCCCAGTTGGACATGTCCCAGTTACAAGCTGGTAAAGTCAGGGTGACTGAAGCTCTGTCAACTTCCCCGTGGAAAATTTTGACGGGTGACGGGTGCATTTTTTGTTATTTTCGTGTCTTGCCTCAGTCCTGCGTCCATATCATGCAGTTAAGACACATTCTTCTGACTTTGCATGCAGTAACAAGCAAGAGACGGGCAGACCTCGCTCACCTCTTATTAGCTTAGCTCAAACACTGTGAGTCAGCGGATAGTGTTACCCTGCCTCTGCCTACAGTCATCAGAAAAACTCTTCTGCATCTCTCAACAGTCCCGTGTGCTAACTATACATTACCTATTTTTAAACTAAGATGAACATTTTATGTACTTTTTGAAAGAAATGCATACAAAACTCAACCACAGGACGTCTGCAAACCACTGCAGACATGTTTTGTTTTTGCTTACAAGCACGTCTGCAGTGGTTTGGCAGTAAAACAAGATACGGAAACAAAAAATATTGGCATATCCCTTTAAAGTAATATTCAAAAAGTCGCCTCTTTGTATTAAATTAATCTTCAAATCATGATACAGCTTTTCAAACTTCACGCTGTCATTGGACTTGAATATTTGCTCGAGTATTAAATCAACTTAATTTGATTTAACATCTGCCACTTAAATGTGATTTATTGTGAGTAATCGTGACAATTCTGCAATAAATATACCCTAAAGTTTGACAACCCTTGATAAGATATTTGTGTGACAAAATAAGCTCTCAGTTTCTCAGCCTGAGAGATTTCCCATGACCTCTTGCCTTGACCTTTGATTTCTAAGGTCCTGACTCATAGCTGCTCATTAGCTTTTCATCCATCCGAACAGCCCTAAGAAGACATTCATCTACTGTCGCAGCCATTTTTGGAAGTTGAGTTGAGGCCTAACAGTCCATATAAACTCTAAATGTTGAGTTGTTAGGTAATTTGCTTTCCAAGTAGAATTATTGCTCTGTGATAAATAAATGGGCCTTATAAGAGGAGCTTTTGATTTTGATATATGGAGCCTGTTGGACTTCACATTCTTGTTCATACTCTAAGATAATTCACTTGATTTTTTTTTTTTTTGCTCCAAGATTTAATGAGGTGTCCAAATTTGGTAAAAAGATTAAGTGTAGTTTTCACTGGCACTGTGAAGTTACTTAACTAATGACATCATCAATCAGCGCCTCAGTCTGTTGTGTGCAATAAGGATAAAGAGTGCCTCCACGTTCACAGGGTGGTGAATCAGAGTCTGGCCGAGCATCATCGCTTTAAATTAAAGTGAATCATTTTCTTCCTCTCTGCTCTTCAGGGACTACGGGGCTCTGCCGGCTATGATGGAGAGCCTGGAGTACCAGGTCTGCCCGGAGAGCCAGGACCCCCGGGACATTCGACACACCCAGGGGTGAGTCCAGCATGTGCACACAGAAATGACTAGAAACAGCAACAACAAGACTATAAGTCAGTTATTACTCACACTGACACTGCAGTTTTAGTTGTTATGGTGTCATCATACCCGTCCCTACATGAGCTCAAAAGCTGCATCTGTTTTCAAGGTGCCACAGTTTTTGCCTGAAGCAACCAAAACAACAAAAACACCATAACTGATATAAGTTTCTTTTGTTTACCTGCAGGGTCTGGGAGCTGAGATGGCGGGAATGTCTGATGGGAAGATGGGACCTCAGCCCATGTTATCAGGATCACGGGTGAGGAGATGAGTATTACATTGATTATTGATCATAAATAATGTTAAAGACATTGAAGACTCTGTAAAATATGTAATAAATGTCATTTAAATGATAGTTCTTTGTGTGCAAACAAAATTGGGCAGCTTTTAAAAGTCTTTACAGCCACAGTGATGGACCAATTTAACACTTTATTTTAATTTTTATTTGTCCATAACCAGACATTTTACCCAAATTGGAACCATTTATGGTCCAGACATCCATAAATTTGTCACTATCCTGAATTCTCATTTGAGTGCTTTTGACTCTGTCCACCTCAGTGTCTTTCCACATTTCTGTAAAATAAATCAATTGAAAAAAATGTGTGGAAAAACTTAAAATAAAGGTAGTAAGTAAGTTAATATATATATATAAAAGTAAGAAAAATATTGCTCTATCCTGCTCCAAAGTTACTTGATATGACATTTGTAATGGTTTGGCTCTATTCAGGTAATGACTGATTGATTTTCAAACAAGCAAATCTGAATTTAACAGATTATAAATAAGAAGTGGCACAGAGACTGTAAACATCTCAGCAGCCTACAGCAGACGATGGTGCTTCTTGGTCGGGAAAGTGGTTTCTTCAGGATCAGAACCAGAATCAGAATCTCTTTATTGTCCCTTGAAGGGAAATTAGTTTTGCAGCAGGGCGCACAAAAGACAAGACAACATCAAAGTTAAAAAACATAACACAACACAATACCAGAAACACCATACACAAAACCACTAACCAAAGTTTGGTCCAGAGTTCATACCAAAATGGAGATTTACTACCAAGTAATTTAAAAGTGCAATGTGTGGACGTGCAAATAAGCAATTAAAGTGGATAATGTCATGTTAAATCTGTCAATGGTAAACCAAACAGTACAACAACATAACGTAAAGTATGGTCTGACAACAAGGCAAATTTAAACTTAGAGTATGATAAAATGGACAAAGTTACTTCTCTTCAAGAAGTTTTGAGTGCCCTGTGTTGCCTTTTTCTGCCCTCTTAGTTCAATGATATTAAAATACAATAAAAAATGTACACAGAAGGAAAACAGTAATACCATCAAGAAAAAGACAGCAAAATACTACATATTTATCTGTTTTTGTTTCATTAACATTGGATTATTTGCTAAATACGTAAATGAATAATTCTTGTTCTAAACCAAAGATGGCACAGGGCCCAAATGCAGCTGACCGTCCATTTTAAATTGGTCACAGAACAGTTTAATAATTAAAAAGGGGCTGTGAAAGCATTGATCAGGCTGATTTTCCACACTGTTTGCTCCATCTAAAAGTCCAGCTGATAAAATACAGTGCACTCTTAATTCTCAAAGTTTGGCAGCACCTTACAGTTACAGATTTAAATGATTCAGTGCAGCCAGTGTTATTAAAATGAAACAGGAATAATGGCATCATAGAATGGATATGATACTATATCTTTTATAAATGTCTATAAGATTCATACTTTTCTCATTTTAGACTTTAACAATAATTAATAAGAACACTGTTCACTGACTTTCTTTAGTCCTTTTTGTTTGTTAAACCCCCAAGAGAAGGTCTAATAATCTCTTTATTAAATATTAACATTCTAATTTATTTCATCAGCTGTGTTCCTATCATATCTCGTTTTAGGGTGAGGCTGGAACAAGAGGACCTCCTGGACCAAACGGTACACCTGTAAGTCATCATGCATGCTTTCAGATAGACTCAAAGATGTTGTTAAACTTTGTGTATGTGCTCACTCAAATGTGTGTCTCTCTTCTCTCAGGGACATGCTGGACCAGCAGGACCTCCTGGAGAAGTCGGAGATCCAGGACATATGGTATGACGTCATTCTTTTGTAGATTTATTTGTGCTTACATTTGGGTTTTGTTTGTGGTTTTTGATATGAGATATGAAATCAAACTGTTTGATTTTTTAAGTTGAATTTAAGTGGAATATGTTGTTGCTTGGGCGGCACAGCAGGTTGTGCATGCACCTTAAGAAAGAAGGTTGCTGGTTTGAACCCTGTGTTGGAACCTTGTGTTTGAATGTTCTCTCTGTGCATGTATGGGCATTCTGGCTTCCTGCCACAGACCAAAAACAAGATAATTTTGTTAATTGGTGACTCTAAATTGCCCTTAAATGTGGGTGAGTGTGTGATTAGTTGTCTGTCTCTCTGAGTTGGCTATCCTTGCTTGGGATAGGCTCTAGCCCTTCAAGATCTATACTGCTTATAAGGTATAGATAATGGATGGATAGATGGTCTTGCTCATTGTGTATGCTCTGACTTTTTCAGGGTCCACCTGGGCAGAGGGGACCTGAGGGCCCTTCAGGAAAACCAGGTGAAGATGTAAGTACATCAAAGAGCCATTAACTATTTACCAGTAGGTTTCACTCTGTGTCCATTATGTTGAAACTCTTAGAACATCCTACAGTGCTGCAGGCCCCAGCTCTATGTGTGGCTTAAAGATCCTCACATATACTGTGGCACGTATTTCACTTTCACTTCTGCAAATTATGTTTATTAAAATAAATGTTCTCTCACAGGGAGAGTCAGGAACATCAGGAAATGCTGGAGACATGGGATTCCCTGGATCTGCGGTGAGTAAAATTCCAATACACTACATCATTGATCAAACACTGCAGTTTCTGGATAAGACCTCTGGATGTGTGCTGTGGGTGAGACTTTAATGGAAAAACTAAGATGAAATGTTATTGTATTTTTCAGGGATCCAGAGGATTTCCAGGAACACCAGGACCTCCTGGACTGAAGGGTCACAGAGTAAGTTTAAGCTCTCTGGGGATTTTTTTTTGACACTGTAAGAACAATGTTGTTAGATAGCTTTAGACTTTGCTGCAACGCCATTAGAAAGAAATGCCTAGAAATTATCAATCGTATTTTGTAGTTACTTTGGCCAAGGAGGTTCTGTTTTTGCCAGTGCGTGTTGCCTGTTTGTTAGCAAGATGATGCAAAAACTACTAGACTGATTCTGCTAAAATTTTCAGGAAATGTTGATAATGGCCAAACTCAAATATGATTAAAATTTAGCAGTGATCCAGATAACTGCCATTAGCGAACAATTGTTTTGATCAAAAACTGTCTATCTAATATTGATATCAACATGATTCTGAGTGCTAGGTGTGGGTTTTCAGGGTCAAGGAATCATATTATGATGGTAACTTTATCATGGAACTATTGCTTACAAATGTAACAGAAATATGAGCCACCTTGGTGGAGGTTATTCACGCTCCAGGTGCTTTCTATTTTTTACTTCAGAGTGATTTGATTTTGGTGGTGATCTGGATCTGGATTTGAATCCAGGAATATTTCAAAGGATTTGTTACAGTATGCGATAGGGCAGTTTTCTCTTTTTTTGCTAAAGCTCAATGAGTTCTTATCAAATTTTAATGACATTTTCAGGGAATTTTGGTCATGGCACAAGGGACAAGTACTTAAATTTTGGTGGTGATCCGATTGACCAACATTAGTGCTTTATTGTTTAACACTATTAATAATATGAACATGATTCTAAGTGTTGGGGAGGTTTTCAGGGTCAAGGATTCATCTTTTAAGCATAACTTCATGATGGAAACATTGCTTTTATGTGACATTACTATGTGAGTAACAGTTTTCATTATTTTCTTTGTCTTATCTTAGGGTCATGGTGGACCTGTTGGCCAAAAAGGTGAAACTGGAGCTGTTGGTTCCAAGGTATGAAATACTGATCCACAACATTTTACATTCTTTTTTTCTGCCATTTTTTGATTACTTGGTTTGTTGACAGGCCCTATGAAGACTAAATGCTTCCTCTACCCTCTTGCCATGAAGTGTTGTTGCGTTTCTAATCTAAACTTATTCTCTTGATCCTTTTTAGGGCGCAACAGGACCCTCAGGTCCAATGGGCGCACCTGGACCCATGGTGAGTTCCTTAAAAAACGACTTTTCAATTTCCAGGTTTTAACACTTAATGCTTACAGCAGCTACGGATAGGTTTCAGCTTTAAGAGCCCATATTATGCTTTTTCTGAGTGCAATATGCTTTTCAATGTGTTTAACACAGCTGCAGGGCCTCATCAGAAATTTGGGCCCCTTGTGAAGATATCCGATTAGGCCCTTTCCCAACCAGCTATGACCATTTTCCCAACCAAGTATCTGAAAAGCAGAGTGAATAATATATATGACTGGAATTACATTTTTAATAGACCACTTATTGTTATCACACCAAAGTATTGTCTTCAAACAGTGAAGAAAACACATTTCAGCTAAAATAATAGAACAAATTTCTAATTTTTAGTATATAAAATACCCCGAACTCTCCAGCATTTGGACTGTTTCAAGCATCCAGAACTATTTTATAGATCATAAAATTTAGGGTATCTATGGCTTTTAACCCCTCTAAAAGATTTTTTAAAATGCAGATTATACATTTGTCTCGCTCTATGACCTGTTCCTCTACAGATCTAGAACATGCTATTTGGGACAATAAACGAATAAACAAAACCAATATGCTCTTAGAAATGTAGAAAGTGGCCTCTTTTTGTATAAATGTTATCTTTTGAGTTAAAAATTGCCTAAATATAAACTGTAATTAAAAGAAGAAAAGCTTTTTTTGCATTTGAAGAGAGGCAAGATCTTTACGGATGGCAAACCTATGGCAAAGCTAATAAATTAATTTGTAAAGAATACTGATTAGAGAATACTTAAGGATCCCCTACCAGTCATGGGCCCTTTAATATTTACAAATTTTCCTGCTTAAACTCACACTTCCACCAGTCATCCCTGAAAACACCCCATGTAAAGTCCTGTAATTGATTTGCAGGTGAAGCCCATGGGTTCAAAGTAGCAAGCCCTTTCCAGAGACAGTGGAATGATTGCAGAGTTTTTGACAACACGGTGCTGTGGTTACTAGTCACCACATAGTAGACCTTTAAACCAATCAGAGTGGACTAGGCCTACAATACAGGGGCAGAAGCTTTCAAAGAGTGTCCCAAACAGAGAGAGAATAGTTGAAAAATAGATATACAAGCTCAATGTAAGACAAAATATGAGCTTTTTAAAATGACACTTTCAGAGTTTTTGATTTTAGAGCAGTTTTAGCAGGGTGAATGATATCCTTCCCATTTCTACTGAGTAACTTGATCCCCTGCTTTCAGTCTTTAGCTTCAACATGCTAGATAGTTTGAATCAAACTGTTTCTTCCTTGTTTTATAAAATAACTGAGGCCACAGGACTGAAGAGTAGGGTGATGGATGATGTTACAAAGAGAATAGAGACCAAGCAAGAATCTGGACTAAAGTTTATAGTGGGCAGGATTTCACACAAAGGAGATAGCTTCTAAAATGCAGATCAAACACTAAGCTGGGCTAGTAGCTATTGGATAGATGCAAACATTTTGCGATCAGAAAGCCCAAGAAGAAAGCAGAATCATATTTTCACAAAATCCCACTCTGCATCTCGCTAGTTAGCATAGCTCCATGCCGGCTTTACAACCATCTGCTAATAAAGCAAGCACACCTAACCAAATTCTATTGCCTGAAGCTAGCCATAAATCTTTGTCCAGTTTGCTTTGTCTTTAATGGCTCAACGTCCTGCTTGATTTTATATAAGGTGATGCCAGAGACCAACACAAAAACAACTCTCCTCACTTTTGCCTTTTATCAGGGTCCTGCTGGAATGCCAGGGGAGAGAGGACGCCCTGGACCAGGCGGGATTGCTGTAAGGATGATACCATGGTGCATCAGAAATCTCTGCTGCCATGTTTTGATGTTCGTCTCCTTTTTTAAACAACAAAAGTTTTCTTCTACATTGTAGGGAAAGCGAGGTCAACCTGGAAACACTGGGAAACCTGGATCCATGGTAAGGGCCACACTTGTTGGGTGTATGTTTGTTTATGATCTTGAATCACGTTTCTACCTCAAGGATCTAAGTCAGCCTCTGGTCCGCCTTTTGGTAGTGGTCTGGATCCTGTATTGTTAGTCAGTAGACTTTGCAAGTCTACCTGATATGAGATTCTCCTATAGCCTATGTTAGTACATAGCTAATCCAGCTTTGTGTATTCAAACTCCTGAATATCCAAGTACTGTTCCACATGACAAGTCCCATTTCAGTCTACCACCACTATTGTTGGGACACTTAACAAGTTTGCAATTAAGGAACTCCAGTTTCAGTTTAGTCCTGGTTTCTACAAACCAGCAAGTCTTTTAGTTGTTCCTTGGAGTAGAATCACAGTCTTATGTACCAATAATCTAGCACAGCTACTTGCATTAGTGTGCATTCTTGTGTGTCTTCAACTGTTTAATTGTCACTGCTGTTCTTTTAACAGGGTCCCTTGGGTCTCAGTGGACCTCCTGGATATCCTGGCACCCCAGGAATGAAGGTAAGGACAACTGGACTCCTTAAACTTGTTTTTATTTGGCACATACCCTCAAATACAAACCATATCTTCCTAAATCACATTTCTTGACATTAACCTTGCTGCATTATCCTCCACAGGGACAACCTGGCCCCACAGGAGTTCGTGGACCAGAGGGCCCTCAGGGACAGAGAGGAGAGACTGGTCACCTAGGAAGAGCAGGACCAGTTGGCCTCCGGGTTAATATCTTACATTTCTCACTTGCAAACATTTGAGCTAATTGGTAAAGCTATCATGTTTTGTCCAGTCCACCAAAGCACTGGTGCAGGGTGATCTTATGCTGATATTTGTGTTTATAGGGACCAATGGGAACAGATGGTGGTCCAGGTGCCAAAGGACCAGTGGTACGTCCTTACTTTATAATTGTTAAAATCAGTTAGCTATGATAAGTTTACCCAAAGATCTAACACTACTGTCTTTTCACAGGGTAACCTTGGTCCACAAGGTCAAGGAGGTCATCCAGGACCTTCTGGCCCACCAGGACCTCAGGGAAGCACCGGTCAGCCTGGTATCAAAGGACAACTGGTAATATGGCACTTCATTTGAAGTATTACACATTAAATTCAGCTCAAAAATCATAGTTGATGCATCACTTTTGATGCCCTCCATGAGATCTTTAATTTTTAGAAGAATCTTTTGAACTCAACCAGAAAATCCAGTGCTCCGAGGATTTACAGAGGGAAAGAATCACACACGAGTACCTCCTTTATGATTAGAATTGGTCATAACTGTCTCATGAAACTTCCCTCCAAACTGCTGTTTAATTAGAAGAATTAGATTTAATTAGAAATATGAGCTCCATAAGGCTTAATTTCTAGATAACTGATTACACGACTCACTGCCTGTAAGCAGATGTTGCAGGTCATGTTGACTCTTAGAACAACAGATGAAGCTTAGCTTTATTCGTCATTGTAAGTACTTATTATAATTTATCATGCTTCATAATGGCAAATTAAGGTCATGTGATGCCAGTGTTTGTAGTTAGTTATTAACCAACTTATAGTGTGTTGTACAAACAATTATGAGAAGGATATGCTGCACTAGGAACTTATAGTCAGTAATATAAGTGACCATTGTATGTTTTAGGTTAAGTGAGAAAATATCAAATTAAGTAAAGAGAACAAAAGCAAACAAAATGCTTGTTTTATACATTTTTTGATTTAAAAAAATATTTAATATCTACTCTTTTTACTTTACCCAGAGCTTCTAATGACCACTTGATTGCTTGCTACCTATTTCAAGAATAAAAATATCAATAAACTTTTAACTTTGTGAATATGGTCTGTGATCACCTATTATATTGTAGTATCACCTAGCCTCATTAATAATTAAAAAAATAATTTACAGTGTCTGAAACTTTTTATTGTCATAAAGAATTATAAGTATTTGTAATTTCTTCCAGCTATATGCACAATACAATCCACTTTATTTATCAGTCATTATAAAAGCTGCAAATAATAATAATCACCAGTTTTTATATAATGAAGCTTTATAAATTAGCATAGTACTAATTACTATGATTACACTGCATTATAAGCACATTGTTGTGATGCATTAAAAAAAATTATTCTACGTTTATAATGCGTTATAAAGGGGGGTTCATAGAAAATGTTACCAGTAGTTTATACAGTTAAGAAAATCTAAAATATAAGAAGATTATTGCTTATTAATAAATGATGTATTTGAAAAACACTTTATGTCACATACTGAGAAGAAGATTTAGGAAGCTCATGTTTTATTGCTTTTCCATGACAGGGAGATGTTGGTGTGCCAGGATTTAAAGGAGAAGCTGGACCTAAAGGAGAACCTGTAAGTCTAAAATATAAAAATGACTTTAATTAACCAGTGTATGTAATGTTGGCTGTTTTACGAGATAAATATGCTATTCACGTTAGACTGCTTTTTTAACTATCTTTGTGGTTCTCTTATTCCAGGGACCTCCAGGATCCCAGGGTGTACTCGGACCTCAGGGCGAAGAAGGAAAGCGAGGAACACGCGGTGACTCTGGCTCTGTCGGCCCTCCAGGTCCCGTTGGAGAGAGAGTGAGTTATTCACGCTGGCCCTTAATGGAACAATGATCGGCCTCAGATCTGCTGTTTAGCACGTGTTGTTTGAACTGTGGTACAGCAAAATGGAAGGAAAACCAGTTTGTCTCAACCAGTTCTGATTCAGCGACTGTACATTTCATTTCCTCTGATGTCTTCTTTAGTTTCTCAAACAATTATTCAAGTACACAAACAAGCTGAGCGTGTAGTAACTGCACTCCTGGGTAGCACATTAGTGGAGTTTTTAAGTATCAAGGGCACTCCAGTGTAACCATGGCAGAGCTTTGACACAGAAGCATGAACCAGGCCTTGGGACTCCCAGATTCCCCCACAAGAGCATTATGCAGCCCACCTACCACCAGCTGTAAACTGAGATGGCAGATCTGAGTTAGAAGTTTCAAACTAAAAAGAGTTCTTGAGTTTATTGAAATAATTGTTTCAAGTTTATTGTAATATAACAATGTGTCCTTTTTTTTAAAGAAATGAGCATGAGTGTAACTGATGATCTGTTTCAGGGAGCTCCTGGTAACAGAGGATTCCCTGGTGCTGATGGATTACCAGGACCCAAGGTTTGTTTTATTTTAGTATCAGAAACTGTTGTACGGTTTATATTTCAAAAATAACTGGGGCATTAGCTTTAAGCTTAAAACAAACTAAAAACTGTGTCCACCTCTTCTCTCTCAAAGGGTGCCCAAGGAGATCGTGGAATTTCAGGACCACCAGGGCCTAAAGGCTCACTAGGAGACCCTGGTCGTACAGGAGAACCTGGTCTACCAGGTGCAAGGGTAACACTGACAATAATTACACTTTATTTACAGATTTCTCTGCAGTTATATTCTAAATATGTGGTAATTGTTTGAGCTTATATCCAATGTTAACTTTGCTCTCTTCTTCAAAGGGTCTCACTGGTACCCCAGGAGTGCAGGGAGCAGAGGGAAAGCCAGGACCACTGGTGAGTTATTGTTCCGAATCCTATTAGTAACATTGTTTAGAATATGGTTAAAGGTTATAAAAATTTTGGAAATTAATTGACATTAAGTTTGTTTTCCTTGTAGGGAGCCCCAGGTGAAGATGGTCGTCCAGGCCCAGCAGGGTCCATTGGAAACAGAGGACCAGCTGGAACCATGGGAGTGCCAGGACCTAAAGGCTTCCTTGTAAGGCTGCAGTCCCTCCAACCTCTACCTGATATATCCATCTATTCCCTGCTCTATCACTAAAAATAAAAAAAAATGTTCTTTAGGGTGATCCAGGAAAGACGGGTGAACAAGGATCTCCTGGAGTAGCTGGTCAAAGAGTGAGCACTACTTTGTATTACCTTATATAACCATGAGTGTGGGGAAAAGACATGTAGGCGCTCTATGATCCATTGAAAGCAGGACTGTAGACATCACACATTTATATTAGCATTGTCATCTGTTGTCTGCAGGGTCCTCCCGGAAAAGACGGAGAAGTTGGGCCTGCTGGACCCCCTGGTCCACCTGTAAGTGTTGATTTCTGTGCTACTGCATTTAACTTATATTTACTTCTATAAAAACGGACTTAATTATTATGTTTGATCCCAAAGGGTGTCGCAGGAGACAGAGGAGAGCAAGGACCTCCAGGTGTGAATGGATTCCAGGTGTGTAAATATAATTTTTTTTGTACCAGAAAACAGGCTATCCTTTGATATAAGCACGTCTCTTCGGAAGGCTCTTGTTATTACGTCCAAAATGGACTGCAGCATCATTAAGCAGATTGGCCGAGACAATTATTATTTCTTCAAATGGAAAGTGTGACAACAGCAGATGTGTACGAGATCACTCACAATCAATCTGATAATGACAGGCTTCAAAAATGATAAAAAAGCAATACTAACTACTTAATGAATGCTAACAAGCTGGACCAAAGGGTTCCATTGTGACTCTAGTTTTAGCTAGCAAAGCAGAACGACATTTAGAGCTTAAATTAACCAGAAACAAATTCACATCATTAGGAAATGTTGATGTGTTGTAGCCATTTTGTTCCAAATGCTAACGATAGTAACAAATGATTTAGCTAACTGCTGGTTAACATGCCAAACAATCAGGGTTGATAGTTGAGCTTCGTTTTTAGCCAACAAAGTATAACAATATAGTAAGACTAAATTATTCCAACCAAGTAAATAACAGCTAAAATACCTGTCTTGTAGGATTGGGGCAATAAAAATGCTTAAATATAGAAATAAAAAAATTGGCCAACTGATGGTTCAGAGGCAATAAAGTGATCATCATTAAAGATGAGATTTAAGCTAGCAAAGCATAAATTACTCAACAGTTTATAAATATGATTGATATTAAAATTTTAATATTTCACATCTTGTAGTAATAAGCACCAGAAATTGCCGAAACACAGATGTGATTCCCACACCTTGAAGGCCAAGCTGTAATAATGAAATTTGGAATATTTACACAACCAAAGTAGATAATACATGATGACATGGAAATTATTAATACTGCCACTGATAATGTTAAAGTGACAATAGTGGAAGTAAAATACTTACATTAGGAAATCAATATGACTTAATATGACATTCAAAGGAATGGTCTTATTGTTATTGTCTTATGCTCTCAGGGTCTGCCTGGAAATCAAGGCCCTCCTGGAGAACCTGGAAAACCAGGGGACCAAGTAAGTATGACAGAAGCTGAACATGTTACCTTATATAGAGCACACTCCATCCAATTTAAAAGTATAATGCTTAAACTATATGCAAGGAATATTATCAGCTTAATAGTTCTCAAAAACTGTTTTGATTGCACATCAGTAAATACGTGTCTTCTCTATCAAAGGGTATTCCTGGAGAGCTTGGTCCTGTGGGCCAAATTGGACCAAGGGTAGGTCATTTTCAGTCTGTTGCACTATTTAGGAATAATAATATATATCACAATGTGGAAGACTGAATCCAATGTGTCCTCAGGGAGAGCGAGGAATTCCAGGGGAGAGAGGAGAGATGGGTCTAACTGGTCTGCAGGGGCCTAAAGGAATCCCTGGAGCACCTGGTCCAGATGGTCCAAAGGTATGGAACAGAAACATTAGTTCTAAGTACTGCAATGCTCTATCATAAATCACTGACCAGCATTAATGTCCCACTCCTCACAAACTTTCTGCCTCAAAAAACATGTATGAACACCTTTTTCCGACTTATAGCCCAGACAAATCATACCCTACCCCCTCTTATATCCACAGTCTTGAATAGTTTCTGACCATCATCTCCCCTTTGATCATCACGTATTTGGGTTTGGGTGGTGTAAGGACGCACCCTTACCCATTGCTTGTCCTGTTCAGTGATATACAGCTACCAAAAATGGACGTTTTTGTGAAATAATTGAACCTGTTAACCCCTGTTCTTGTCCCTGTAGGGTAGTCCTGGTCCTCCTGGTGTACTTGGTGATGTTGGCCCTCCAGGTCTTCAGGGAATGCCAGGAGAGAGGGGCATCTCTGGACCCCCTGGGCCCAAAGGTGACAGAGTAAGTAGATCAATTTCTCCTCTTTTTCTAATGAGTAAGGGAAGTATTTCATTACGCATATAAAAGATAACGAAACATGTAGAATAACGAGGGGCAGCTTTTGTAACATGATGGCAAAAAAGCTGTTTGAGGTCATTTACCGTGTCAAACGGATCCATCTAACTATAGAGTAATTGACATTAAAGAGCACAGCAAGAAGGTTTCTTGTGTGACAGGAATGGTCTATGTAGCCCTGTGATTGGCTGGGGACCAGCTCAGAGTCTAGACTTTAATTCTGTCAGCTGGGATAAGCTCCAGTCCCCAATGACCCTGACAGGTATAAACAGTACAGGGGACGGATGATATCAAACTTTTTGAGGCCTTTTGAGGCACAGCAACTCAATAATCTTCAGTAACTGTCTGAATCAAGAGAGAGTGAAAGCATTGTTACATCAATAACCTGTTAATATTTGGATATCTGGCGAAACTGGCGAAAAGCCTTGCTAGTTTTATTTACTTCCAATATTGCTAAATGATTTTTGGATTCAAGACTGTACAGGAGTTTGCTTATATTTTTATTTTCCCCTGTTAAGTAAAAGATTTTTAATAACTTTGAACTAATACGCATCTCCACAATATGATGCCAGTTTTGAAGAATATGAGAAAGTGGTGAGGACTTTTTTCACCACTTTTAACCAGTGTCCTGTATGTTGCCAACATATTTGTGTAATGCAGTGTGTAGAGTAATTTTGTCAATATCTCTATTGGAGAAACAACATTGACAAAATTTAACATAAAAGCTGATAAACTTATTCGATAATTAAACAAAGTGTACAAATAAATTGGTCAATTTTAGACATTTTTTGGTGTGACTGGTGAGGAGCAAGGGTGGCGAACATGTCCAACATAGTTGTGAAATTCAGCAGATATGTAATTCATTTCAACCACCTCTATAAATAACTTAAGCAAGTTAAGACAGACAACTTGAAAATTTGTTTCTAGCATTACAGTATTTTAATATCTTGGCAGCACAGTGACGCAACAGATTAGAAGAAATTTGCTGATTGAACTTCCGATTTCGACGAGGGTTTTTCTGCAAGGAGTTTTTTTTTTCCAGGCACTCCACTTTCCTCCTACCAACCAAACATGCTTTTTCGGTTAATTGGTGACTCTAAGTTTCCAATGGGTATGACTGTAAGTGTTAATGGTTGTTTGTCTTTATGTGTGGCCGTGCGATTGTCTGGTGATGGGTTACGAATGTATCTGGCTCTCGGCTCCAGCCGCCCCACAACCCCAAAGGGATATAGATGATAGATGGATAGATTTTGATATTTAGCGTTTGCGTGAAGCCGCCAATGAGCTTGAACGTACATTGTTTTAACATATGTGGCTTTAAACTCTCATCATCAACAACATGTTTTGGAGAAAATACACCCTAGTAACCTTTGTAGGATTTTAGTTCTTACATAACAGGAAGCAATTCAGAGTTTGAATTAAATATCAGGCCTTGTTGCCAACTGATGCCTGCCAATAACAGTAATGTATCTTTTTACAGGGAGCAATCGGGGAGAAGGGATCAGAGGGTACAGCTGGAAATGATGGTGCAAGAGTAAGTAGTCTATAATTATCTCTGCATATATGTCAAACTTGGAGAAAGATATATTATTGAACACTGGAGACGTGACAGTGCTTGTTTGGTCATGCTAAATTGACTCTAAGATCTCCAACCGCATTATGATTTCTGTCAACAGGGAGCCCCAGGACCTGTTGGCCCGCTAGGACCTGCAGGACCCAGTGGCGAAAAGGTAGAGACTCCCTTTGTTCTGATACATTAGAATGCAGACTTTTTTTTTTAAGTTAAGTTAAGTCAAAGCAGTGTTTCAGGAAAGTGTCAAATCCCAGGATGCCCACTATGTTGTTATTCTCTCAGCCTCTTGTGTTCTTGGCTGAGCTTCGCCACATGCTCCAGCTTGTAAAGGACAGACTTTGGCTTACACTGCAAACATAAAAAAACACTGGATTTGAAGGAAGGACAGGCTCAGTATATGATTTCAGAGATTACTGAGAGAGTGACTTGTGATGTCTTCACAGGGAGAGCCTGGACCCAAAGGACCAGCTGGACCACCGGGATCCAGGGGAGTGCCGGTGAGTAGACCTTCTCAAAGTTTTTCCTTTACTCAGTTATGGTAAAACTTCAATCCAAGGCCTTGTGAAGCACAAATAGTTAGATGTTGAGTTAACATGGCTCATATGCACAGGCTGTTGTCCTGTGTCAAGGCCAGGAGTAACTCTGTCCTGCAGCCCTTTGTTACACCCCCACTCTCGTTCCCAAGTTTTTGTCTCATCCATTGTCCTGTCCATGAAATAAGAGCATCAAAGCTCCTTTAACAGTACTATTAAAAGATTTGGTTTCTTATTAATATATCTGAATATGGGCTTTGATTAAGAGCTGCCCAATTTGTAAAAAGAAGCAGCACCAGACTAGTTAAAGGTATTGGTATAAAGTTTGTGTGGGCCTTTGCTATAAGTTTTACGGTAATCAATTCGAATGTAATCTGCCAATACAGTTTGTTTTAATGGGAAATACTTGTCTTTATATGAATTTTCCACTTGAATGCTACAGGGTGCAAGAGGTGACCCTGGTCCCATTGGTGCTGTCGGCTTTGCTGGACCTCCTGTGAGTACTGTTTTCTTTTCTTTTGGATTTAATTAAAAAAAATTACATATAAAGATGTAAATTATTGTACGTCAAAAGTTTGCTTGCTTTGTTATGGAATCAGTTACTTTTATGTATTGTTTAATGTGCCAAAAACCATGTTTCAGGGTCCTGATGGTCAACCTGGAGTCAAGGGAGAGCCTGGAGAGCCCGGTCAGAAAGGAGATGCCGGATCACCTGGACCTCAAGGCTTGGCTGGTGCTCATGGACCTCCTGTGAGTTGATAGAGAATCAAAATGTTGTGGTTTAACCTAATTCTGAAGTGAACCGTAATTGTATTTTGTTGGTTTTTCCTTTTAAGGGGCCTAGTCTTAACGTTTTAGTGCTGTGATTCCCATAAAATTGTTTATTATTTGTGGGCTTTTTATCACAAGCTGCAGACAGATAATTATTGAGCAAAGACAACTCTATTAGTGACTATAACAAGATGACAAAGTCAGTCAAAAATCATGTTAATGTAACTGTGTAGCTCCAGGATAACCAAGCTTTTTTTTGGCTAACCTGGTCTGGTTGTTTCCTTCCAGGGACCTCCTGGTGTTGCTGGACTGAAAGGCGGAAGAGGAACTCAGGGTGCACCGGTAAGAGCAGTTCAATGATTATTCCACATTGACATGTTAATCTCTAACTCTGAATTTAAAATCAAGTGGGCCATCATTTTAAGCTCATGTCAATGCATACTTTAATTAGTTCTGAAACAGAGGATGTAAATGTCCGAAACTATTGTGTCATTGCAGGGTCCAACTGGTTTCCCAGGATCTGCAGGAAGAGTTGGTCCCCCTGGCCCAACTGTAAGTGCTGCTGTTTATAGGGATGCCTTGGCTATTTACCATATGCCAGTTAAATGACACTATGCACATTTATGCACAATACCTGCATATAATATTCTATGTATTTTTGAGATAAGGCTGCATGGCAGTTAATAATAAGATCAATGGTTTCATGATTCATGATTCATGATTCATGATAATTCATAATAATTATAATAATTATAATAATTATAATTATTATAATAATAATAATAATAATTATCAATAATTCATGATAATTCATTTACGATTCTTACTGTATTGACAATCAATAACATACTATACCAGGATTACGATTCTTACTGTATTGACAATCAATAACATACTATAATAGATTTAATGTCGACAAGTGAGGTGGAACTTAAATCATGTAGCCTGTTAGTTACCACCTTTGATTGAAGGATACACAATAATACTGGCACAACATCAGCATGAGCAGATATAAAAACTTCTAGTGACATTCACAGCCAGTACTTTGGTCATTAATGCCATATATAGCACATAAATTGGCTATACTACCTACAGAATATATGAATGCAGCACAAGCTGCTAGATTATTATTGCTAAAAGTTAGCCTTTTTAAAACAGTTGTGTCTTCTGTAAGAAACTAAAATGTTGGTTTCATTTGACAACATCAATTTCCAACACTAATATGTTGTCACAATTACAAGAGCAGGTCAATTTTTGTAAAAGTCGCAGTCTTAAAATATGATTAAGTTTGAAAATACTAGTTTATTGGTTATTGACAAAAATCCAATAATGCACATCCCTATTTAAGGTATAAATTTTAAAGTAAAGCCTGTCATGTTGAATACTGAAAACAATTCATAACAGACTCTTCTTTCAGCAGTAGAACATGTTGATAGATTTAACTCTAACTCAACCAAAAAATCTAAATTGAGATCTCCTCTGTACCTGCCAGGGTCCAGTTGGAGAGCCTGGACCCATTGGTCCACCTGGAAAAGAGGGTCCTCGTGGGCTCCGTGGAGACCACGGACCTCCTGGAAGAATTGGAGAGAGAGGACCAGCAGGTCCACCTGGCAGCCCTGGAGACAAAGGAGACTCTGGAGAGGATGGACCCACGGTAAGATGAGACATATCGTCCTTGTTTTGACCTGAAGATGTTTGTTTGTTGGTTTGTGTCATTTCAGGGCAAACTGAACATCGCAGAGAGAGCTTTCTACTGACATTTTAAACAGTTATTTCTGTTTTGGCCGTAGATACAGAATTAATTTTTGCCATAAAAAAGACGGGATGGAGTATTAAAATCTCAAAATGCTATGCTTTGATTTGACATTTTTTGCCTCTTTCTTTGTGGTAACACCTGACAACAGGTACACAATGATCGGCAAATTAACCAGCTTATGAATGAATAACTTCCTGTAAGTTAATCCACTCAAATAGTGCAAAATTTACAATGAAATATCTGCACAGATCAGAACACAATCAGAGTTAATATTTCCCCTTTTTAAATGTTAATATGGGTTCACACCACAAAATGATGTGTTCAATCTTTTTTGAGATTTGGTGCTTTAACTCTCATTAAGTGTCATTTAATAAGAGTTTGTGTAGTGTTAGCAAGACATTCTCTCAGAGTTGATTTTTAACTACATGAGTGTTAACACTACAAGGTGTGAACATTGCTGTATTTTTTTTAAAAGTATAAAAGTGGAGTATAAAAGTATAGTGGAGTAGTAGTGGAGTATTAAAAGTATATAGTAATCTATATAGATATTTTCAGTTCTCAGACTATGGGCTTTTGGAATCTGTCAGTACTTGTCCAACAATAAGGAGTGACGCGTACAGATTTGATTTGACGAGACAACATTTTACTTTTGTTTTGGACATTGACTCTTTTTTAACTAAGAGTACATTTTCTGGTTTCCAGCACTTAGTGAAATTATGCCAGCACCAAAATTTTAGCTCTTCACAATTTGCTGTTACTTTCAGTTAATAGTCCTACTGTGCAGTTAGTTGATGTTGAATCATTACAGAAAGATTTCATGTGTATTAATTACTGTGTTCGTCCCATTATCCTGGCTAACTAGCTTTCAGTGCTCATGCCCATTAAACAATGACATCTTTATATGGGTTAACTAGAAGTTGGTTACATATTTTTTCTCTATTAAAAAGCAATGACTTCTTCCAGCCACTCAATTTTTTTTTTTGTAAAATTTACTGTTAAATGTCACCATATTTTGAGTTTGTGCATGTTTTTTGTGACTGTGTAGATGTGTTATCAAAGATAGAAGGTAAATATATACTGCTTGAAAACTCGATTGAAAAAAATATGCTATGTTGTGCTATTTAATTCCTACAAGAACAACAACAAAAATAATCTAAGTTTAAAAGCCAATATATGTTCTTTTGAAGGCCATTACAATAGATATACATTAAATAATGATAACAAAAAAAGAAGAGAAAAAAAAGCTTCCTTGTCACTCTTTCTCTTATACCTAATCATTTCTTCAACATTATTGATCTTCTCATATTTGTCTCTAGGGTCCTGATGGTCCTCCAGGTCCAGCTGGAACTACAGGACAGAGAGGCATTGTGGGTCTTCCAGGTCAGAGGGGAGAGCGTGGCATGCCAGGCCTTCCAGGACCAGCTGTGAGTAACAAACATTTCAAAGTTCAGACTAGACTCTGTTCAGTATCCATCTGAACCACATCCAAAGTTTGGACACCTTTATGATTATCTCCATTTCTGTTTCCAGGGTCCACCAGGAAAACAAGGATCCCCAGGAGCAAGTGGAGATAAAGGCCCCCCTGGCCCAGTTGGTTCTCCCGGACTGAATGGACCACGTGGTGATCCTGGTCCTGATGTAAGTGCAAAGATGGTCTTTCTTGACTCCAAACTTCTTCTATACATTCTTCTTTAAATTATTGTCTTATCTTATGCAGGGTCCTGCAGGATCTGATGGTCCTCCAGGCAAAGATGGACTTCTTGGACAGCGGGTAAGAGCAATAAAGGGGATAAAAAATATACTTTTTTAATGTATTTTCATGGCGTTAACAGATGTTTCCTTCACAGGGAGATCGTGGAGATAATGGTCCAGAAGGTTTGATTGGTCCACAGGGACTTCCAGGCCCTCCAGGTCCTGTTGGAGCACCAGGTGATGCTGGAAAGAGAGGAGAGGCTGTAAGTGGACTTGCCTTGGCTTCAGTTTCTCCCAAATTAATTGCAAATTCTAAGTTTATCCAGCCTGATATTTTCATAAGCGCTTTAAGAAGGAGTTGGAGAGTTTCCTGAGAATAATTATTCCCTGAGGGTTAACAAACCATCTGATCCCATTTCAGGGATCAAGAGGACCTGTTGGACCGCCTGGTTCAGCTGGAAAGAGAGGACTAGTGGTGAGTTTACTCTTTGTGATATATTAAAGCAATTTCCCCCCCTCAGATCTATGGACAAACCAAAGCAGCACGTATATCGTAATTGATCATACTTCTTCTGTTCAGGGACCTCAAGGACCAAGAGGAGATAAGGGTGACCTTGGAGATCATGGAGAGAGAGGACAGAAGGGTCACAGAGGATTCACAGGTCTGCAGGGTCTTCCTGGACCTCCGGTAAGTCCTCATTCAGCGTGTGTATACAATTATACAATAAGCCAGAGGGGCAGACTGTGCTGTTAAATCCTGATTCAAAGGGATCCAGAAGGATTGGATTAATTCATTAAAATATTATTGGTGTTTTGTTTTAACAAAGCTTTCTGCACTTTTTCTGTGTGATGAGAATATGAGTATCAAAAACATGTAATGTATCCAACTTGAGAAACACTTAGGCCTCACTCACTCCTACAAAGAAGTGAAAATAAAACTTTCTCTGTTATAAGTAGGTGTAACAACTTGGAGTGGAAACCTGTGGTTTGCTTGGGATGTAAATGGGGTTGAAAGAGAATGAGTGTCATTAGCTACAACTGAAGGAGAACTAACAGAAACTACAACCATCAGTGGTCAAAAGGAGAGTGAATGGGAAGGATTGGCTTGGAGTGCAAATGCACTTTGAACACTTAAAAGAATATGACTCAAGCTGAAGTCCATTCAGTGTTTCCTTACCAGTAAATGAAGAGGCTGCTTTACCAGTCAGTACTGTCTTCAGTCTGCATTTAAACAGGCACCCTTTGAGGCCCTGTCCACGCAGAGATGAAAATATTTCATTTTTAAGAAGTTCTCTGTAAAGATGGAATGCTTTGAGAAATGTTTGGGCACACTAAAACACTGTAGTATGTATGCCAGACCTGTAGGTGGCACTGTAACACTGCCACAGACAAATACCAGAACTGTCAAAGAGGACATGGAGCATGCACCACATAATAAGAAATATAAACAAGCACAGGTGTCTGCTGTTCTCTGTCTTCTTGTTGCTCACAGTGGTCATACAGGAGCAGAAGATTTTGCCGTTAAAGTCAAACAAGCTCTGAAGCTTCTGCACGAACATGACACCGTATTCTGTCACTGTTTCTGTTGTTGTCAGGGTTTAAGGGAGAGGTGGGACTATAATGTCATTGTTACTGAAGCTATCCATTTTCTTTGTCCACACGTAAATGCAAGGCCTGGGTTTTTAGATTTTGCCATTCTGGCGTCTGTTTTCAAAAGCGTGTAATTTCAGGTACCCATAATGCCGTATCAGTGTAGACAAAACATCTATATGATTAAAAACTTGTGCGGATATGCCTGATTTGTCTCTGTGTTCATGGCCACAGACCTTAATCCAAGGGGTCTTTTGCACAATTTTGCAAGATGTCGTCTTCCCATGATTCTTTTGAAGACTACTTGTGGATTCAGACCAGTGTCACATCTTGATAACCGTTAACCACATATCAAAACATGTTCTTTAAATTTTTGCAATTTTTATTCTATCAAAGTTCTCATATCCTGATCTGTTTGACCATTTACATCATGTCTTGGGTGTCTATTACGCAACATTTTGCTATAAGTTGATTATAAATTATAAATTGGATGCAGTTTTTTCCCTCCCCTTTGGAAACACTCAGCTCTAAGGGGGTGAGAAGGCAACAGCAGGGTATGAAATTGAGCTCTGCACTGATTGGCTGGCCAAACAAGTCTGATGGGAGGGATTATAAGATGTGTATCAGACTTTCAAAACAGTTATGGCATCCGCCTTTGATAGATAGAAAACACTCATGTTGATGCTTCTGCTCCCTGATGATGACGACAAACATGTTGTGCAGAGTATGACTCACTATAACTCAGATCACAGACAGCCATCGGCTTGTTTCCAAACTCCAAATAAAGAGACATCCACGAGGACTCACTCTGTTTTTCTCAGCTGCTTAGATTGGCCCAAAAGTCACTTGCAGTAACAAATTAAACCACTACACCCCTTGAGCTCAGAGGAATATGCTGTAAAGGCAGAGTTTGTAAGGTTCTTACAGAGTGTGTTTTATGACTAATGATATATAAAAACTTTAAATATGTTGAAAGGCTAATAATTATATACCTTCTGCTTAAGGGTACCACAGGTGAGCAGGGAGCTCCTGGAATCATTGGACCAGGTGGACCAAGAGTAAGTATGATAATAAAAAATACACTTTAGGTTTCTATGAGGAGGGGAGGCTTTGGTCCTTAATAAAAAATGTCATGAAAATCATTTTCAGGGGCCTCCTGGACCAATTGGTCCTCCTGGAAAAGAAGGATACATTGGCTCGCCAGGGCCCATGGGACCTCCTGGAACTCGTGGAATCAGTGGAGAAATTGGACCAGAGGTACTGTCCGAATATAAAGAGATGAAGATATTTGCTGCAGGGTTTGAGATGAATTAATAATGAGGTTATGTCAGATCAAGTATTTAATAAAAATCAATCAGTGGTTTCTGGAAGCAGTTAAAAAATTTGAACTGTCTCTGAGCTGCTGCCGGCAAAAAGAGTCACAAAATTAATCCATGTGGAGATTTATAAAAGCAAATGTAAACCTGTGCCTTTTTAAACTCCAGGGCCCTCCAGGAGAGCCAGGACCCCCCGGTCCCCCTGGTTCCCCAGGACCCCCCATGGCCGCCATGGACGATCTGTTTGGTGGCCCTCACGATTACGACTCAGGCCCTCCTCCCCCTCCAGAGTTCAGCGAGGACGAGGCTCTGCCCAACAGCAACGGCTCCACCATCTTGGCGGTGGACCCCGGCGTACAGGCCACCCTGAAGGCCCTCAGCAGCCAGATCAACAGCATGAAGAGCCCCGACGGCAGCAAGAAGCACCCTGCCAGGACCTGTGACGACCTGAAGAGATGCTACCCCATGAAGAAGAGCGGTACGTGTCCATTTTAGGCTCATGTTTTGTCTCTATGTTTGTCCCCTGACTTATTCTGCTTTTACATAGAGTATTATTCTCAGTGTTGATGCTTCCAGGGCTTTTAAATCTGGAGACATTGTCAGAGTTATCCATGAAAGAGCAAGGAAATATGAACCCAAAATAATTATAATAATGCTTTTAGATGGATGGTAATACGTCATGTATTTTAATATTTTTCGATGAAGTAATGGCAACTGTTTGCCACAGTACCAGAATTTAAAATCATTGAGATGATGCCTGTCAAAATTAAATTGTATTAATATAGTCACAACAAAAATACAAGCCCTGCAAACCAAACATTGGGCAATAATATGAGCTTAAATATCAAAACTTGCAGCCATACTTCTACATGTTGTCTCAATCATTGGCAAATTTGAATGAATCCAAAAGCACAGGAGAGAGTCGGCATTTGGCACTGAATCCCAAGACTGAAAGACTATGAGTTTCTTTAATAGGTTTTTTTGATAAATGAAATAAGGTCTGTAATGAAAACATGCATTTAATATTTTAACAACAAATCTGGTTAGCCATACTTTTCAATTTCAAAAGCATAAGAGTGTTTTTACAAGGATAGTTGCTAAAAACCAGCTGAGAAGGACTACAAAAATGGCTGGAGACGCTAAAGCAAATATTGTTGATCATTATTTATGAACAATAAATTTAGGTCTACAGACACAGCTTTGAGGGCTGACTTAATGAAGTTGTCAGTTAAAAGAAATTTTTCAAATAAGATGTTAAAAATGTGACATTATACGTTGGATAGACTGTTGCTGCTTCTGATTTGAACAGCCATGTTTTAGTTCCATAATAACATTAAATAGCTTTTTACTTTCTAATTGGATGTCTGTGACAATTATCACCATGAACAAAGTGTGGAAGTTTCATGAACTTTTTTGGTAACACCTTCTATGAAGCCCACATTTATAATGTATTCATAATGCCTCATAACTACACTTATAAGCAAACATAATGCTACATGATGCTTCATATCAATGGTCATAAAACTTATAGAGCTAGTCATTATAATTAATTATCAGTGATAACATAATGTGTTATGACTGTTGATATAGTGCATCATAAAGCATTATGAGTGTAGTTATGAAGCATTATGAATGCCCTCATAATGCATTGTGATTGTCGGGGCTTCATACCTCATAAAGCATTATGGTTGTAGTGTTCATGAGCATTCATGAGCATCCATGGAACAAGTCATTATAATTCATTATAAATGACATTAATGTTTTATGACCGTTGATATAAAACATCATGAAGCATTATGTTTGCTTATAAGTGTAGTTATGAGGCATTATGAATGCATTATAATGCATTACGGATGCTGTTAAAATGCATTATAAACGTGGGCTTCATAGAAAGTGTTACCACTTTTTTATCAGCATTATCCAGAAACAGTAAATACTTCCAAACACTTAGGAGGGTAAGCACATAAAGATTATCAGGCTGTTTCCCTCCCTCCTGACCAAAGACCACAAACATCAGATTATCCTGCATCTGAGGTGTGTTAAGAGTCAATTTGTCCTGATAATTGGCTCCAAAACATGTTGGGCCAACAATTGTAAGTATCATGTGTGTGAGGAAAGCCAACGACTCCCGAATCATGACTCTGTGAATTGTGACGTGAAACAGAATGTAGCCAATCAAGGATCGGGCAGACTGAAGAATAAGGAAGCAGGTGTAAATAAAAAGGAGCATGGCTGACCTGAAATATAAAGGTTGACCAACCTCAAAAATAGAAGACCAGCTCGCGTGTTTTCACTGTCTCCGGGGCTTTTTTCCAATCTTTTCTTTTTTAGTTTAAGATTTCTACATCAAAAGTAGTCCCAAGACCACCACCATCATTATTTTCGCATGTCCTCTTCCATGTTGGGTGTTGCGCTTTTGGTTGTTTCTGTGTTTCTTCTTCGGTTTATTAGTTTGATCAGATGAGATTTCTGGCTTGGAGGACTAGATTCGAGATCAGTGGTGGGACAGAATCGTTATGTGTGTGGTGTCCTGCGATGAGATTATCGGAGCTCACCACCACACACGCTACAATAAACTGTTCAATGCCTGACTTTATCTTCATGTGTGGGGTCTCTAATTGATAAAAAATGTCTTCAGATTTAGAAAATCCTCATGCGTGTACCCCGCTTTAGTCATTGGAAAAGGCAGGATACTACCTTCCACATAGGCCCACAGAAAGTTAATATACATAGGCCCTGTTTGCATGGGTCAAAAAATCCTATTTACAATCAGATTGAAAGGTCAATCAGATTGTAAATGTCTCATGTAAACACCTTAGCCAATCGGATTCACCCAGATCTGATTGTATTTCGGATCGGATTGTAAGAGGTAGTCTACGCCGATTGATAATCTGCTCCATGCTTCATGTAAACGGCTGAGTGGAGTGGATTGGGTTGTTAGAGAGGATTGTTCAGTCTGCTCAGGCGCTCCAAAGTACGTGAGAGGCACGTAGTGATGTACGCAGAGCATGCCCAAACAAACATGGCGAACAAACAGAAAAAAAGAAACAAAAAGAACCGGACGGTGGAAGAAACAAACTTTTTAATAGAAACCCTAACAAAACAAGACGTGGATCCATCTTTCCAGAGGTAAACAGGAAGCAGGAAGTGCACCACTTCTTCTCTTACACATTTGCAGGCAGTGGCAGAGTGACCTGTTGCGCAAGTCAAAAAAAACAATACAATCAGATTCAGCTGGGGCCATGCAAACGCGGATTGAACGTGGATCTCTTTACTCGAAGTTCATGTATACAGATCAAATCAGATTCACTTAATCCGATCGATTTCTATCAGATTGAGGAAAACTACCCATGCAAACGGGCCATTGAGACATATTTTACAATCCATATTTTCGAGGCCCACCTTCAGCATTAAAAACTCTGGAAATCTTATCAGTTTAGCGTTATGACTTCTGAGCACTCAGTATAACTGATTTATTTTACTGTTGAAACCACAGGAGCAGGGGAATAAATCAAACACAAGCTGTTGATCCAAATCTCTGCTCACAGTCTGCTGATGATGTTACTCTGCAGGTGAGTACTGGGTGGATCCCAACCAAGGCAGCGTGGAGGACGCCATCAAAGTTCACTGTAACATGGACACCGGAGAGACCTGCATCGCCGCCAACCCATCCAGCATTCCTCGTAAAGTGTGGTGGACCTCTTCCAGGAACAAACCTGTGTGGTTCGGAGCCGACATCAACAGTGGAACACATGTGAGCACTTCTGTTTGGGTCGTGGGGGAGCGAAGAACATCATATGGGAAGAATCTAGTAAAAAGAGCGTAAAGTCTGCTTGTGCCTGGAGCTTAAATAAATTTGCATGCTGGTTGATAAATGTGGAAAAAGAATTTTAATGGAATGACGTAATATAAAAACAAATCCATCTCCCTAAGGTGTTTCTTGTCTCTCCAGTTCACTTATGGAAACAAAGATCAGCCGGCTAACTCTGTCACGGTTCAGATGACGTTCATCCGCCTGCTCTCCAAAGAAGCCTCTCAGACCATCACCTACCACTGTAAGAACTCTGTGGGCTACAAGGATGAGAAGAATGGCAACAACAAGAAAGCTGTGATCCTAAAGGGCTCCAACGACCTGGAGCTCAAAGCAGAGGGAAACATCCGCTTCAGATACACTGTGCTGGAGGACTCCTGCTCAGTAAGTGCCTTAAAGTTACATAAAGTCGATAAAAACATGATTTAATCAACATTTGGAGAAATGATACTGCAGGTTCAGACAGACAAAGCCTCTTCATAATTGGAAAGGTAGTGTAAGTATATTGGTGCCATCTAGTGGTGAGGTTGCAGAGTGCAAGTGAGGAAAACATACTGCCATGGATGTTTGTTATTCAGTCTCAACATACTTTAGTAAGGAATGTTTCTCATTTATGCAGATGACACAAAACTGTGCACTAAAATGAACAAGATGTATAAGCCTCAATTCCTATGAAGTTGCAATATTGTGTAAAATGTTAATAAAAACGCAGTATGATTTCAAATCCCTTTCAACATATATTCAATCAAATTTTCTGCAAAGACAAGATATTAAATGTCCAAACTGATGATCTTTATTGTTTTTGCAAGTATTCCCCCATTTTGAATTTGATGCTGGAATACAGGGGCAGCAAAAGACAATCCACAAAGTGTCATGATTGGATATTAAAGTAGCATCCTTGAATGGCTTAACCATTCACAAGCATGAATAAGACAAGGTTTACCACTTTACAAACAACCACATCAGCAAATAGTCTAACAATACGAGAATGTTTCTCAATGTACAGTTACAAGGAACTTAGGTTTTTCATCATCTACAGTCCATATTGTCATCAAAAGATTCAGACAATCTGGAGAAATGTCTGCATATATGTGGCAAGGCCAAATACCAACATTGAATGCCATTGACCTTTTATCCCTCAGGTAGCACTACACTAGAATCATCATCATTCAGTAAAGGGTCAGCACGTGGGCTCAGGAACACTAAAGAAAACCACCTTCAGTGTACACAGTTCATCTCTAAACTCTAACATGCAAAGACAAAACCCAATATCAACAAAACCCAGAAACACCATCGGCTTCTCTAGACCTGAGCTCATCGGAGATGGACTGAGGCAAAGGGGAAAAGTCTGCCGTGGTCTGAGTCCGCATTTTAGTCTGTTCTTGGACTCCATGAATGTGGTGTCCTCTGGGCTAAAGGGGAAAAGAACCATCCAGAATCTTACCAGAGCAAAGTTTTAAAGTCAGCATATGTGATGATATGAGGCTTGTTTTTAGTGTCCATGGCATGGGTAACTTGCACATCTGTGAAGGCGTATTTTTCAGGGACATTCCTGCTTTTTTTTCAGCCCAGCAATGCAAAGCCACATTCTGCACATGCAGTTAAAGAGTGCAGGTACTAGATTGACCTGCCTGAAGTCCAGGATATGTCTATCATTAAAAAATATGTGGCACATTATGAAGTGCAAAATATGTCTAAGGAGACCACAGACTGTGGAGCAACTGAAATAGTTTATCAGGCATGAACGAGAAAGGATTCTACCCTAGAGCTTCGACCCCAGTGGTTTAAAGGAAAGGTGATGTAACACCGTGAAAAACCTGCCCCTGTTACAGTGTTTTTGAAGAAAATGTTGCAGGCATCAATTTCAAAATGACTGAGTATTTCCACAAACATAGTTAAGTTTTTCAATTTGAACTAAAATGTCTTGTCTTAGTGGTGTATTAAATTAAATATTGTCAAAACCTATTAGCAAATCACCGAATTCTGTTTTTATTTAAGTTTTACAAAATGTCTCAGTGTCATTGGAATTGGTTTTGTAGTTTGTTTGCCTTCAACCACAAAACCAAAGACATCAACTCAACTTCTTTGGTTTTTGTCTTTCACAGCGAGCCAATGGCCAGTGGGGCAAGACGGTGTTCGAGTACAGGACACAGAAAACGGCGAGACTTCCCATTGTGGACATTGCCCCTGTGGACATTGGCGGCCCGGATCAAGAGTTCGGTGTCGACATCGGGCCCGTGTGCTTCTTGTAAAATCGTCAGAGACTATTGAACTGACAGCTGACGCGATCAGCCACATTGTACATACGAGTACCGAGGACTTTTGTGGCCCCGTGGCAAGATATTTATTGTGCCTTCAACCCAGATCGAGACATCGAAGATTTGTACGTTAAGATGAATGTTTAGAGTTAAAGAAATTCAACAACATCTGAACCATTCCTTTGTCTTCTTGTGTTTGTTTGACCTACAGCATGAAGCAGTCAGAGCTAACCCCTTTACAGTGTAATTAAGCCCCAAGATTTTACCCTTTAATTTTATTTTATATGACAAATTTGCCAAAGATTTCAGGACACGAAAGCTTGAAATGTGCTGTTTATAGGCTGAAAACTCCCACCGACGCTACGTTAAATGTTCTTCTGCCACTACTATACGTCTTAAAATCGTTTTCTTTCTTCTTTGTTTAAAATGTTTGAATATAAAACAACAATGTGGTGCTATAGAGGAAACACGGCCGAAGACGGCGATGACTTCATGGCCGCAGAAGACCGTTTCGATGAACCAATGTCTGTATCCAAACTCTGTACCGACAAACGTGGAACATTAGAGACGCATTGAGACTGCCGTATTCCTCAGTGTTAGCTACCTCGTCACCGAAAAACGGAGAACCGATGACACTCCATGTAAATCTCTGTGTTTCCCAGGTGCTGTTTTGTAAAGTCGTGTGATCCTTGTGCACTTCTCTTGGCTGCGCGGTACAGGGCAGGGTTTGGAGATACCAATAAAGATCTTTCTGTCAACGATGGAGAGATGAATGAGGTGTTGTGTGATTGGTGTGTGGTGATTTGTAACTTCTTTTTCCTTTAGTTGAGTAAAAAGGTAGCACAGAATATCTATTTTTATGCATGTCAGTTCCCCCTTCTTCGATATCCTGGACTTATATGCTCTTGAATCCTTTTTTTATATCCAGAATAAGGTGGCTGTTTGCTTTGTATTTCTTGCTATGCAACAAATTAAACAAAACGCTTGTTAATCCCCCCAAGCTCCTGTCATATTAATTCAGGTATAGTTAGGATCTTTAAGTTTGTCATTTTGCACAAAACATGAAATGTAGTTTAAAGAATGTTTTAAATACTGTCGAGTTTTTTTTTGTAATGTGAGATTCTTGTTTAAAATGCCTTTCTTTGTAAACATTTGGTTCCTATTTGAGCATATTTATTGTAGATGTTTAAGTTGTAAGCAGCTTGACTGCCTGCTGACACCCTGAGGCAGAGAAAAGGAGAGGGAGAAGAAGAGACTCTCCACACTGGATGAAGCAGAAGCATTTCTTTTTCTTTCTTTTTTTTTTTCAAAAAATAAATATTGTAAATTTCTCTCTGCCTTTTCTTGCTTTAGAAGAGTTCAGCAAGTTCTGAAAAACTTCTTGGTGGGCAAAAATCAAATGTCAGCCTCAAGGAGGTGTATAAAAAATATATATAGAAATACGTATTGTTTTAGAAAGATGTGGTTCAATGAAGATAAAGGACGGCCGCAGAGTGAACTATCTTAGAACTATGACTCCTTCAAACTGTTTTTACATCCCTGCAGTCATGTGAGCACTTCTGTGAGGCTGCAATCACATCAGAGTTCAGTTCTGATTTATGACGATCACCAAGGAGATTATGGTGGGCAATTGTCCATCTGTTTGTCTGTCAGTAAGCACGATGACTCGAAAAGTTCTCAATGGATTTTGATCAAATTTTCACTGGATGTTGGTCAAGGCACAAGAAGAAGTGATAAGATTTTGGTGCTGTTTCAAATCAAGACCGCGACCTGACACAACAGATGGACCATTCAATATATTTCTCCACTACATCTGAGCAACAGCCCATCAAGAGTTTGGGGAGAGCAAAACACAATCTCTTTCATCAGTGGCCAATCAGGTAACGTGAGCGGGTGCTGCTGCCAAGGTGTAAAGCACGAAATGTGAGCCATTTTAAAGAGTAAACTCCCAAAAACATGACAGAAGTGGAGCAAAATGTCCTTTCTATCAAGAAGTGCCTTCAGTGTTGTTTTCTCTTAAAAAGGAAATGTGATAAAATTGCGACTGAAGCTGTTAGCATCTATTTTTAGAGTCAAATATGACCAAACTGTCTGCATTAGCATGTTTTTCGGCCTGTTCTACATTCAATATGACACGTATAAGCATATTTTTTTTCGGAGTCAGAAATGGGAAAAAGTCATATGTTAGCCTTTGTGTTTTTTAGAATTCTGAGCTGACAGAAAAAGGGCTTTAAAGTCCGATTTTAAGCCAAAGAAGAGCAAACTGTCTGCACTAGCATGTTTTCCAGCCTGTTGTACATCCAAAAAGTCATGTTTGAGCATATTTTTTTTCGGAGTCAGAAATGAAAAAAAAAATCATATATTAGCCTTATTTTTTTTTCAAATTCTGAGCTGACAGAAAGAGGGCTTTTAAGTCCATTTTTAGGCCAAATATGACCAAACTGTCTGCACTAGCATGTTTTCCAGCCTGTTGTACATCTAAAAAGTCATGTTTGAGCAATTTTTTCGGAGTCAGAAATGGAAAAAAGTCAGACATTAGCCTTATTGTTTTTCGCAAATCCTGAGCTGGGAGAAAAGGGCTCTTATAAGTCTATTTTAGAGCCAAATATGACCAAACCGTCTGCACGAGGATGTTTTTTCACCTGTTTTACATCAAAAAAGACACGTAGCAGCAAATATTTTTTCGGAGTCCAAAATGAAAAAAAGTCATATGTTAGCCTTTGTGTTTTTCTCAAATCCTGAGCTGAGAGAAAAGGGCTCACAAGTCTATTTTTAGAGCCAAATATGACCAAACCGTCTGCACTAGCATGTTTTTCTGCCTGTTCTACATTCAATATGACATGTTTAAGCATATTTTTTTTCAGAGTCAGAAATGGAAAAAAAGTCATATGTTAGCCTTAGTGTTTTTCAAATTCTGAGCTGACAGAAAAAGGGCTTTTAAGTCAATTTTAGAGCCAAAAAGACCAAACCGTCTGTAAGAGCATGTTTTTCAGCCTGTTGTACATCTAAAAAGTCATGTTTGAGCATATTTTTTTTCGGGGTCAGAAATGGAAAAATGTCATATATTAGCCTTATTGTTTTTCGCAAATCCTTAGCTTACAGAAAAAGTCTTATAAGTCCATTTTTAGGCCAAATAAGACCAAACTGTCTGCACGAGCATGTTTTCCAGCCTGTTGTACATCTAAAAAGTCATGTTTGAGCATATTTTTTTTCGGAGTCAGAAATGGAAAAAAGTCATACATTAGCCTTATTGTTTTTCGCAAATCCTGAGCTGGGAGAAAAGGGCTCACAAGTCTATTTTTAGAGCCAAATATAACCAAACCGTCTGCAGGAGCATGTTTTTTAACCTGTTTTACATCAAAAAAGACACGTAGCAGCAAATATTTTTTCGGAGTCCAAAATGAAAAAAAGTCATATGTTAGCCTTTGTGTATTTCTCAAATCCTGAGCTGAGAGAAAAGGGCTCACAAGTCTATTTTTAGAGCCAAATATGACCAAACCGTCTGCACTAGCATGTTTTTCTGCCTGTTCTACATTCAATATGACATGTTTAAGCATATTTTTTTTCAGAGTCAGAAATGGAAAAAAAGTCATATGTTAGCCTTATTGTTTTTCGCAAATCCTGAGCTGACAGAAAAAGTCTTATAAGTCCATTTTTAGAGCCAAATATGACCAAACCGTCTGCACTAGCATGTTTTAACGCCTGTTCTACATTCAATATGACATGTTTAAGCATATTTTTTTTCAGAGTCCAAAATGAAAAAAAGTCATATGTTAGCCTTAGTGTTTTTCTCAAACCCCGAGCTGAGAGAAAAGGGCTCACAAGTCTATTTTTAGAGCCAAATATGACCAAACCGTCTGCACTAGCATGTTTTTCTGCCTGTTCTACATTCAATATGACATGTTTAAACATATTTTTTTTCAGAGTCAGAAATGAAAAAAAGTCATATGTTAGCCTTTGTGTTTTTCTCAAACCCCGAGCTAAGAGAAAAGGGCCCACAAGTCTATTTTTAGGGCCAAATATGACCAAACCGTCTGCACTAGCATGTTTTTCTGCCTGTTCTACATTCAATATGACATGTTTAAGCATATTTTTTTTCAGAGTCAGAAATGGAAAAAAATCATATGTTAGCCTTAGTGTTTTTTCAAATCCTGAGCTGAGAGAAAAGGGCTCACAAGTCTATTTTTAGAGCCAAATATGACCAAACCGTCTGCACTAGCATGTTTTTTGGCCTGTTCTACATTCAATATGACATGTTTAAGCATATTTTTTTTCAGAGTCAGAAATGGAAAAAAAGTCATATGTTAGCCTTTGTGTTTTTTCAAATTCTGAGCTGACAGAAAGAGGGCTTTTAAGTCCAATTTTAGGCCAAAAAAGAGCAAACTGTCTGTATGAGCATGTTTTTCAGCCTGTTGTACATCTAAAAAGTCATGTTTGAGCATATTTTTTTTCGGGGTCAGAAATGGAAAAATGTCATATATTAGCCTTATTGTTTTTCGCATATCCTGAACTGACAGAAAAAGTCTTATAAGTCCATTTTTAGGCCAAATATGACCAAACTGTCTGCACGAGCATGTTTTCCAGCCTGTTGTACATCTAAAAAGTCATGTTTGAGCAATTTTTTCGGAGTCAGAAATGGAAAAAAGTCAGACATTAGCCTTATTGTTTTTCGCAAATCCTGAGCTGGGAGAAAAGGGCTCACAAGTCTATTTTTAGAGCCAAATATGACCAAACCGTCTGCACGAGCATGTTTTTTAACCTGTTTTACATCAAAAAAGACACGTAGCAGCAAATATTTTTTCGGAGTCCAAAATGAAAAAAAGTCATATGTTAGCCTTTGTGTTTTTCTCAAATCCTGAGCTGAGAGAAAAGGGCTCACAAGTCTATTTTTAGAGCCAAATATGACCAAACCGTCTGCACTAGCATGTTTTTCTGCCTGTTCTACATTCAATATGACATGTTTAAGCATATTTTTTTTCAGAGTCAGAAATGGAAAAAAAGTCATATGTTAGCCTTAGTGTTTTTTCAAATTCTGAGCTGACAGAAAGAGGGCTTTTAAGTCCAATTTTAGGCCAAAAAAGAGCAAACTGTCTGTATGAGCATGTTTTTCAGCCTGTTGTACATCTAAAAAGTCATGTTTGAGCATATTTTTTTTCGGGGTCAGAAATGGAAAAATGTCATATATTAGCCTTATTGTTTTTCGCAAATCCTTAGCTTACAGAAAAAGTCTTATAAGTCCATTTTTAGGCCAAATAAGACCAAACTGTCTGCACGAGCATGTTTTCCAGCCTGTTGTACATCTAAAAAGTCATGTTTGAGCATATTTTTTTTCGGAGTCAGAAATGGAAAAAAGTCATACATTAGCCTTATTGTTTTTCGCAAATCCTGAGCTGGGAGAAAAGGGCTCACAAGTCTATTTTTAGAGCCAAATATAACCAAACCGTCTGCAGGAGCATGTTTTTTAACCTGTTTTACATCAAAAAAGACACGTAGCAGCAAATATTTTTTCGGAGTCCAAAATGAAAAAAAGTCATATGTTAGCCTTTGTGTATTTCTCAAATCCTGAGCTGAGAGAAAAGGGCTCACAAGTCTATTTTTAGAGCCAAATGTGACCAAACCGTCTGCACTAGCATGTTTTTCTGCCTGTTCTACATTCAATATGACATGTTTAAGCATATTTTTTTTCAGAGTCAGAAATGGAAAAAAAGTCATATGTTAGCCTTAGTGTTTTTTCAAATTCTGAGCTGACAGAAAGAGGGCTTTTAAGTCCAATTTTAGGCCAAAAAGAGCAAACTGTCTGTATGAGCATGTTTTTCAGCCTGTTGTAAATCTAAAAAGTCATGTTTGAGCATATTTTTTTTCGGAGCTAAAAATGGAAAAAAGTCATACATTAGCCTTATTGTTTTTCGCAAATCCTGAGCTGACAGAAAAAGTCTTATAAGTCCATTTTTAGAGCCAAATATGACCAAACCGTCTGCACTAGCATGTTTTAACGCCTGTTCTACATTCAATATGACATGTTTAAGCATATTTTTTTTCAGAGTCCAAAATGAAAAAAAGTCATATGTTAGCCTTAGTGTTTTTCTCAAACCCCGAGCTGAGAGAAAAGGGCTCACAAGTCTATTTTTAGAGCCAAATATGACCAAACCGTCTGCACTAGCATGTTTTTCTGCCTGTTCTACATTCAATATGACATGTTTAAACATATTTTTTTTCAGAGTCAGAAATGAAAAAAAGTCATATGTTAGCCTTTGTGTTTTTCTCAAACCCCGAGCTAAGAGAAAAGGGCCCACAAGTCTATTTTTAGGGCCAAATATGACCAAACCGTCTGCACTAGCATGTTTTTCTGCCTGTTCTACATTCAATATGACATGTTTAAGCATATTTTTTTTCAGAGTCAGAAATGGAAAAAAATCATATGTTAGCCTTAGTGTTTTTTCAAATTCTGAGCTGACAGAAAAAGGGCTTTTAAGTCCAATTTTAGGCCAAAAAAGAGCAAACTGTCTGAATGAACATGCTTTTCGGCCTGTTCTACATTCAATATGACATGTTTAAGCATATTTTTTTTCAGAGTCAGAAATGGAAAAAAATCATATGTTAGCCTTAGTGTTTTTTCAAATTCTGAGCTGACAGAAAGAGGGCTTTTAAGTCCAATTTTTGGCCAAAAAAGAGCAAACTGTCTGCACGAGCATGTTTTCCAGCCTGTTGTACATCTAAAAAGTCATGTTTGAGCATATTTTTTTTCGGAGTCAGAAATGGAAAAAAGTCATACATTAGCCTTATTGTTTTTCGCAAATCCTGAGCTGGGAGAAAAGGGCTCACAAGTCTATTTTTAGAGCCAAATATGACCAAACCGTCTGCACGAGCATGTTTTTTTAACCTGTTTTACATCAAAAGACAGCAGCAAATATTTTTTCGGAGTCCAAAATGAAAAAAAGTCATATGTTAGCCTTTGTGTTTTTCTCAAATCCTGAGCTGAGAGAAAAGGGCTCACAAGTCTATTTTTAGAGCCAAATATGACCAAACCGTCTGCACTAGCATGTTTTTTGGCCTGTTCTACATTCAATATGACATGTTTAAGCATATTTTTTTTCAGAGTCAGAAATGGAAAAAAAGTCATATGTTAGCCTTTGTGTTTTTTCAAATTCTGAGCTGACAGAAAGAGGGCTTTTAAGTCCAATTTTAGGCCAAAAAAGAGCAAACTGTCTGTATGAGCATGTTTTTCAGCCTGTTGTAAATCTAAAAAGTCATGTTTGAGCATATTTTTTTTCGGAGCTAAAAATGGAAAAAAGTCATACATTAGCCTTATTGTTTTTCGCAAATCCTGAGCTGACAGAAAAAGTCTTATAAGTCCATTTTTAGGCCAAATATGACCAAACTGTCTGCACTAGCATGTTTTTCGGCCTGTTCTACATTCAATATGACATGTTTAAGCATATTTTTTTTCGGAGTCCAAAATGAAAAAAAGTCATATGTTAGCCTTTGTGTTTTTCTCAAATCCTGAGCTGAGAGAAAAGGGCTCACAAGTCTATTTTTAGAGCCAAATATGACCAAACCGTCTGCACTAGCATGTTTTTCGGCCTGTTCTACATACAATATGACATGTTTAAGCATATTTTTTTTTCAGAGTCCAAAATGAAAAAAAGTCATATGTTAGCCTTTGTGTTTTTCTCAAATTCCCTGAGCTGACAGAAAAAGGGCTTTTCACAAGTCTAATTTTAGGCCAAAAAGAGCCAAACTGTCTGTATGAGCATGTTTTTCAGCCTGTTGTAAATCTAAAAGTCATGTTTAAACATATTTTTTTCAGAGTCAGAAATGGAAAAAGTCATACATTAGCCTTATTGTTTTTTTCTCAAATCCTGAACTGACAGAAAAAGTCTTATAAGTCTATTTTTAGAGCCAAATATGACCAAACCGTCTGCACTAGCATGTTTTTCTGCCTGTTCTACATTCAATATGACATGTTTAAGCATATTTTTTTTCAGAGTCCAAAATGAAAAAAAGTCATATGTTAGCCTTTGTGTTTTTCTCAAATCCTGAGCTGAGAGAAAAGGGCTCACAAGTCTATTTTTAGAGCCAAATATGACCAAACCGTCTGCACTAGCATGTTTTTTGGCCTGTTCTACATTCAATATGACATGTTTAAGCATATTTTTTTTCAGAGTCAGAAATGGAAAAAAAGTCATATGTTAGCCTTTGTGTTTTTTCAAATTCTGAGCTGACAGAAAAAGGGCTTTTAAGTCCAATTTTAGGCCAAAAAAGAGCAAACTGTCTGTATGAGCATGTTTTTCAGCCTGTTGTAAATCTAAAAAGTCATGTTTGAGCATATTTTTTTTCGGAGCCAAAAATGGAAAAAAGTCATACATTAGCCTTATTGTTTTTTGCAAATCCTGAACTGACAGAAAAAGTCTTATAAGTCTATTTTTAGAGCCAAATATGACCAAACCGTCTGCACTAGCATGTTTTTCGGCCTGTTCTACATTCAATATGACATGTTTAAGCATATTTTTTTTCAGAGTCCAAAATGAAAAAAAGTCATATGTTAGCCTTTGTGTTTTTCTCAAATCCTGAGCTGAGAGAAAAGGGCTCACAAGTCTATTTTTAGAGCCAAATATGACCAAACCGTCTGCACTAGCATGTTTTTCGGCCTGTTCTACATTCAATATGACATGTTTAAGCATATTTTTTTTCAGAGTCAGAAATGGAAAAAAAGTCATATGTTAGCCTTTGTGTTTTTCAAATTCTGAGCTGACAGAAAAAGGGCTTTTAAGTCCAATTTTAGGCAAAAAAAGAGCAAACTGTCTGTATGAGCATGTTTTTCAGCCTGTTGTAAATCTAAAAAGTCATGTTTGAGCATATTTTTTTTCGGAGCCAAAAATGGAAAAAAGTCATACATTAGCCTTATTGTTTTTCGCAAATCCTGAGCTGACAGAAAAAGTCTTATAAGTCCATTTTTAGGCCAAATATGACCAAACTGTCTGCACTAGCATGTTTTTCGGCCTGTTCTACATTCAATATGACATGTTTAAGCATATTTTTTTTCGGAGTCCAAAATGAAAAAAAGTCATATGTTAGCCTTTGTGTTTTTCTCAAATCCTGAGCTGAGAGAAAAGGGCTTTTAAGTCTATTTTAGAGCCAAATATGACCAAACCGTCTGCACTAGCATGTTTTTCTGCCTGTTCTACATTCAATATGACATGTTTAAGCATATTTTTTTTCAGAGTCAGAAATGGAAAAAAAGTCATATGTTAGCCTTAGTGTTTTTTCAAATTCTGAGCTGACAGAAAAAGGGCTTTTAAGTCCAATTTTAGGCCAAAAAAGAGCAAACTGTCTGTATGAGCATGTTTTTCAGCCTGTTGTACATCTAAAAAGTCATGTTTGAGCATATTTTTTTTCGGAGCCAAGAATTGAAAAAAGTCATACATTAGCCTTATTGTTTTTCGCAAATCCTGAACTGACAGAAAAAGTCTTATAAGTCCATTTTTAGAGCCAAATATGACCAAACCGTCTGCACTAGCATGTTTTTCTGCCTGTTCTACATTCAATATGACATGTTTAAGCATATTTTTTTTCAGAGTCCAAAATGAAAAAAAGTCATATGTTAGCCTTTGTGTTTTTCTCAAACCCTGAGCTGAGAGAAAAGGGCTCACAAGTCTATTTTTAGAGCCAAATATGACCAAACCGTCTGCACTAGCATGTTTTTTGGCCTGTTCTACATTCAATATGACATGTTTAAACATATTTTTTTTCAGAGTCAGAAATGAAAAAAAGTCATATGTTAGCCTTTGTGTTTTTCTCAAACCCCGAGCTGAGAGAAAAGGGCCCACAAGTCTATTTTTAGAGCCAAATATGACCAAACCGTCTGCACTAGCATGTTTTTCTGCCTGTTCTACATTCAATATGACATGTTTAAGCATATTTTTTTTCAGAGTCCAAAATGAAAAAAAGTCATATGTTAGTCTTTGTGTTTTTCTCAAACCCCGAGCTGAGAGAAAAGGGCCCACAAGTCTATTTTTAGAGCCAAATATGACCAAACCGTCTGCACTAGCATGTTTTTCGGCCTGTTCTACATTCAATATGACATGTTTAAGCATATTTTTTTTCAGAGTCAGAAATGGAAAAAAATCATATGTTAGCCTTAGTGTTTTTTCAAATTCTGAGCTGACAGAAAAAGGGCTTTTAAGTCCAATTTTTGGCCAAAAAAGAGCAAACTGTCTGCACGAGCATGTTTTCCAGCCTGTTGTACATCTAAAAAGTCATGTTTGAGCATATTTTTTTTCGGAGTCAGAAATGGAAAAAAGTCATACATTAGCCTTATTGTTTTTCGCAAATCCTGAGCTGGGAGAAAAGGGCTCACAAGTCTATTTTTAGAGCCAAATATGACCAAACCGTCTGCACGAGCATGTTTTTTTAACCTGTTTTACATCAAAAAAGACACGTAGCAGCAAATATTTTTTCGGAGTCCAAAATGAAAAAAAGTCATATGTTAGCCTTTGTGTTTTTCTCAAATCCTGAGCTGAGAGAAAAGGGCTCACAAGTCTATTTTTAGAGCCAAATATGACCAAACCGTCTGCACTAGCATGTTTTTTGGCCTGTTCTACATTCAATATGACATGTTTAAGCATATTTTTTTTCAGAGTCAGAAATGGAAAAAAAGTCATATGTTAGCCTTTGTGTTTTTTCAAATTCTGAGCTGACAGAAAAAGGGCTTTTAAGTCCAATTTTAGGCCAAAAAAGAGCAAACTGTCTGTATGAGCATGTTTTTCAGCCTGTTGTAAATCTAAAAAGTCATGTTTGAGCATATTTTTTTTCGGAGCCAAAAATGGAAAAAAGTCATACATTAGCCTTATTGTTTTTTGCAAATCCTGAACTGACAGAAAAAGTCTTATAAGTCTATTTTTAGAGCCAAATATGACCAAACCGTCTGCACTAGCATGTTTTTCGGCCTGTTCTACATTCAATATGACATGTTTAAGCATATTTTTTTTCAGAGTCCAAAATGAAAAAAAGTCATATGTTAGCCTTTGTGTTTTTCTCAAATCCTGAGCTGAGAGAAAAGGGCTCACAAGTCCATTTTTAGAGCCAAATATGACCAAACCGTCTGCACTAGCATGTTTTTCTGCCTGTTCTACATTCAATATGACATGTTTAAGCATATTTTTTTTCAGAGTCAGAAATGGAAAAAAAGTCATATGTTAGCCTTAGTGTTTTTTCAAATTCTGAGCTGACAGAAAAAGGGCTTTTAAGTCCAATTTTAGGCAAAAAAAGAGCAAACTGTCTGTATGAGCATGTTTTTCAGCCTGTTGTAAATCTAAAAAGTCATGTTTGAGCATATTTTTTTTCGGAGCCAAAAATGGAAAAAAGTCATACATTAGCCTTATTGTTTTTCGCAAATCCTGAGCTGACAGAAAAAGTCTTATAAGTCCATTTTTAGGCCAAATATGACCAAACTGTCTGCACTAGCATGTTTTTCGGCCTGTTCTACATTCAATATGACATGTTTAAGCATATTTTTTTTCGGAGTCCAAAATGAAAAAAAGTCATATGTTAGCCTTTGTGTTTTTCTCAAATCCTGAGCTGAGAGAAAAGGGCTCACAAGTCTATTTTTAGAGCCAAATATGACCAAACCGTCTGCACTAGCATGTTTTTCGGCCTGTTCTACATACAATATGACATGTTTAAGCATATTTTTTTTCAGAGTCAGAAATGGAAAAAAAGTCATATGTTAGCCTTTGTGTTTTTCAAATTCTGAGCTGACAGAAAAAGGGCTTTTAAGTCCAATTTTAGGCAAAAAAAGAGCAAACTGTCTGTATGAGCATGTTTTTCAGCCTGTTGTAAATCTAAAAAGTCATGTTTGAGCATATTTTTTTTCGGAGCCAAAAATGGAAAAAAGTCATACATTAGCCTTATTGTTTTTCGCAAATCCTGAGCTGACAGAAAAAGTCTTATAAGTCCATTTTTAGAGCCAAATATGACCAAACCGTCTGCACTAGCATGTTTTTCTGCCTGTTCTACATTCAATATGACATGTTTAAGCATATTTTTTTTCAGAGTCAGAAATGGAAAAAAAGTCATATGTTAGCCTTAGTGTTTTTTCAAATTCTGAGCTGACAGAAAAAGGGCTTTTAAGTCCAATTTTAGGCCAAAAAAGAGCAAACTGTCTGTATGAGCATGTTTTTCAGCCTGTTGTAAATCTAAAAAGTCATGTTTGAGCATATTTTTTTTCGGAGCCAAAAATGGAAAAAAGTCATATATTAGCCTCATTGTTTTTCGCAAATCCTGAACTGACAGAAAAAGTCTTATAAGTCCATTTTTAGGCCAAATATGACCAAACTGTCTGCACGAGCACGTTTTTTAACCTGTTTTACATCAAAAAAGACACGTAGCAGCAAATATTTTTTCAGAGTCCAAAATGAAAAAAAGTCATATGTTAGCCTTTGTGTTTTTCTCAAATCCTGAGCTGAGAGAAAAGGGCTCACAAGTCTATTTTTAGAGCCAAATATGACCAAACCGTCTGCACTAGCATGTTTTTCGGCCTGTTCTACATTCAATATGACATGTTTAAGCATATTTTTTTCAGAGTCAGAAATGGAACAAAAGTCATATGTTAGCCTTTGTGTTTTTCAAATTCTGAGCTGACAGAAAAAGGGCTTTTAAGTCCAATTTTAGGCAAAAAAAGAGCAAACTGTCTGTATGAGCATGTTTTTCAGCCTGTTGTACATCTAAAAAGTCATGTTTGAGCATATTTTTTTTCGGAGCCAAAAATGGAAAAAAGTCATACATTAGCCTTATTGTTTTTCGGAAATCCTGAGCTGACAGAAAAAGTCTTATAAGTCCATTTTTAGAGCCAAATATGACCAAACTGTCTGCACGAGCACGTTTTTTAACCTGTTTGACATCAAAAGAGACACGTAGCAGCAAATATTTTTTCGGAGTCCAAAATGAAAAAAAGTCATATGTTAGTCTTTGTGTTTTTCTCAAATGCTGAGCTGAGAGAAAAGGGCTCACAAGTCTATTTTTAAAGCCAAATATGACCAAACTGTCTGCACTAGCATGTTTTTCGGCCTGTTCTACATTCAATATGACATGTTTAAGCATATTCTTTTTCAGAGTCAAAAATGGAAAAAAGTCATATGTTAGCCTTTGTGTTTTTTCAAATTCTGAGCTGACAGAAAAAGGGCTTTAAAGTCCAATCTTAAGCCAAGTAAGACCAAACTGTCTGTACTAGCATGTTTTTCAGCCTGTTGTACATCCAAAAAGTCATGTTTGAGCATATTTTTTTTCGGAGTCAGAAATGGAAAAAAAGTCATACATTAGCCTTAGTGTTTTTCGCAAATCCTGAGCTGACAGAAAAAGTCTTACAAGTCCATTTTTAGGCCAAATATGACCAAACTGTCTGCACGAGCATGTTTTTTAACCTGTTTGACATCAAAAGAGACACGTAGCAGCAAATATTTTTTCGGAGTCCAAAATAAAAAAAAGTCATATGTTAGCCTTATTGTTTTTCGCAAATACTGAGCTGACAGAAACAGGCTCACAAGTCTATTTTTAAGCCAAATGTGACCAAACCATCTGCACAAGCATGTTTTTTGACCATTTGTACACCCAAAATGTAATGTTTGAGCATATTTTTCTTCAAAGTTGGCAATGAAAAAAAGTCATATGTTAGCCTTAGTGTTTTTTCAAATTCTGAGCTGACAGAAAAAGGCTTGGCAATTAAAATTAAAATCAGCAGTTGTTAGCATGTCATGTATATTTTTTAAAATCCATCCTGAGCCAACTATTTTTAAGTTGAAATATGACCAAACCTTCTTCACCAGCGTGTTGTACTGCCTGATATAATCACAAAATGACACTTTTGGAATAATGTTTTGGGTTTGAAATTCAAAAAAGCCAAAAATTGGAATGTAATTTATTCTAAAGTCTTACCTGAGGGAAAAATGCAACTAATTTTGCAGGTAAAATACGACCAAACCTTCTGCACTGGCATGTTTTCCTGCCTGAAAAGGTCCAAAAAAGGTACTTAAGGCATTTTTTCTTCATGATCAGGGTGATAAAATAAGTTCTATGTAAGCAAAAGGTTTGGTATTATTTCACCCAAAATAATGAGTTACAAGCATCATTTTCTAACTCAGAGTAAAAAAATGACTAGCTAAAATATTACTTTTCAAGACCCTGATAAAACACATGTTCAAAAGTGCATTTTTGGGTCATTTTCTGGCAGGACATCATGCTGGTGTTGAATGTCTGGTCATATTTGACTTAGAATTGGACTTATGAACTTTTTTTTTTGACTGGGGTAAAATCTTAAAAAAACACATGCTGATGTAAGACCTTTTTGCCATGATGGATATCTTTACTAAAATATGAAAGTAAATATAAATACAAAAAGTAATTCCAATTTTCTGCACTTATGTACCTTTCAAATTAAACAAAGTTCCAGCTTTATCCAATTTGAGGGCCATTTCTGTACCTGACAGGGCACAGTTATGTAACTTAAGGTGCAAAAGATACCCTTTTTTTTTTTGTTGGAGCAAGCTCACTACAGAGCATGGACACAGGAATGAATGCAAGGTTGTTGACAACATGGTGTCAAGATGTGCTGAACTAATTACTGCAGACGGTGCATTTTATTATCAATTAGGGCATAATAATAAGGGCCATTTCTGTACAGTTATGGGGCTATTTTTTTTTGGAAAATTTTTTTTTTTTTTTTTGGAGACAAGAAGAACAGCAAAGTTGACACACAAGAAGGAATGCAAGGTTGTTGACAACATGGTGTCAAGATGTGCTGAACTAATTACTGCAGACTTGACCATTAACAATCAAGAGCAACAGAAGGATGCCGTGAATAAAACATAATAACAAAAAAGTAACCCAACTAAATTGTAATCATAGATACCTTTCTGGGTAGCCATGAAATTTAGCTACTTAGCAGATTTCAGAGCCAAAGAAAGAAGACAGAGAAAGTGACAGACAGTTTTTAGTAGATTTCTGTTTAATAATTGTAACAACAAAGTCAATGCAACCAAAAGTAAAACAACAGGAATAGTACTGCGTTCGGACAGAAGCCGTCCATTAAAAAGTGCCTTCTGGTGCAAGAAAAGACTAAAACATTGAAAAAGTAAAAAAAAAAAAAAAGAACTCAAAAAGCTATTTTTTTTCTTTTACAAAAATTTTTTTCTTTTTTACAAAATAGTTTTACTCTTGAAATATATCTGAAACCACCTTGAAATATCAGAATATAAACCTCAAGATGAATACTTGATAACCTCAAGATGAAAGTGGCTGGATTCTTGACTCGACGTGGAGTAAAGAGTTCAACAAAGAGCAAAGAGCATCTTCTTGGCATCAGCAGACCCAGTCGAGCCGGTGGCGGAGAAGCGGCTGTCGGCGGGCTGAGGATGAGCGAGCCCTCGCCTGGGAGGTTAGAACTGGAACACTGACTGGAGAAGGAGAGAGGCGCTGAGTTTGAAATCAAACAGAACAAACTGATCAGAGCAGGGAGGAGGCGGGTTTATAGATCAGAGGAAGTAGACTCCAGATTACACTGCAGCGGCAGGATGGATCATGCAGGATCAGGTACCTGACACAGAATGCATACAGTAAACAGGTAAAAAAAGTCTGTTCAAAGATGCATGCAGGAACTGTTGAAACTTCAGAAAACTCCAATACAATAAAACTTTCTACACACGATAATTATGGTCAGATGAAACTATATCAGCTGTCTAGTTCTCTAGTTTCAGGAAGCATGCTCCACTATCTTTGTTTGGTCTGGATCTTGTGATCCAGAATTGTATCTTTTAATGGGTTGAACAACCTCTGCTGGTTCTGTGCTCTCTGTGTGATGTCCTAGTTTCCTTACAGGTAGTTTTTCTCTCAAAAATCAATGCCAGCTTTTATATTCTATTTAAACTACAATTTTTCAAGTCAGGTCGCCAGATGCTCTGAAGTATTTGTTCACATTGTGCGATACAGTGTTTCACCTTTTCACTAATAACTTGGCTAACAATGAGCTTGGCTTCCTTCCTGCAGCTGTTAGACTCTACAACAAAAACCTCTCCAGCCTGCAATAATCTGTATTCTTTTTTCTTCTACTTGATTTGCCCCAAATTAAGCCTTTTTTGTTTCTAGTTTTTCATATCCTCTGCAAGTCCTCTTTGACATTTTTAGTGCAAATATTGTTAACTCTTATACTGTGTATACTTCCACCTCCATAGAGATATACCCAAAAATTGTGGTGTAAATATTGTTCTATCCTGTTAAAACACTGGTAATAGTTAATATTGTGTACATAGTTGACTGATATGGTATATATCAGTCAGTCTTATTTCCACTTAATTCTTTACTTCTTTTCCTTCATAAGGAAATTGAATATCGATGACAGGTTCAAGCTCTCTTCATTTATTGTCACTTAGTTGTATTTATGGTATTTTTCTATTTTTATTCTAATTACTTGTCATTTCATTCATAAATCTTTTTCTGATTCTTCTCTTGTATCCTGCTGCTGCTGTAAAACTGGGATTTCCCCCCGTGGGACTAATAAAGGTTTATCTTATCTTAAAGGCCTTGACAGAGGTTTGTAGTTTAGAGCTCTTGTAGTTTGTCTCCTAATTTGTTTAAAAACTCTTAGTAATACCTGTATAACACATTTTGTTATTAAAATGGAGGGTTAAATATTAACTCTTTTTATGCTAAACATTGTATCTGAACAATCTTGGTAGGTAACAAAAATATTCAAATTACACTACAACAATAAAATGACAAAATGCACGGACCAAAAATCACTTTGAAAACCAAAATCAAACTTCAAACTGAGTTCAAAGAAGTACATTTGCATCACAATGCCAAAGTGAAAATAGGATTCGTCCCATGAAGCATGCATAAAAAGGATCAGACAAGAAGTGGGGAGGAGAAGAGAGTACAAACCATCTCTGACGCTACAGGCAGGAGGAAGAAGGAGGAATTCAGATGTTAGTCACCAAGAAGGGAAAAGGAAGGCAGAAAAGAAAAAGTGCAGTCAAAGGAAAGGTCGTGTGCAACATCTCCCTCTGCTGGCAACAGCCTAGAACAGCAGTGCAAATCAAAACTATCTATCTATCTATCTATCTATCTATCTATCTATCTATCTATCTATCTATCTATCTATCTATCTATCTATCTATCTATCTATCTATCTATCCATCTATCCATCCATCCATCCATCCATCCATCCATCCATCCATCCATCAAGTCTAATAAAGTCTAGAGGCTGTTCTGATGAGCTTTAAAGGACGAGACTCTGCTTTAACTCTGATGTATGCTAGCTGTAAGACAGAGGCCCCCTTAGCGATAAAGCGTCCCCGCGGTGAATTAAAAAAAGCTTTTAAAGCTGAGCAAACGTAAATAGCAGCAGCAGCAGTTTAATTTAACAGCTGCTGAATAAACAGCTTCTTTAAAGATCAGCTTTCTTCGGTTGTTTTACTTTTTAGAAAACTCATGAGGAAACTTTATTAACTTGAACTTTGTTGTGCTACTTCGGCTAAATGGCTGAAAAGAAAATAAACATTTGATTACGATCACTTAAAACATCTGATCAATTTCTCTGATAGCTTTGCGGGTAAATAATTGTTTGCTGACCGCCAGGATGAAAAAAAACGGAGCCTTTAAAGACAGAATTCAAGATTCAATCTCGGTGAAATTACAAAACTGATTTTTTATTCAATTCAGACCCCAAACAAGCCAATTATGTTATTTCTGATAAGACTGACTGCAGGAAAAAGATGAGGTGCAGTCATTGAATTATTGGAACAGTCAAAAAAAAAAAACCTCACTTGATTTTCTGCTCCATCAAAATACAAATAAGCAGCTCACAAACGCTCCACTGCCTTATAAGACAACTCACTAAAGAGAGAAATTGTGTTTACTTCAATTAAAATGAAAACTGAAAACAGAATTGTACTGATGCATTTCTAAATGAATGCTCAGCTGCTCCTCCGTCTGAGAAAATATCTTTATTATTATTATTATCTTTATTGTTTAGCACAGAGTTAGTGGAGGAGTTCATTAAAATCTTATTGAGCTCGGCTTTTGCATACAAATGCAAACAGAAGAAATAGAAGATCGTTCACAACAGCTTGTTTTACTGCTCGAGTCTCAGCACAGGTTTGATCTAAAGGCAAAGAGCTGTTTAACCGTCCTCCTGTGTTTGGGGCGATACCGTCCAGTTTTAGGTTTGAAATGCATAAAGAGCCACTTAATTTGTTTTTGTTCATTGCATCAAGGCATTTTGTCTTTGTCTGGAACCTCTATTCGCACAAAAAAGAAAAAAATAAATAAATTATACATGCTCTGTTGTAAAAGTGTCATCTGTGGTGTTAGGGTCGGTTTTGACCCAGTTACAAAAACAAGATTATAAAGCAACAATTAGCCAAAACTTAAAACATGGTGCTCCTGTGAGGATAAATGGGTAAATATTCATAAATATTCACAGATATTTATGCTCATAAAAAAAACTTTTTTTTGCCTTTTTCTTTAAGTATATATATTTTGGTCAAAATTGGCCACTTACACCTTGGATGTTACTATAGTTAATAATATTAGAATGGGAAAATGTATAAACATATACCTCTACAATATGTGTTCTAACACCCCCCAAATAAAAGTAACAATTCAACCTCTTATTTGTTTATATGATTGTCTTGAGGTCCATTTTACATGTTTTTAAATCAAGGGGTACACAGACAAAGACAGGGACAAAGGCCCACACCAAAAGTTATTAAAACCAATATTTTCTTTGATAATGAAGCCTGACAGAGTAACCAAGAGATAAGGGAAAATATATTACAGGTAATTATTTTTAGTGTGATTTACTGCTGATTTAAGACATGGGTCAAAACCGACCCTAGCATAAAACGTGGACAGAGAGCGCTAACACAGTACAAGGGTTAAGGTATATTGGTAAATTTTGGAACTTTAAAGTGGGTAGGACTCTTCTTTTTATACCACTGCAGATCAATTTAATGTTGAACTGAGTAAAAATAAAAGGAAAGAAAGAGAGGCCAAGTCTAAGTTTTGGTTTAGAATGTTTTAAAGGTGCAGTGTGTCCAATTTGACATTTTAGCGACATCTAGCTTTCAAATTCTAGAATGAACCCAACTGTAGCCAAAACGTCACGTCGCTGAGCAACGGAATCCTGTGAAGACCAAAAAGGATCCTGAACACGGCATCATTTACTAAAGTGACAAGGTTTGTAACCATTATTTTTATAGATTATAGGTCAGTTGTTAGCTGCCAATTGTAGGTTTTGTAAACTTGTAGTAACACAAACAAACATTAGCGCATTAAAGCTAATCAGATCAAGCCTGATGCGGATTCGGTGAAATAAGGTGAAGAACAGAGAGAGAGAGTACAATGTGGCGGAAAGCTGGGCTGGATGAATGAGAGTTTTGTACTATGACTAATGGAGTATTCATTTTCCACCGCTTATGGGCGTTATTTACAAACATAAAAGCGTTTAAAGCCGTTTGCTTTGTTAGCGGTTGGCACTGTTGTCGAAATCGGGCTTCTTTCCAATAAACAGTGCAATTTAAACATAATAAACACTGTTACAAAACATAATAAAACTGCATATTGCACCCTTACCTGTCCAGCAGAAAACAAGCAACTTGGGCGTCAGTCTTCAGACATAACTTTGTAAACAAGGCTCTCCACCTTGTAAAAGCAACCCCAATGTTTATCCTTGTTTTCTGACATTTCTGTCACGATTCAGCTTCATTTCGTTGTGCTTTCTTTTTTTCGCAAGAAGTTGATTGGACTCTTGACTCTCGAGTGATTTTGAATAAATGTGCTCCTCCATTTCCAAAGCTCTAAACTGTAAAATACACACAGCTTAAATCCCAAGTGCAAAGTAACAACTGTCTATACATCCACCGCTGCCCTCTCTCCTCTTCTTCGCCTGCATTCCAGGTAGATTTCAGAACCGGTGGATTGATTTGCGTTTTGTTCTTTTTGTCCCTAAAATCCACCCGTAGACAACATGGCGGATCGTTATGTCTGCCTACATGAAAGTGGCCCACGGTAATACAATTTTTTAAAGCTTTTTCTATCTAAATAAAAATAAAAGAAACGTTTAATGGGGATGATTGTACTCCTATTTTGACGGACTTTACATACAAATAGAAACATAATATGCTACGTTCACCATTTATGTTTGGCGAAATGCTGCCAACTTCTACACACTGCACCTTTAATTTAGACACACTATTATGCCTTTGACAAGACAAGCAAACACTTAAGTAGTTTAGTCAGAAGAAAATCATTGTTCTACTTTACATGATATTACTTTAGAAGCTATATCATGAGTAAAAATCAAATAAAACCTGTTTCATACCATTTAAACAAGACTGAATTACTAATAAACAAATATTGAGTAATTACTGTTTTCTTTATTGTAGAAAAGCAGAAAAACTGAATCACATAGTTGTGGAGTTTCTATAATTACTGACTGATTGTAAGGGTTTGGTTTTGGTACCTATTGCCCAGCCCTATGTTGATTATAAATCCCTTTTTAAACACGTAGATCCAGTTCATAGTCCACTGAAGGCCAATTAGAACCAAAGTTTCTGTAGCCCTCCTCTGAGTCGTGGCCCGTGAAGCTTCACAGTTTTGTTCAAACAAGAGTAAACCATAAATCTTCAGAGCGCTGACAGCAGATGTGTGCTTCACCGTTTAATCAGCCCTCCTGCTGTTCCCTAAAAGCTACAAAACAAAGCCGAGGAGTCAGACAGGAGCTCACCTGCATCTCATCCAACTTTGACTGAATGTCTGGAGGGAAGTCAGCTGCCCCGCAGGTGAACGGATCAAATGGCTCAGCACCAAACAGATCTTTTCCTGCAAACACGCAACAGGTAAACATCAGACAGGCTTTAAAGGAGAAACAGCTTCAATCGAGAGGGTTAGCTTCAAGCAGCTGACATCCTGCTGTGTATTCTTCAATCTGGACTAATGAAAAGATCTTAGAAGTCTGAGGGTTATCACGCCGGCACTCACGTATGTCTGGCGGTAATGTGGTGGGGGGAGGTGGGGGGCAGCCGTTGCTGGCGGGTGTGGGGACCAGAGGTGTCACAGGAGAGAAGGGCACCATGTCGAAGATGTCTGTGGACTGTGGCTTTGTGGAGATGCTCCCCGCCTGTACGAGATAGTGAGAAAAATTAGTGAGCAGGAGTGATTAGTCTCAATTTCAAAAATTTAGAGGAGACAGGGGGCAGCATTGTGTCAGTCTATTCTGTCCATAAATGAATGGAAATAGGAGCAATATCAGAATTATAAACTTTTATAAAGCTCAAATACAAGCACAAGAATACTTACACCTGTTTGAAAACATGGCAACAAAAAAGAGGTCAAGTCAGAAATATCTAAAACACATTTTTTTCTAATCCATTTTACATCTCCACATATTTGCCTCAGTGTGAGGAATAAAAGCAAAAATGAAGCACTGAATCGCTTGAAATTGTCTGTCAATAAGACAACACACAAGTTAAAATTGGCTCTTCTTATTGGAGATATTCTTTACTTAGTAAAAGCCAATAAGATCTTATTTTTAGTTTTTGTATCTTAAGATTAGGCATTAGACAGAAACTTTAGGATATTGAGTCTTACAGTAAGTCAGATGAGATGCTTTTACTTAAAATTGGGCAATTACATTAGCTTAAGTCTGAGTTTTTGCATTGTAGAAACCAAGTATGTTTATTTTGTTTTTCATTATCAACAATCGCAGAAAAACTCAAGCACACTCTCACTGTACAAAATGCAACGCTTTGTGGCATCAAGCAGAAATCAATATCGACTCATTTTTTTAATACAATTTTGACAACTAAAAGGTTTTTGTTCTAATGTTGTGACAATCTTCAATCTTCAATCCCCTGTCTTAAAGTTCTCAACATGTCTCACTCTCCTGAATACCGTGTCTTACTACACAACTATATCAGTGCTCAAAGGTATTTAAAAAATAATGACCGTCAGTCAAATTTAAACTGAAATTACAATATAGAAATATCAAGATTGATTAAAATGGTAGGCAAAATTTGGAAATGAACATGTTCATTAAAATTAAATAATACATAAAAATGAAAAGATTAAAGAAACATAGATAGATAGATAGATAGATAGATAGATAGATAGATAGATAGATAGATAGATAGATAGATAGATAGATAGATAGATAGATAGATAGATAGATAGACAGATAGAAAGATAGACAGACAGACAGACAGACTAACAGACAGACAGACAGAAAGACAGATAGACAGATAGATAGATAGATAGATAGATAGATAGATAGATAGATAGATAGATAGATAGATAGATAGATAGATAGATAGACGGACAGACAGACAGATAGACAGATAGATAGATAGACAGATAGACAGATAGATAGACAGATAGATAGATAGATAGATAGATAGATAGATAGATAGATAGATAGATAGATAGATAGATAGATAGATAGATAGATAGATAGATAGATAGTTTCCAACCAGTATTACTTCATTTTAACCCTCTCTAAGATATTGAGATGAATACATAATATACTTTGACTTTTCAAATATGAGATTAATAAGCATTTCACTGTTTGTGCTTTTAGCTTTTAAAAAAGCTAATATGAAAGTAAACCTGAAATTATTTCATCCATTTTCATTGAGCATTAGATCTCTGATCAGGTTAAATTTTATGATTAAATAAAATTGACCTGCACTCTCCAAAGGCCATATGGAGGTGGGCACATATACAGTAAAGATGGTTAAACAGTAATCATATCTAATGACTCACTGGAAATACAAGCATTTATCTTTTAAACCTCATAAAACACCCAGCTCTGTTCAACAGCTTTAGTGAACATGAGAAAAAGCAACATAAAAGACAAAAGCAGAAGACACTAAAGACCTCAGAGAAAAGCAACACAGCCAAGAGAAGACAGACAGAGGGAGAAAGAAGAAGCTGTTTACACGAGGCCGCGGGATGCTGCATCCCTCAGTAGGCTTAGGAGGAAGGAGAGGAGGTTTGGCAGGTGGAGGAGTTAGTAACCCAGCAGATAAGTTGGACTCCGGCGAGCTCATAGGAGTGAGAGTGACGGAGGAGATCTCCAGACAGGAGAGAGACTTGATGCTGTGACACCAGAAGAGAGAGGACGGCCTCTGCAGCATGTACGCTTCATTAGACGAGTTTATGTGCAGCGGCTGAGAAAAGAGTGCAGAGAAAACACACAACAGGAGCAGAGAGGAGAGGGTTATTTAGATATGCAGAGGAGGAGAGGACAGGGTAATTGCATTCACAGGGGGGGCTGATACAAATACTGGCATTTGGCCCAGTTGGACGTGGAATGTATCACAGTCCTCATCAGACCAATCAGGTGTGTAATTACTTTGCATCAGACAGCTTAGACCACACAGACTCCCTTCAGAGACGTCTGGTCAGTCTAAACTTTAGTTTGAGGTGCTGCATTTGATCACAGGAACAATATTAGCAGACACAGCAGTCCTTAGAATAACAAAGAAACCGGCCCTTTTGTATAAGAACAACTCCATATTTTACAGGCTGCCAGGGTAATGGACTCTTAGCTGAAGTGGAACCTTCCAGTCCCAAACGACCTGTGAGACAAATTTATTCATTTGTCTGCAGACATTGAAATTAAGGTGAATGTAATGACTTCTAGACTTGGACATTTTAGTCTTGAAAATGACTATAAAATCACCTTATTAACCAAAAGTGCTTTGTGCGTTCACCCTTAGGGACCATTTTAGGTTCTTTTCATTCTTTGTCTCTTAATAATTTTGGTTGTATTTGTCCCTATTGCATGAATTTTGGCAAGATTGATCATTTTGTATAATCTTTATATCAGCTCAGCTCCTACGGTAAGTATGAAACATTCTGTGTGCAAACAAGTGTTACACTCAGACTGTTAAGGTCAAAAAAATCCCCAATTAAATCCCAGTCAAACTGCATTTTTTCAAATCTAAATTCCACTAATGCATGAATCATGCATTTTATTATATTTGGTGTTAATCTGGGCTTTTATATCAGGATTGATCTTTTTTAAATCTCTTCAAAAGATGGTGTCATGTTAACCACATAAAAATGAGTGTGGGTATTTAACAGTACACAAAAAAACAATAATCAATCAAATCAATCTTGCTGCTTTTCATTGATGAATCTCTGGTTGAAATAAATGAATACAAAAGAAGTAACTTTGTATGTAGTATAAAAAATATATATATCAATTTATTTAATGTAAAACATGGTGCCATCATGACAAAACCATGCATTTAAAGGGTTCAAATCTAGGAATATTTAATATGTATGATTTGATGTTAGTTTGAAAGAAATTAACCCTAGGCTGTAATGATCCAAATAAAATCTCATCTGCATGAAGTAAAGTATTTTTTTTTGTTTTTATTTTTAAACATGAAAACCTCCTTGGGTTAAAATATTTAAACTTCATGAATATTTTAAGGTTATGACTTGGACAGATGCTGGTTTAGAAATAAAGCCTAAAAAGTAGATAAATAATATTTATAGCTACTTTACTAAGAGTACATTTTTTGCACTTAGGGGAAAAGACTGTGAGTATTTGACACTAAGCATAAAGTAATAATGTATAAAAACCAGTGTTGCTGCTTATCACTGATATATCCAAGGCTGCAATGATTCAGAGCAGAAAAATCTACTGTGCATGTGGTATATTGACATTTCTTTTCACCATTTTTTAAACCTAAAAAGATGGTGGCATCATGAAAAAAACCTGAAATTCAAAGGGTTAAAGTATGCCAAAATTAGGAATATGAAAGTGAAATTGGAATTACAGCAACCACAAAGAGGAAAACTGTAATGATGTGAAAAAGTATTAAAGAAAATGCCATTAAATATAGTAACAGATCTGGATGCTCTAGACCCCAATGCACAGATTTTTGGTAATAAGTCAATATTGCTATTATTTAATTAAATATAACTAACAGTGTAAGTACAAGGGAAACATTCTATTATACTGCTTTTGTTGTGTGGAAAGAAACTTTGGTTTAATCTTTAGGTTAAGGGTGTTTGCTCTCTGCTCTTACTGGTGGCACATGAGCAATCATCAGCTGTTCTTCAAGGTCTTGAAGTTGTTTCTTCAGCTCAGAGTTTTCTGTTTCCAGTTCTTGAATCTGTGAATAAAAAAAAAAAATAAAACACATCTATCACTTAAAAGCCAGAATAAATAAAAGCCTGACTGAACAGCTGATATCGAAACCATCCATCCATCATCTATGCCACTTGTCCCGATCGGGATCAAAGGGGCTGGAGTCGAACCCCGGCTGACATTTGGTGACACACCCTGAACGAGGCCCCAGCAAATCACAAGGCTACAAAGAGAATCGGACAACCATTCATGCTCACACTTGAATCTCCAATTAAAGGGATACACCAACATTTTTTTGTTGTCGTGTCTTGCCTCACTCCTTGTAAGTAGTTCAACAAAACAAAGAGCATCCATGGTGGTTTGCACATGAACCTTGTGGTGTAGTTTAGCATGTATGTCTTTTGAAAATTACATAAAGTGCTAATCTTAGTCAAAAAATAGATCACGTAACATAACGCAGATAAAAAAAAAAACAAGTCACAACAAGCACACAGGACCATTCAAAGTTGCTAATGAGTTTATCTGGTGTCTGTAGGCAGAGGCAGGCTAACGCTTCCCATAGACTTCCAGTGTTTAAGCTAAGCTAATTAGCAGTGGGCGAGGTCTGCCTGTGTCTTCCTTGTTGCAGCACACATAGCTGAAAGAATGGTGTCTATCTGCTTGTCAGGGACTCAGGAGTGAGGCAAGACACAAAAACAAAAACATGCTGGCATTTCCCTTTAAGAATTACCAATTAACCCAATGAGAAATGTCTTCATTATGTTCTGTTTTGATGTTTCTTTATTATCTCCCAAAGTGGTGTAGTATTTAATGCTTATTTAAACAACCTCTCTACCACCATTTGAGCAGGCAGTCCAAATCACACATGACGCACTGATGTTGACACACCACATTCTGCCAATAATTTAATTAAGTCCTTGGAAAGATTTAATCAAATCAAAACTTCAGCAAAACCACAGAGGAGACTCTGCAGTTTCAGCAGGCTGCACGGTAACTCAATTTCAGACTGCAATGGCGACAACAGAGCTAACAACCATTAATATTCATTACTGACAGTTTTCATCAACACAGCTTAATTGCGCAGACCGAATGATTCATACCAATCCATGAAAACAAGCTCTGCATTAATTAATACATCCATGACTGTCAGCATAGTGACATGAGTTTCCAAAGTCAGCTAAAGTGCATGTGAAAGCAAATAAGCTTAATCAACAAGAAGGGAGACATACTCTCTTCTGTAGACTTCCAATCTGTTTCCTGGTCTCCACGTCTTTGCCTCCAGACTCCAGAAACTTCTTGTAGGCCAAGTCGAAGGCCTGGCCGATGGTTAGAGTTATTTCCTCTGCCTGGAGAAAGACAGTAGCAAAGACCAAACAGCGATACTTACATTAATTGTTTCCTTCCATTTGTAAGGTTCAGACTGCGTTAAGAGCTGAGATACTGAGTTTCAAAGCTTAGGCAGTTATTACAGGTCAAACTATTTTGGTTTCCAGAGTCCACTAAAATATACAGATTAAAAAATCTCAAACAAGCTGCCAAAGAATAAAGTAGAATAACTTAATTACGGTAAAAGGGTCAGATAACCTTAGTAACCTGGTAAAATGTTATATCTTAAAATGACTATCCTGACCTGCCAGATGGACTGTTCAATATATTTGATCAGTCCATCTGTGAAAGTGTTTGGGAATAGGCTATTACTCTGTAGAGCTTGTGAATCTGTTTACAATGGCAGAGATAGCAGAAGAATCATCTATTTCAGTAAGTGAAATGATTTACTTTCACTTTCAAAACGTTGAGTGGAACTCTGTTCAGCCCACAGAAGGCTGTGTGCGTTTGAGCTTTGAGGCCACCTCTCATCCATAAAAAGCGATTCAGGTTGAGATCACCTATTTTGGTCATCTCAACCTGCTTGTTTTGTCCCACATCCAAGTGCGATTGCTGTGTTCAGATATGCCTAAATGAACCAAACTTTAGGGGGGTCACATGTTGTTTCAGAACAACTGCGCCAAACGAGTCAGGTGCGACACCCAAAAACACAATCCGCAAAAAACATCAATGACATTTAAAATGCTCTGAAAATGCAGTTAAAACAGCAACCACCTGTAAGTCATAGTGACAGATGCCCAAAGATCAGAGCACATGTGCATCAATTAATAAACCATAATCTAAAATAATTCTATAAATGAAGGATTCCACTTAAGTGAGTGCATTTGGACAGAACAGAACTATAGCTTAAATATGTCAAAGACATAATTACAAGGTTCTTTATGTTAATTTAAGTTATTCAGTAGACAGATTGTTAAGATAATCTTGATGACATTAGCTATTTCTTCAAAGTCTTTTTAAAAACATTTTTACTGGTTAAACTTGTGATCTCTGATGGAAGACTATTTCACATTTTCATACCTCTAAGTAAAACAGTTATTTGTCCTGCATTGGTATTTGTGAGTGGTGGTGTAAAACAACCTGTAGATCGTGCCTTGTATTGAGAATATGACCATCCCACTGTAAAATAATTGACTGAAAATAAAAATTTGGAATCTGAGCATTCAGTTAGAAACAAATATTAGGTTTATTGCAAATTCTGTCTAACAGAATAAAACTAATGTCTGAGGAGTGGGTGCTCTGCTTATTGTTCTGTGTTTGGGTGTCTTCCTGTCTTCAGCTGGAGAAGCAGGTTTAGCGGAGGAAGGAGTGGCTTCCTATTGGCTCAATAGCTAACTGATGTCTTATAAAAACCCCAAGCCTGGAAGTATATGTTGATGTTCTCTGGCAGCAGCTTTTCATCACTCTTGGCCTCTAAATTATTTCTGAATGAATTCAAGTTGTTTGTTTTTTTCCCTTCAGCTTTGTGTTGTGAAAGTTTTGGGTCAATCTCTACTTTGTACCCTGTTTTCTTTTAAAACTCTCATTTCAGTTTGTTTAGTAAATAACTAATGATAAATAATGTTCATTTTGTAACTTTTTCCTTTAATTATGTTTCACAGCTCCCCCTCGGATGAGTGAAGACTAACGACACTTACACATTTTTCACTGTCAAACACGTAGCAGAGGTGTTTGTTTGATTCCGAGTCTTTGCAGATGAAGGTGAATATTCTTTTATCTGTTTTGTCATCCGCACAGAAGGATATCCTGTGCAACTGACAGTTATGCTGCACATCCTGGGAAAACAAACACAAAACACTGATTATTTACAGGAAACAAAAAAAAACCAAAATGCTCTCATCTCTACTTCATGGTCTCTTCATCAGGGGCAGCTTAATGCAACAAATCAAAAGGAGAAAAGATGTGGACTCACTTTTGTCTTAGGGTCGAGGATCTTCACGCCGTAAATCGAGATCTGCAGCTCCACTTTGGGGATCTTCTGTCCCTCTGACTTTTTGATGTGTCTCTGAAACTGTGGATGATAGATGTTAAAATTAAATTATATGAATTAGTCCACACTATTTACAGACTTCATATAAAAATTCAAGCTAAAACAAATTAAATCTTCTCAGCAACGCCAATGCACATTTTTACAGAGATATGAACACAAGAGGGGGGAATCCAAGCTTCTAAACCATTAACATACATAAAATGGAAGTTTTGTCACCTGTTTACTAAAAAGGCTTTTTTAACTCTTCAATTGTGGATCTTCTGCAGTTGAGTGCACCAGTGACTAAAGTCAGTTTTAACTCATATGTCCTGCGCAGATGCTATAAACTTGTAAGTACAAAGTAGCATCTAGTAAACTAAAGGCTTGGGTCTGCATTTGGATGCCACAAACTGCCTTAGTATCTAGCTATTTTTGGAGTATTTATGCTCCATGCATCTGTCACATGGCCACAAACAGATATTCTCCAAAACTGTAGGGGGCAGTGTCCACAAAATGTCACATTTACAGCATGGTTTACAAAAAAGCTGTTGAAGGAGAAAGTTTGTTGTTACCAGCTACACCAAAGAAGAAGAAAAAGATTTTTTTTTTTGCCAAACTGGAGAACCATTAAGAGGAGTTGCTGTGTTCACACATGTCGGTCTTTCACCAAAGAGTCATACAGATGTTTATTTCCTTATTTCTGTCAACAGTAGCTCTTCAAAGTTCTTTGTTTCCTCTTTGTCTTCTATCGGCTGCACAGAAACAAAATAATCAGTGCATATCTGCGTCTCCCTGTGTTTGCATCTGTTGAACTGCTAGGGATGTGCGAGGCTGGACAGAGATAAGCAGGGATATAAACACGTAAAATTGCGCTCGATGTGCAGCCACTCCAAAAATTTCCAAGCATAAAACAGGCTGAGGCCAAACCAGATATTTTTTTTGTTTCTGCTTTATCACCTACTTTCAAACGGAAATGCACAGATCACTAAGTTTAGTCAGTTATAACAGACTTCTAACAGAGCTCCACACACTACAAACACAATCTATTTATAACAAAAAACAAACAAAAAATAACTTAGCATAACAAAAGAATTACAGAAAAATACCAAAATACTTTAGAAAATGCCTTTATAGCAAAAAAATGTATTTATTATAGACAGTTTGTAAGGATCACAATGTAAAATATCATTGTCGTGGATCCCTTACAGAACAAAAAATAAACATTTTTATTTCCTACATATTTCTGTTTTGGTGAGGTGTTGAGCACAAGGATAATTATGTCAGCTAAAGTGCATGGGAAAATTGGCATTGTGTGAATGTTTTCTTTTCTGGTCTAGATTTTGTTCATATTTTAGTCATGCTTTCTGTCACCCTGTGAATCTATTTTTATCATCAGGTGCAGACTTGTCCACCATTTTTCTTCCATTCTGTTGTTTTTGCTTAAATCCAAATTGCAATGGTACTGAGGACTGGTTTCACACTGGGGACACAGGGACACTTTTGGCCCTTTTCCATTAGCCCTACTCTACTTGACTCTACCCTGCTCTACTCTACTCGCCAATGCTGCTTTTCCATTAGTCCCAGTCGCCTGCCCAACGGGGTGCAGTGTTGCTGAGTGGCTCTGCGGTGACGTCATTTTGAGCGCGACACAACAATCTGTGGCTTTTTGTCACAAACTGAGTAAAAAAGGAAAGCAGAAGAAGGCTGCAGGTAGTAAGAAGAAATACCCCTTGAAAAGCACAGGAGAGTTTTGGAAGCTATACAACAGAATGAAGCTGAGGATGAGAGCAATCGAGCTGCAAAGAAAAGACGTATAAGGGTAAGCTAATGGTAGCTACCGCTAGCATGCTAGGACGTCGCGCTCATGACTCATCGATGATGACATTGTCTGACCAATCAGTAGCCGGCAGTCGGTGACGTCATCTTTTAGTATCGACTCAGCTCGCTTGGAACCAGAGCGGAGTAGGTACTAAAACTAGCTTGTTTTAGGAGGTACCAGACTAGTGGAAACACGCTGCAAATCCAGTAGGGCCGAGTAGAGTAGGGCCAAGGCGTGCTAGTGGAAACGGGCCCTTTCTTTTTGTGTGTCTGACTAATCTTTTGTGTTTATTTAATTATTTTCAAGAGTGTGTGTTAATGTGCATCCGGGTGGATGTGACTTGTTCTTCTGATTTTTTCTTTTAAATATATATGAGTTCAACAGACAAAAGTGCTTTTTCCATTTGTCAGAAATTATTGCTCATTTACCAGCTTAGTAAAAGAAGTACTTTTTTGACTTGGAGAGTTTAGTTGGCGGGCACGGCTAATTGTTGTCAGTAAGAGTAAATCCTCCTGCCCTGGTGGTGTATCAGTTCTCCTTTTAGTTCTGATAAGGCTGAATTGTTACATACAGTTAAGTTCAAGTGCTCTGAAAAGATCCTAGAGTATTAAACAAAATTATGATGGATGTGATGTTTAACTTCTTTAAATGCTGCCAAATATCAGTCTTCAACAGTTCTGCTGCCAACTAACAGAAATGCTTCGAGCCCTTTGGCTTATGTGCAAACAGCTGATGGAAACATTAAAAGGGGGAGTGAATACTGCCAGACACAAACTGGAAGCTACGTTTTCATTACTGCCAAATCAAGATAAAGACTGACTCTGTTACACAACAGCTGAATTCACTTTTTATTTCAGTTTTTATTAAAACTATCTCTAAAGGAAATTGTGAGCATATGAGTGTGAAAATACGATACATTATATCTCAATGAGTGTTTTGACAGCCTCTAATGTTCTGTTTGCATTCAGAAAAATGGTAAACTCAGCTGTAATCCAGCTCTAGCGCAGCCTTGAGTTAAGCTTCCATAATTCAAGACATTTACTTTCCAGAGCCTGCAGACACAAACACGAGCCGACCGTGAGAGAAGAGTATAACAAGGAGATTTATCTTGTTCAAGTTAAAGCACATTTATTTTCCGATACGAGGCTTCGGTATTTGACTTCTCCCATAGAAACCTGTCTCCAGCTCCACTTCTTCTTGCACTAACAACATTTTTTCCCTCACATGACCTTTTGGAGTGATAACTAAGCCGGCCTGACTGTCGGGGTATCTGGGAGAGTAACCATGGAGCCGCGGTTTCCAAACAGGCTGTCAAGATCAAATGTAATGTAACAATAGAGGCATGGGTTTGGGAAAACAAGTCCTCCCCTGAAAAGTGGCCTCACAGATTGAACTTTTGGCAAGAGAAGATAGACGGGAGGCCAGTGGGCTGCAGGCTCGGCCACATAATCTCGAAGCTGAGAGGAAGGGGAGGCTTTTTCAGGACCCACTGTTCTCAGGTAAAAAGGCTAGCTGTGCTACAGAAAGAGGCTGGGGTCACTGCACACGAAGAAAGTGCTTCAACTGGGGGAAATTTTATCTAGTCAATATATGTGGCGAAACAGAACCATTTTTCCACACAACCCTGAAATATCTTGATAGTTTTAGCTGTGCAAGGCTATCAGTTATTCTGTTTTTACCAGTTTAACGATAAAAGACAAGATAATTAAGATTAACTGATCATTGTACTGCATGTCATAACACATTTTAAAAGATTCTGTTGTTTGTTGTAGTTGTTTCAGCACTGACTTTGGCCACAAAATCAAATCACCACAGCCACAAGCACAGACACATTATTTATGTATTTTCTTTATTTGTTAAATTTCCCATGTAATTCATCCAGTGATCAGTGGTTTTGTTGAATCTTTGCTACTAAACTGTGTTTTGTGTGGCCATGCTACTGTATGTCAACTCTGCCAACCTTTAAGATCTATTTCAGAACCCTATAGTGATGGAAAACAAAGCAGGCATTGTTCAAACCCTGTTAAGTTGAGCAGATACCACAAATGGGGGAGCATAAATGGTTCATCTCACAACATAAGCTTATTTTTCTTGGGCCTTGCTGTTCGGTTTGTTTGCATCTGTGACTGTTAAGTATGTATAGTATGTATACCAAAACCCTTGGACTGTTGGGTTGGGCGGTAGTCTTACTCAAATCATGTAGTCTGACTCTGACATCATCAAATACTTCTCCCTCATCATGACAATATAGAACCACTAACATGACACCTACATGAAGGAGCCCTAAGATAACATGATTTTTAGAAGAACCAATATTTATGATTGCCAATAAAGAAACCTGCAACTTTTGGCGATGAAGGCAAATAGCCAGATATGGACGCTGGGTAAAACATAGCGGTCAATAGGGCCACTACATGCTTCTTAATAAATGCACATTAAGGCTAAAACTTCACAACAAAACCACTGGATTGGGACTTAAGTGTTGTTGAGTCAAAGTTGTCTTTCATGTAGTTTTGACCTGAAAGTTTGGTGATCATGAGGTATTCAGTGATAGGGTTGCAACATTCCTGGAATATTTAAAGATGGAAACTTTCAAAGGGAAAAAATGCAAACGGGATGAACATGAAATGTACAAAAATTAAGGTTGTCTCTTAACAGGGATTTAAAATATCGTGGGGAAAAAATATTTTAGCAAAAGCTTGACTAGACAACCAGATTTCACCCAAGTATATTTGGCTGTGTATATATATACATATATATACACATGTATTTTTTGCATGGATGTCTGCCTATGATGGTGAAGGTTTTATTTATATTTGGATACAATTTGTTTAAATGACCCCCAGTTCCTAGATATTCCCATACATTCTTATAATTTCCATTAAAAGATTCCAATTATGAATATATCCAAAATTCCCCAGCTTAACTTTCCATGGAAAGTTTTCTGAAAATCTGTCCATTTGCAACCCTTTTTAGTAACACCTTTCACATCAATACTGCCTAGCATCTGCACACTGCTGTACCCCCTCCAAAAGCTCACAGTTGCCTTCATGGAGATTATAGTTACTAGCACTATAGGCCTTACGCAAGCCCACTTAAAGAAATCAAATTAATTCTTTGAGTTGAAAATGAAAAAGAACTTTTTTCCTGTTACAGAGAGGGGAGCTTGTTTGGGCTTAGAAATAGTCATTTGCAACTGGATCTATGACAGTAAAGTATTCACCTTTGTTTCCGCTCTGCAGAGGAGCAACGAAATTACTCCCCCCCCCCCCCAAAAAAAAAACAACGTGCAGAAAGACAAATTATATTAACTTACAACAAGCAACTTCTCGAAGATAACAAATAGCATTTAAAAGAATTGGCCATAATCAGCATAAATAACGAAAAGCATTATGGTACACTTGTTTACGTGAGGGGTATTAAAGTCAACACTGCCAATTAACATCAGAGGATTATAGTGTTTTGAGAAAATGTTCCCCCGCCCCTCTTTTAGTATGCAAATTCAGACTGCAGCATGTAATTAGATCATCAAACTCATGAGAGTGGAGAGGAATGCTAAGAGTCAAGAGTACTTGGTGTGAATAAGAACTTAGACTCTTCGTCATTGAGTTTGATCATGTTTCGCTCCTTTCTTAAATACTTTCATAACTGCATATTGTTCCTTAAAAACATAAAGTTTGTACAGCTTAGGGTCCAGGACAAAAGGTGTCATGGCAGATATAAATCTCTTTATCAATTCTTTTTCAACACCTCGGGAAGGTTGAGCGAGCATGCTGCTCTGCTCACCCGGCAGTCATAGACATTCATACCCCAGAGCTGAAAAAAATCCAAGGGCACCTTGTTGTTAACTGATGAAGGAGGGAAGTATTTGTCACTCACTCCCCCCTCCCCAGCTGCTTTGAGCCAACTATCCAATCCGGTCGGTCAGAAACACTTTTCAGAGCTTTAGGCTGCACGGCTTAATCTGAGGAGTGGCTTTTTTTACCTTGAGTTTTCTGACTGCATCCTTCACAACTTCTGTGCCTTTGGGGGCTTCGACTTCTGTGTTTCCAAGGAACTGGAAGAAGAAGAGAAATACAGACTTACTCTTGGACAGAAGCACAGCAAAGACATATATCCAATATACAGTAAGGTACTTTCAAAGTCTTCAGAAACAACTTTAACAGCTGGCAGCCAGATCAGTCCAGACCTGGTGAGATCCGGACCACATAAGAACTCTCACAGTGAGCTGTAGCGTCTGGCCTAAGGATTAAAGCCATTTTAGGAGGGCATGTTATGAAAATGACAATTTTAAAGTATTCTTAATGAATACTTAATGTGTTCAGGGGCTCAATATTATCAAAAATATGCAGACCCAGTACTGTTCATTGTTTGCCTGTCTGATAAGGGTGATTTGTCCAGAACTGCCAGCACTATAGCCTCCAAAAGCCCAGAAACCAGCCCGTGAACCAGCCCGTGTTATTGGCTGCCAAGACAAACGTGGATTCAGGCAGACACAAGAGCAGAGGATACTAATACTGAACCAAAAACAGGGGATTTCGACTTTCTGTCCTTTTTCTGTGGATATACAGGGTTGCCTTTAGGAACAAAAGTGCACAGAAGAAGAAATTGCTCAGAACTAGATTCAGCAGGTAGAAAGACAGAGGAAACAAACTTCTGTGGGATCACAGGCCGAAGCACACATGGCCATTTGCTGCTTTACAGAAAACTAAAACCCTACAAAATATGCAATCATGGAATCATGGATGGAAGCACAGAATTTGACATTAAAAGCAGAATCCAATATAAACACAGAACATCATGGAAATGGCTGACATTTGATGTAAAGGTCTTTCTTTAGAATTAAAAGGAACATATCCCTTGGGAAAATGCTCCAAGGGTTCACTAAGGCTGGGGACAATGCATACTTCACTCCCCCTCACCCTCCTCTTCCCCTCATTAACAATGCAAACATGTTGAAGTGGCTACATGAAGCACCAGCTACGTTGGAAAGAAGTTACAAAACTCCCAGCTCACTCCAAACTCCAGGGCAGAGCAGTTTCCAAAAGATTATTATGTGTCAGATAATCAAATGTTCTGCAAATTTTGTCAAAATACTGGGACTGGACCCATGAAGACACTTGTAAGAACCACCTGAAACTGAGTGTCTATGTTGCGTTACACTGTGTCTCAAGGATAAATACTTCAAACCAAATCCTCAAAAATTAAAATGGAAAAAAATGGAATATGGGACAAAATAACTGATTTTATCAGGCTCTAGAAAACCCACACATGCACAGGAAGATCATGCAAATAAAGGCCCCTGAGTGGGAAGCTAAACTAGCAACTTTGCTGTGAGCCATCAGCACTACGACTTCTTATAATCTCGCAATAATGACACATTTGCATCCATGGCAGACATACAGGGTGCCCTTCTTTCAATCCCTTACTGTGAGGAGGTAAAATGCTGGTGAAGGAGGCAGGATGGACAAAGTTACAGTATGTGATGGGACACACTTTATTCCAGAGGCCTCCTCTCTCCTCCATCATCACCTCTGCTTAAGGTATTGGTAGATCCTCCATCATGGCGGAGGGGTACTGACTTAAAGGTTGGTGAAGGAGAGAGGAAGCAAGGATGGACAAAGATATTTAAGGAGAAGCACCCAATGGGAGCAGAAATTAGAGACAGCCCTTTTGCAAAAAATATTCCTCGAGTTCTGACTTGGGCAGCACTGTGCAGTTAGTGCACGTGACTAAAAGGTTGCTGGTTTGATTCCTTTTCTGCGTGGTGTTTGTATGTTCTACCTGTGCATGCATGGGTTCTCCCAGGCACTCTGGCTTCCTCCCACAGACCAAAACTAGAAAGCACTCGGAGAGCGCAGACCTCTGCCAGCGCCACAGTCCTCAGCCATATTGTCATTTTGACCAAAAATATTACTCCTACCTTTATTTAATCTAAATATTTAGATTCCTTGACCATGAAAACATACCGTTAGCAACTGGATTCATAATGATATCTATTTTAGTTCAGTAGTTATTCACAGAAATCACATTTTTCGCCATGGCAACCAGACGCTGATCTGGATCAACACCAAAATCGAATCAGTTCTTCCTTTTCCCATGCTGAACATTTCCTGAAAATTTCATCCAAATCCATCCATAATTTTTTGAGTTATTTTGTTCACGGATGGATGGACGGACGGACAAACTCTCCTGAAAACATAACCTACTTGGCGGAGGTAAATATGCTCATTAGTTTGATTGGTGACTCCAAATTGCCCTTTAGTATGAGTGTAAATGACTGTTGTCACTCTATGTGGCCCTGTGATTGGCTGGTGACCACTTCAGGGTGTACTTCAGGCCCCCAACAATCCTGACAGGGATAAGCGGAATAGATAATGGATGGATGGGTACTTCTGATTTCCAGAAAACAGAGAGCAGACTCCTTGCAAACACAATCTATGGATAATTGATGATAATTCAGGAAAAATATCCCATTGGGAACATCAAATATTTACAGGAACATCTTACTTATTACGCCCTTCAACAAAACAAAAGGTGTGTCTAGTTGTGGGATATTTATGTGACTTTCTGTTGCCCTGGTTAGAGGTCAAAAATAGCTAAATCAATCAGTCTTAGATGCCCAAAAATTATATTTTTGGTATTGAAACAGATATTGTGACAAGTCTAAAAAAGGTATTGAGTGAAAAAAAGGTGTTGATTCTCATAATAAAAGTTATGACATAAATAAGGCCAGTGTTGTTGTCTTGATAGTGAACCGCTGAGCTGTGGAAGAGCAGATATCTATCAGCATAAAAACGTGACTCTCTAAGATTAGCATACCGATCACAGATGACATTTGAGCCGAAAACATCTGGTACCTCTTATTTCAAAGTTCAGCCGAGGGTAAAGAACATCTGCAGCAAATCATTCATTCTCATTTCCTCCAGGGACAGAATCGTATCATCTTATGATCCCCCTTTGGTAAGGTAACAAAGCAGAAGTCATTTACATCCAAAGAATGCAGGAACGTGTGCACACACTGGAGCAGCACTTCTGCCGCTCTCCGACAGATGGAGCCATTAACCTTTACGCCCGAGCTCTGTGCTCTCCACCTGGCAGAGGCAGTAATTGTTGCAGTCACACACACTGCCTCACAGCCTCCTGGGCTTAATGTGTGTCGCCTGTTCCAATATCAGAGCTCATAAACACTGGTGTCAGCCCCTTAAAGGTTAGAGAAAACAAAATAACAGTGTCTCCCGGTGGAGCATGGCAAACAGCTCAGACAGACAGGGATTGTCTGTGAGACACAACAGGTTCTGTGTGAAGCTTTGCATGACTTGGATTAGCAAATATTTCTTCATTTTTCTAGCTTGAATGACACTAGTATTTTTTCTCTAGCACCGGTGAGGGCTCTGAATTTGTTTTAAAGCAACATAGATGTGCTACTATGAGAGGTCTACTATCGCTGGACAGTGGCAGCACAGGTGTGGGTCGAGTAGAAGTGTGTGGTGGTGTGATTTTGAGGGCAAAGTATCGTAAACCTGGAAAATTAAGATAAAGTTAAGACAAAACTCAAATTGCTCTTACAAGCAGAAGATAGAATAAGGTGAACATTAGCCTGACACATTTAAAGAGTTCATGTTTAAGTCAGAGGGAGTATTTCTGTAAGCTAACACAAGATGAAACTAGTTTATCTGGGCAAGAGCCAAAAGACAGAGTTTGGGATTGGGCAGAACCTTTCAAAACATCTCAGCAGGTGATTGGAAGAGAGGACAGAACCTGACCTGTGTACAACAATCTCTTGCTAACATGTGTCAGAAGTAAAGCAAAAATAACGTTTTCAATCTTGTTTGTTTTCATTCAATAAAGAAAAGTGGTCCAGATCTAACAAAACTCTTAAAGGGGACATATCATGCTTGTTTCTCCTTTTCACTATGCCAGACTGGGATGCCTGTAAAGCATTTCTGCCCTCAGTACAAGTCATTTAGTTCCTTCATTGCCCCACAATAGCGTTCTCAATATCCTCATTTTAGGCCATTATGAAGCTCTTGTTGAAACACTTGGATCTGAGGATGACCTAAAGCTACCTCGCAATGTCACAGCCCTTTGTGCTCTGATTGGTCAGTTCTATCGGGGGTTGAGCCAGCCTGTCCTTCTTCTTCTACTGTATTTTCCAGCAGGCTCAAAGCAGCGACCGCGTATTGAGTCCCCCTACAGGCCAGAGCTGGTAATGTAGGTGAGTGAGCGAGGGAGCTTTATACCCCTGCTGCTGGACGTGTTCCTCGGTGACGGTTTGTGGCTAACGGACATCACAGAGGAGGAAGTGTTTTATCAGATTACTCCAATAAAAAGAAAGGCACCTCGTGATGTCACGACGTTTGAAATCTCGTGGACATCTCGCAATGACCTATTTTCAGAGGCATCAAATCTCGTTCTAGGATATCAGGAAAAATACAATATCTCATTTTTTGAAAATTAAGGGGGTGTAAGGTCTTGTTTTCAAATGTATTATATTACATGTAAGTATTAAATCATGCATCAGCATGATATGTCTCCTTTAATGTAAGTGTTCGCATCAATGCTAATCTCTGTAACAACATTTCCAAATCGCTTATAGCTCCCATTTCTTTCTGCTCCAAAGGATGCTGATAAGGTTTTGCCCCTTTAGGTCGAGCACAGTCGTAACTTCGAGCTTGTTAAGGTGGATCTGTCTGATTACAGACATTGTATAAGGTGACTCCAGCTGCATTGCAAGGTTAGCATTTCTGTACATTTTGAACAAAAAAAAGGCAAATATCAAATGACCTTGATTCTTGACCCACAAGCTTCAATCAGTAAATCCTTGACTCAGAGCAGAAATGTATGCAATGTTTGAGGAAGATCTTTTATCGATTCCATTTTGAAACAACTCCAATTGAAAAGTTCTCAAACAATCCATCAAGAGTGAGCATGAGGATGATGTGATCCCGACCTCTTTTCTTCAAAATAAAGTCAGTTCATTCTTAATCAAGGCTGGAAAGTTTTCAAAATAAAAGACTGGTGACATACTATTGAGATATCACATTCACTGAAGTTGACTGTGGGTCACGATGACCAATCAGCTTCAAAATCTAATTAGGCCGTTCATGGTAGGGTGTGACATTTCCATTGAGCTTTATTCACAAACAAGGATGAATATGACTCTAGGTATCAAAGATTCAGATTATTTTGAAACCAAGCTAAATAAGCAATAATATGGGGCCAAGCCAATGGTTTTCAAATCTTATTTTCAATCCTTGAGTGGCAATGAGTGGAAATTTTTAAACAAAAAATCTTTAAAGGTGTTTGTTCTTTCATTAATTTGGTTAAAATGCAAAGGATGAGTATGATCTAAAAAAAACCCATCACTCTGTCAGAGAGATTTGCACAAAGCTAAACCTTCAGAATGTTTTGAAAAAATTATTGTTCACCAAAGGGTTCAAAACTCCCCAAATTCTCCATCCCTGAGTCAGAGTGGACATTTGTACAAGGTTTTAAAAAGTACTCGTATCCTCGAGATATCATGAGCAGCAAATATGACACCTTGTGATACTGACCTTAGACCTTGGACATCCAACAACTTCATCCTTTAACCGTTGTGAACTTTTATTCAACAACTAAAGAAAATACCTCAAAGCATTTTGGAGACCCTACATTCACAAGCAAGGTGTGATCATGAGTTCCATGAATGAATGACCAACTAATTCCACTTTCACACTAAAATTATGTGGGTTTTTTCATTGCTGGTTAACCGGTTAACATTTGGCAAGTGGCTGTTTTCTCTATTTTTTTTTTTTTTGCTCTGGTGTATAAAGCTGATGTCATTACGTTGATGACATCATCCACGCACCAAAAAACGTCCATGTAAACAAAGGAGCAGGGAAGCCCGGGATAGTTGGTCAGCTGTTTTCTGTACTTTGTACTTTTGTCCCTCTTTAAAAATGTACAAACTCGGCATAAACTGACAGACATTTGAGCACTGATGATACCAAGGCGGATGGAATTTGTTGCTGAGATGGCAAAGAGACACGTTACTTACAGGCGGAGGGACAGGTGCAATGTTATTCCATTATGACATAAATCAACGGTGAAATCATCCATCAATTTACGTCATGACGTTAGTGGGTTGACCCAGTGATGTTTCCACTGAAGCTGACTGAAAGGCGAGCCAATAAAAACCTGTGTTGCTTGCAGGGTCAGTGAACCCGGGTCGAAATGCCAATTAAACCCTTTCAAACTGCCTACAGGAGCTGATTGTTACTGGTTCAAACAGGTTTTTTGGTCAGTTTGAAATGGGTATAACATTGAACCCTGATCTTCAGAATCTTATATTTTCAGGCTTGAGCCTGCTTGGACATTTGTTTGGTATTGAAAAAAAGCACTCTCGAATCATGCCAACGATATGATGTTTGCAAAGAAGGGATAACATTGCAAGCAATGACCTTTAACTCTGACCTCTTACCGCAATAATCTACTAAGTTAAACAAAAGTCAGGTCGGACATTAGTACAATGTTTGTAGAATATGAGGCAGAAAATGGCCAAATGACACTTATCAGTGGAACCAGAAGACAGATTGAGGCGTTAGAAGGTGTCAGCACTGTCCCACAGTGTGACAAATGTACTCTCCCCTCTTAAGGACACGACTCAGAGCACTGCTGACGGAGGCCCAGAATAGACTGGAGAAGTGCTCGTTCCTGACCAGTGCATTCTGCGCGACGATCGAGGGGGTTTCACACAGCAGACCAAGCTTGGAGGCTCATCCATCAACCGGTGCATACAGCAGAAAACAAACCCTCACCTCCCCCTCAGTCCCCACAGTGCAGATTCATACGTAAGCTCAGAGGCACAGTGTACCCTCCAACGAAAACAGAAATGCAGACTACTCTGATATATCAGCTTCACTGCATGTTTTATGAGATGATAAAGTAAAGATCATAAACAAAGCGTTTGAACTGCAAAGAAAGGGTGCTCTGAATTTTTCTGCATGGTTTTAAAAGGGCAGAGGCGATCATGTGCAACAGAACTGGCTTCTGAATGTGAGACGGTTGTTAAAAGTTTGGTTCATATATCCCTGCAGCTTACAAAACATTTCACTGATACACGCCAGCCTGACAGAATTCAAAGGTATGTAACTTTTGAGGACTTTGAAGGTTTCACACTGGCAGATGGGTTGTAGAGTTGAGGTGTAGAGCTTTAGCTTCAGCTAATAACAACAAATAGCTGTCTATATCCAGAACAAGCAGAGAGTAACGCCTCAAGAGTGAGAGTGCTGTAAGTTTCTTCGTATAGAGCATCAATGGAAGATAAATTAGTAAGGCTCCCAATGAAAGTATTCAGACACCAATTATTTCTTCAGCATTTTGTAATGTTTCTGAGTTGGCTTGTTGATAAAGGCTACAGAAAGAAAATGAGAACGAGGACAAAAAGAAAGCCAGGAACTACTCAAGCCTTGAGTTAAGTATTTACATATTCGCAAATATTTTACTCTGCTTGAAATGCCAAGTTATCCATCTACTCAACCACCATCAAAACCACTTATCCCACTACAATGGGGAGTTTTTACACTTCACTGATGCAACAGTAAGGGCAACTTGGGGTTATGTGCCTTCTCCAAGGACACGTCAACATGTGGCAGCCAGAGCTGGGTCATGACAATGTGATCAATGGTCAGTCCATTGAAAAATTTCTGTCATTTCCTGGGTCATAGTGCAAGTAAAGCAGTGTAAACATATAGATTATCAGGCTGTTTTTTGTTCCAACTTCCCCCTTCCTGATCAAGGATGGCAAATGCTAGATTCTCTTATGTCTTATAAAATTATCCTATAATATGATCCTGTGGTCTGAGGTGTGAAGAGTGAATTTATCCCAATTTTTGGCTCCAAAACAGGTCGGGGCAGAAAATCGGAAGTATTAAACTTATTTACAACCAAAAATATTCCTGTGTTGGGAAAGTGACTCCAGAGGTCATGACTCGGTGAATTGTGACATGGATCAGAATGTAGCCAATCAAGAAGCAAGCTGACTGAGGAACACGGAAGCAGGCATAAATAAAAACAATCATGGCCGACCCGAAACATTAAAACTATAGAGCGTAACTTCTACATGTCTGTGAATGTCCGTTTCAGCCAAGCCACTACTAGAGGAGATGACACAATGCAGATTAAGCTGATCGGCTCCTCTAACATCTCACGGTATTTTTCAATATATACAATTTTTACTTTGCTTGTCGACCGGTGAGATTCCCACGCTGGCGCAGGAAATTACGCATTTTACGTCACAACAAGAAGGGAGGGGGAGGTCAAGCGGAGAGTCTCATAGCAACCATGGTAGCAACAAGCAGAGCGCAGGCAGAACGAGGAAGCGACATGGCGGAGAAGCCAAAGAAACGGGCAAGACACAGTCCAGAAGTTGATCTTACCACAAAAAAAGCGCTGGCTTTATTGTTGTTAGAAGGATTCCGCTAGCGAAGAAGGAACGTGACCGAGTGGACCTCAGAAATGGTGGAACAGCTCACATGTTCACACTGTCTCTGGGAAGTTTATAATTATATAAGTACTTTATTATTTTCTTGTAAACGTGTTGCTCCATGAGCGTAATGTTGTAATGTTTCTTGTTTGTGTTCTTCCATGTTTGCTGTGTGTTTTTGAGATTTCTGGCTTGAAGAACTAGATTCAAGATCAGTGGTGGGACAGGATGGTTATGTGTTACATTCGGTTGAGATTATTGGAGCACACCACACACAGTACGATCAAAACTGTTCACTAACTGATTTTTTATCTTCATGTGTGGGGTCTCTAACAGATAAAACCTCATCAGGTTTAGAAAATCCTTATGTGTGTACCCTGCTTAAGTTTAGGGACTGCTAGCTTAAACTCCACATGGCTGTACTTGATTTGTTCCCGTTCAAAACTTGCAGAACTTTCTGTTCTTAGAGTCAAACTTTTAAGCTTAAAAGTACAAAGTTGTTTCTTAAATCAGAAAAGTTTTCAACTGCAGACTGTGATTCACCAGAATTGCCAGAAAAACTGAAAGATGACCTTTAAGTTCTCATTAGCCAGTAAGCTCCAGCCAGACCTGCTTCAAATAATACTTCATTAAGTGTTTGAGTTTTTTAAGAAAAATAAAAACTCTCAAGGCAAAGAAAACCTTCATTTCTAACTTCTCCCTGCGTTACGTTTCAGAATAATGAATGCATCTTCACTGATGAGAGCTTACTTAGATCTCTATAAATTTGAGCAGACAGAAAACTCAGCAGTCAAAGTCGACAACATGCTTTGATTATGAAGGCACGACTGCTGCCGCTCCCCCCATGCCTCTTTGCTGCAAACAGTGAGCAGGCTTCAGTCGTTTCGTGGATTTGGTCGTTCTGGAGCTCTACTTCTAATCTGTCATAACTCCTCTGAAGCCCAGGATGTCGGCTGAGTGATTCACTGCTTCATAGGAGGAGGAAACTCGTTGTCAAAAGTGAAGCAGAAGAGCCGATCTGACAGGAAAGAACTCCCCAGGTCACACAGTCCGCCTTTAAGAAGTGTTGCTTGGATTTGGGAAAGACTTTTGAGGAGGTGTTTTATCTAAAGCCATGTTCAGTCATCGCGGGGCACGCCCGTTTCACTTCAAGTTATTCCCGGATCAAAAGTTGGGGTGAATTTTGACAGAAGTCTGAGTCACTTCGCATAAACCGCCTGGATGTTCAAACATTAATGAATAAACAAGTCAGAATGAGTAAACACAGAAACTTTGAAATTAAAGTTTAACAAGGATGACTTAACACTGTCGCAGCGGAGAGAGGAAATAAACTGCAGTGGAAGATTCAGTCTACAGTGCTGCGTAATGAAACCAGAATAAAACCATGCACCATTAAATTATCCCTGTCGAATAAATCTCCATTAAGTTAAGAGGAAAAAAGCTTAAATTTAATCCTGATACAGCTCGATGATCTAAAAATGCCAGTGGGAGAGAATCTGTTTATTGGCTTGATCCTCATGCCTTTGGCTGGATTAAAAATCTGTTGGGAAGATAAGTGTTAATTTTGACAACACTTTTTATTTTAATTTTAGTTATAGTCTTTTGCCTAGTTAAGTCTAGTGTGGTTGATGAAACTGCACAACATTTCAGTTGACAAATCTGTATATTTTTGGCGACTTAATATGAAGTGTAAAGGGTAAGGCATTTTTTATGTGTCCTTGAATTTCTGAAGTCATGTTTTACCCTTGGGTTAAACGATGCACCTAATAAAACTTATAGAAAAGTTTGAATGTATAAATTAACGAAAACAAATTTAACTTCTGTGTATAATGCAGTAACCTTTATTTAGGCTACCTGGCAAAGCATCTCAGTTACAATACCAGCACTGACAACAAACAGTGAACCTGCTGTACGTGAATATATCAATTCATAAAGAGAACAGCTCTGATTGGATCACTCCCTAGCTTATCCCACAACAAGGCCTCTGTGATTGGATGTTCCTCTCAACTCATCTGATCTTTCCACACAACCAAAGTAGCTGTGATTGGATATATTGCTAACTTTGTCCCTATTTTCTATATGACCAAATCAGGTCTGATTGGATTCAGTCTCTGTCAAACATTTTCATCTTGTTTTTATCTGTTGATGAAAATGTCAGTTAATTTAGTTTTGGTAAGTTTTCAGCAAAATTAACAGTAGTAAATTAAAAGAGAATTGAAACAAAAACTAACTTTTTTCAGCTAAATAGAGACACTGAGATACTTTCTCCTGCATTGCTCTTCAAAACAATCCCTTAAATGAGTGACTATGCTAAGTGGTGACTTCATAAGTGCCTCTCTGTTCAGACTTAACGGTCCCCTGTCATGTTGTTATCTGTTTACATCATGTCTTTGGTGTCAGCTAAGCAAGGATATGATTCAAGATGAATGAAAAATGGAAAACCTTCATCTCTGTAGATCAGTGATTCCCAACCAGGGGTACGCAAGAACATTGCAGGGGGTACGTGGAAAAATGTACTAATTTTTTTCCAACTTGGAAGGACTGAGTTAAGCCTGTCAATAGAATTGTATTTTTGAGCTACAACTATTCTTTCCCAGGGGAAATAATAACCTGAACCAAGCCAAAATGAAAATGGGTGCCAACTTGCAGCCAGGAAAATATGGATAAATAGCTGAAACATCCAGTTGCTCTGGATTCAGGAGATGATTAAGAGAAACTGCAGAGAAACTATTTTGAGTGTTTTGATCCTGATTTTTAAAGTTTAAATGCCTGTTTAAAGGGGTCTTATTCAGAAGAGCTCAAAGGTGGACCGTGGTAAACATTACAACAGTTCTACACAACAATGGCAGGTTGATTATTTTGATTGTGTATCTATTTAGTAATATTACATATTTATTTTCAAGACAGTATATTATTTGTTGTTATGTTTCATTTGACTTAAAAATGAGAAAATTGGGGTGCTGGTTTGGCGGAGTGGTTAGCACCCCATGTATTTGCTTCTGCCGGTCCGGGTTCGAATCCCACCTGTGACCAGTTTGCAGAGTGTCTTCCCCTACTCTCTCACCCCCTTTCACAAGCCTATCCACTGTCTCTCTCCTACCAATAAAGGCACAAAATGCCCAAAAAATATACATTAAAAAAATGAGAAAATTTCTGAGAACTCAAATGTTCAAATTAAGACAAAATATTTTCATTTATTAATCAATTGTGATTACATTCTGCTTTTGAAGAATCATCAACACGTATGAGAGATGGAGTACTCATGGCATGACAAAAAGACTCAGGGGGTACACAAGACAAAAAAGGTTGGGAACCACTGCTGTAAATGATCAGATGCAGCTCTTTATCCCTCCTCTTTGGTAGCACTCAGACCTTAGAGATAAGGAGGCTACAGGAGGCTATGATAATGTGCTCTCTGCTGATTGGCTGCCCAGTGTCTTATGGGAGGGAGGAGAAGGGGTTACAGACCAACAAGAGGACTTTAAACAGTCATGGCATCTGCCTGTGATGAGCAGAAAACACACATGAAGGTGGAGGCTGTGTGGCTATTACATCATAAATCCCAAGAAGTAGAGCAAAGTGCCTTAAGGGGCATTTTCTTTAAAGAGTGGGAAGACATTTCTGCATGAATGGAGTGTTTAGTAAAAGGTGTTATGTCCATCTGCTTCACAAGTCCATTCTAACAATATTAAAAGCAATGAAAACAGATTTCAAGGGACATGTCTGCCAAGTCTTTTTACCATTGCTATGAAGGTTACTTTTCGCCAGTCTGTGAGTAAGTCAATAAGTACTCATTGGATTCTGACTCAATTTTGAATGTTGGCCATGGCAGAAGGGAGAAGTGATTACTGATTTAGTTGTCCATATTTCTGAGATTAATTCGTCCAAGAATGTGAAGAATGCCTTGGCAGAGGTTTGTGTTTGAACACTTCTAATTGAAATTGTGATGAATAAATCCAAAATTTGGAGCTTGGATAAAAGTCACAGATGAACACTGTTGCTAACTTAAGATAACACCAGTGCATCTTTGAAGAGCATCACCTGTGTCCTGTACCGCCCTAAGTCTGCAGGCAGGCCATCAGATATGCTAAAACCCCAAACATTCACTTTGAAATAAATTATTAAATAGTTGTTCATTTCCATTGACACTGACTGTTCACATGTGGTTAAAGTCTGTGTTTGGACAAGTCAAGGTGTGCCTTCAAAATTGTAACGACCATAAGTATTTAAAAAACAGCATCTCATTTATAAATGTTTAATTTACTCTATCAGTATGAGAGGTGAATTTTCCCCCTCATACAGTTGAAATTTCTGTGATTTAATAAATGGGCTGGAGGAATTATCAATTTTAAAAAACAGAGACTTGCCACGATAAATCTGTCTTCCTCGATATAGGGAAATTAAAGTTTTAAAGAAGCTCTTTCATGATGCAGTTGGTAAATATTTTATGGGTATGAAAGTTTTTTGACAAGTTTTATTTGGCATTTCTGGATAAAATTAATCACTGAAAGACTGTTATTATGTGTTAG